>CM034540.1:19630543-19667917 GCA_020002185.1 Paraescarpia echinospica
CAGGTATCGTTGTAAACAATTCAATCACGTCCGTCTATCGTCCGGCACCAAACCTAAAACCGGCAAGAACCCTTAACCAACAGAGACACCACACACACACACACACACACACACACACACACACACACACACACACACACACACACACACACACACACACACACACACACACACACACACACACATATATACATACATATATACACACATACATACGTATACACGTACATGCGTACACATGTGCATGCGTGCACGCGCGCACACGCACACATTATATTTATTGTAAAACAATTATCATTAGTATAATAGAGCCTCGCCGTTGTGTACTTTCGCAAACAGTTGCCAACAATTTCCAATTCCTGTGAACATAGTTCGCCTGAGTCAGGGGCTCCTAGGATGTATGCGTATATCAGTGAAACTTATACCGAATATAGAATATGCCAACAATCCATTATCGACACAGCTGAGGTTCCCCTTGACTGGAAACATTCCAGCATTATTAAAAGGGGTGATAAATCGTATAAATCGGTATATTGGAAATGGGCGAAACATTACGTTGATCCGTGTAGTCCCATCTGCTGACTAAATAAAAGAACTGGAAACTATTTGAACATAATTTAAATTATTTTCTACAGCAACATAATGGATCGTCTGGACTCTAATAATATCATCGTAGAGTATTTGTAATAGGAATAAGCATACCTTTCAGGTAGAATTAATTGGTGACATAGAAATATTGCTAAGAACGTAGACCAAGGCTACAAAACAGACCTTCTATTACTGGATTTTTCTAAGGCTTTTTGGCACAGTGCCTCATGCACGTCTTTTGAACAAGCTCCAGTATTACGGGGTCAGTAGTGATGTTACCAGATGGATTTCAAACTGGCTTATCGACAGAAAACAGAACGTTGTATCGATGGCGAATCGTCAGAAGAAGTTGTAGTGGAGTACGGAGTGCCGCATGTCCACTCTCTTCCATTTTGATGTCAGGATAATACTTCAAACATCAGACTTTTGTTGATGACTGTATTCTACAGCGCATCAGTGGCAATGAAGACCCAGAAGCCCTCCAGTCCGTCCTGCAGAGGTTAATTGACTGGATCATAACTTGAGTGATATTTTTTACTTATTTCACAGTCAGTTTACCTTTTGTTCTCGTGACTTTCCGTTTCTAGCGGTAGACGTCTGAAGAAGACTACTAGATGACGATACGGTCGTCCTTCAGCGCAGACGTAATCATTCAGGTGTGTGCCCCTCCCGGCTGCGCCCTGGGTGGCTCTTCACGAGATCGTCATAGATGTGTTAAAGCCGGTACCGTCCTTCGTCTCGGTTCATGCAGTCTTTGGTTTTTCTAATCCAGATCGCTTCTTTGATGCCTATTGTCCTCCAGTCCGACACCCTGACACAAATTTGGCTCCCTCACAGTCTACTAGGTGATTTTGCTGTGTCACGTGCTCTGTGATGGCTGATTTGTTCATCTCCTTTTCCGATGTATTTCTGTTGTTTCTGGTGTAGGATTTGTTCATTGTTGCGTTTTCTGCGTCATCTCTGTATTCTCTGATGCGAGTTCCAAGTGTGCGTTTAGTTTCTCCCATGTATGTGGCATTTCAGTTCTTACATTATATAGTGTTCACTCCTTGACACATCTTGTGTGGTTTCACTTTGTCTTTTGGTCTTCTTACCAGTGACCTCTTGATGGTGTTGTGGGGTTTCATTGCTGTGTTCACTTTGTATTTCTTCATGATCCGTGATGTGGTTTCAGATAATCCTTGGACATACGAAAGTACCACCATGCCTTTGCCCTTGTCTTTTTCCACAGTCTTCTTCCTGATGTTGGCTTCATTCTATTGTTTCATCTTTCTATGTACCGTTGATATGCTCCATTGTGGATACCTGCATCTCTTTAGGACTTCTTTGCGTTTATCTCCCTCCTCTGTGACAAGCGTTTCACATCTGTTTAGTAGTGTATGGATCATTCCCATCTTCTGGTGTAATGGAGGATGTGAAGAGAAATTAGATATTGGTCCGTGTGGGTAATCTTCCAGCAGATCAGAAGTTTCACCTCCCCCGATTCCTTTATGACTAATAATGTGTCTAAAAAATGCATATTTCCTTCCGCTTCCGATAACTTCGAGAATGTCATCGACATAGCGTTTCCACATTCTTGGTTTACATGTGACAGGGGCTGTGGTGATGGCCTCTTTCTCGAGATGTTCCATGAAGAGGTTGGCAACAATGGGGGACACAGGGCTACCCATGGCTGTGCCAAATGTCTGTTGGTATACAGTGTTTCTGAATGTGAAGTAAGTTGTGTTCAGAACAAAGTCCAGTAGTTCCATAATATCTTCTACTTCCAGTCTCCTCCGGTCTGCTAATGTGGCGTCATTCCGTAGTCTGGTATTGATTATCTCCATTGTCTTCAGTATAGGAGTGTTCGTGAACAGAGACACGACATACATCATGGGAGGTGAACATTTCATCTTCGTGTAGCGTCAATGATTTCAGTTCCTCTGCCAGGTGTCTAGAGTGTTTCACGTGGTGTTGTACGTTATTGAGCCAGTATAGTCCACAATACGTCTTAGGGGTTGTCTTTTTTGTGTATTTTCGGTGTACGGTACAGTCTAGGGATAGCTTCTGCTGAGGGGTAAAGGTAGTAGTACTGTTGCTTTGTGATCTTACCCTCTCTCTTTAGTCTGGTGAGGATGGCAATTAGTTTTCTCTTGTACTGAGCAGTTGGATCCGACTTCAATTTGGAGTATGTTTTCTCGTCATCTAGCATCTCACGTACTTTCTTCTCATATTGTGCTCTGTCCATTATTACCGTGGCACATCCATTGTCCACCAGTAGAATTATGATTGTTTCATTTTTCACCTGAGTGACTACGTCTGCGCTGAAGGACTGCCGTGTCGCCATCTAGCAGAAGTCGTCTGAAGATTACTGCTGAAAGCGGTTGAAACGTCATGAGAACAAAAGGTAAACTGATTGTTAAATAAATAAAAAAAATCACTCATTTGAACCACCCAGTCTGATGAACCTCTTCACTGTTGTGGATCTTAACTTGTCAGATGTACAGTATTTTAACATAAAGTAATGTTCAGTTATGCACATCGCCAAAAGAAAACTGTCAAACAGTCCAAGTATACGATTACAGACAGACTGGGGCTTGCCCACCACAACCCATACCTAGGAGTTGAGTTCTCCGACGACCTCACGTGGAACATTCATATATTTCACCTAACTGTTCAAGCAAATCGCGTATTGGGCATCAGGAGAAACGTCTTTAAATGCTCAGAGAAGACAAAGCAATCAGCACAATTTCACCCTTTCAATTTTCGCACAAACCTTGAATACGCGAGCGCCGCGTGGGACCCTATATATACACGCAAAATTATAAAAGAACTAGACAAAGTACAGCGTCGAGCGGCAAGATTTGTGATGAGTAACGATTGTCGGGAAGCCAGCGTAATAATAACGATGAAAGAACTAAAGTGGGAGTAGTAAAATAGGTCCTTCAGAAGGTATGCTGGCGCGGCGCGCTGCTAGAGCAGATGACGTCACTTCCGGTGCACGGTCAAAGATCAAGTTCAAGCTGGCACCCACTGGCGAATAGGTCATGGTGACGCTCCCTAGCGAATAAGTCATGAACTAAATAACTAGGTCAAAATAGGTCATTGCGCATGCACAATGGTGTCTTTTGTTATGTCGCATAGGTGGTGAACCATTTCTGGCATAACGTCCCCTAGCGTGTACATTTAGAACTATACAAATGTAAAATAAAATGATGTTCAGAATCTGTTTTATAATTTTTTTGAAGGCCTTCCAGCGTCACTTACGTTAATGAAATAATGACATAGTTTGGTGACGTGTTCTATCCTGATTGGTAAATCGTACCGTTATCACGTGATTTTTCATATTCCTATATAAGCGCGGCGCTCTGCCAGCCGGATCGTCATTCGTATGACGACGACACCATGGCTAACATCATGTTGAAGACCTTCGCGGTGCAGCAGACTCGAGCGACGAGCCGCCGACCCGACCCATCATTCCGGTGATCAACCGCCCTTCCCCGCCGTCGGAACCAGAGGTTGTGGACGTGGCAATGGATAGAAAAAATAAGACCAGACAAAGGTGGAGTTATGCGGACGCGGCCAGAGGGACGCGGACCGTCGTGAACAGTGTGTCCGGTTTGACCTCTATCCCTTACGGAGTGGCGGCCTTTCCGCCACTAATGGTGGCGGCGACACCACAAGCAGCGGCAGCAGCGACGGCGCCAGAAGCACCGGCAGCCTCGGAGCCAACATCACTGGCCGCCCCTGCGGCGGCATCACCGCAAAAACCATCCCGGGTGGTAAGTGATTATTATTATTAATATATTTCACTATTTTATGTATGTGTAATGATGTAGGGTTAAGACACTTATTATAGAAACAAGACGTTTAATAACAATTCTTCGACCGTTTAGAAAGTCGCCCGTCGGACTACTGGCGAGGAGGCGCCCGTCGCTGTCAGTGAGGATGCCCTACCGCCCACGAGACCACCACCATCCTCTCTAGCTTCGTTCACCTGCCCGCAGTGTAATATCCAGTTTACACGTCACAACAACAACTGGAAGCGTCTTGTCGCCCGCGGCTGGTGTGTGGTCCGGAAAAGGACAAGGGAGGAGGCCGAACTCGATGCGCTGGTGGTAAGTCGTATTTTATATACACTTTCGCCTAAAATGGCGGCTCCTACGTTCTTCCCGCCAAAAAGGCGGCTCCCTATGTACTTCCCGTCAAAACGACGCTTCCCCACTCCTTTCCGCTAAAAAAAAGGCGGCCCCCTGTGTACTTCCCGTCAAAATGGCCCTTCCACAATAATTTCCGCTAAAACGGCGTCTCCCCTATGTACTTCCGTCAAAATGGCGTCCCGTGTATATTTACTTCCGCTAAAATGGTGTCTCCTCTGTGTACTTCCGTAAAAATGGCGTCCCCGTGGATATTTACTTGCGCTAAAATTGTGTCTCCCCTATGTACTTCCGTAAAAATGACGTCCCGTGTATCTTTACTTCCGCTAAAAGGGTATCTCCCCACGCACTTCCTCCAAAATAGCGTCCCCGTGTATCTTTACTTCCGCTAACATGGTGTCTCCCCTATCTGTACTTCCGCTAACATGGTGTCTCCTCTACGTACTTCCGTCAAAAGGCGTCCCCGCGTATGTTTACTTCCGCTAAAATAGCGGGCCCCTACGAATTTCCGTCAAAATTGCGGCTTAAATATTTAATTATTCTTGTATAAATTCATAAATTGGCCTTTATTACCCAAGAGGCAGCCTCTTCCGGCCACGGCAACCAACCCGACGACCCCGCCTCCGTCCTTGGCGGCCCCGACTATCCTACCTCCGTCACCGACCAACCGAGGGAAGGTGTTACCGCATTTTGCCTGTTGTATGTGCGGTAGCATCTTCACAAGGAAAAGAGATTGGTCCCGTCACGTAAAAAAGGGGCGATGCAGAGAAAATTGTATAAAAAAAACCAGCGGCGGCAGGAACATATTGAAGAGATAATGATAAGACAGAGTTGATCATACCGTGTTTTCAGGCGCTACTACAAATCACATGCATCTGTTGCATACCACGATTAAAAGTAAACTTGTGTTTATTTCAGCGCGAAGAAAAGGAGCGCATCACTGCTGCCGACGCTGGTGTCCCCGGTATCTCCGAGGCGCTTCATTTGCCACCAGCGCCATCGTCGGTGACCGAAGGCACCACGGTGAGTAATGTTTTAAGATGTTAGCTATTATCACGTGCCATGTCTCTATTCAGTGCACATATCAACTGAACAGATTGACTACCGTACCATAAAAGACAATTTTTTGGTGTCTAATTATAGGTACCTTTATTGCATTTTTTTCTATCTTGTGTTTTAATTAGTTGACGGCACAGGTTATATAAGTATATATATCTGTTATTTCTTTTCGATCACTGCAAGCAGGTGAACAAACGATAACCACGTCGAATACTCGGCTTGCGTCAGTCTGCGCCGCTGCGGCCGTGCGTGACCGTAGTGAGCAATACAGCAGCGTATGTTGTTGCAAACTGGGTTGCTCTTTGGGTTTCAACATTGCGATATTTTTGTAACGTAAACATGCATAGGATGATGATGAGTAATGACAATAACACACGAGGTATCACAATTAGGCAAACATTTTGTTGTAACGACGAAGTCGAAGTTGGCCCGTATACTAGACAAGTGCCAACAATGGTGACATTTCTGTACTTCCGAACAGGAAATTTAATGTAAGCATGGTACAAAACAAGTTCGAAAACAATAAAATGTCGACCTGACCAATGCTGATAGATCGACTGAGTTTAGTTTCGTAATGCTGGCACAGTGAAACGAGTGAAGTGTTCGAAACCCCATGAAACCGTGCATCCGTAGTGTAAGCATCACCGTCCAACTGGATCCGTTATCCACCTATGGAATACATCCGGCGCGAGGGTGTCCAACTTCAAATCCGGGTTGGACTCGGGGCAGTGAGTCACTGTCCGAGGTCAACTCGGATTCAACTGGAGTCACTGTCAGTGACTGGAGCGAGTGTTTCTTAAAGCCTGACAGTGCCTCTGTTCATGCAGATGACGTGAATATCGTAAATATGCAGGTGTATGAACATGGACATACTTGGCCTGAACTAGTATATTAATAATTGCCACGCGCTACAGCTGTAAATGTATATACTCTTGTCGTTATGTTAATATTTGGACCATCAACTTTTGAAAGGTGAAGATCCGACTGACCACCAAAGTATTATTGATCGTTGTGCACAACGTATAACCTTATTTATTCGCTGTTGAAGTTTTATGTTTTTTATTCCTAAAAACTTGTCCTCCCTATGTGTCCTTATATAGTGCCCTAGGGCATTATAGCATTGATAAGAAAGTCCACATTTGATCCGCAAAGAGTAGTTTCACTTTACCAAGAGTTCGCAAGTGTTAACGTTTCACTCATAACTATACACAATAGTTCATCACGTCTTGATAAAACTACCAGTATGTTGTTTTTAAAGCGCCACTCACTGAATGTTCTTCTAAAATGCCTTGATATGGTAACACCGTTATTACTCACATGCGTCACAAATTTATGAACTTCGTATTTAAAAATTAGGGGAATCCTCACTATATATGCATATGTATATATACACATATGTATATATATATTCTATATAACGACCACACCTAAGTTGATATACACCATATACATTGGTACATGTCGATTAAGTAAAACAAATGTTTTAGCTTTTTGTTGTTAAACAATTTACTATGTCAACAAATGTCTCCGAACATAATGTGCGAAGATAATCAAATCATATGGCAAGCTAATATATAAATTTTATCACGATTTAAACACGTATTATCAACACTATACAAGTCAAGAAATACCGATAGCTTCGGTGATATAAAGAACACTCCACCGCATTAAAAAAGAACATTGCTATTGTTGCCATTCATATCAGGTTACATTCTAGCCGGAAAGCTACTAAAACCAGGTTAAAACAGGTTAATCCTCTTTATATGCTCAAAACTACTCCAATATCCCAGTGAGGATACTTCAGGAAACCATTATCTGCATATTATGTTTGGATTTATACCATCGAACTAAGTATTTAGTTGTTTTATTTATAACATTTCACAACTGTTGTTATTCATTGCAGAATATGTGTAGATTTCCTAGTCCTAATATATCTAATTTATGATCTACCACCTTTACAAAATGCGAATTTTAATAAATATATGTAAGGAATTCATGTAACAATATGTTGCATGTTAATTCAAGTTGATGATTTTTATTTAAATTGGAACGGAATAAATAGTCATAAATATAGGCGGTTTTTAAACTTGATTAACGATTAAATCCATAAATGTACAATCATGACCCAACTTAGATTTTGACTTCTTTTGACAGGGTCTTGACAATGTTAGGTTAAACAGCTGCCCGCATTTAACCACGTTGTTTTAATTAGGTTTTAACCGCGAGGTAACACCCGGCAGATTTATCCGTTCAAACCTGCTTCATTGTATGTGTAACGGAGAAAATACAACTTTGTTCCACGCAGGATGTATTGATAAATGACCACGATAAGGATTGGTATATGCGGAAGTTCGACGATGTGATATACCAACATAGAACAAAATATGCAAAACTGTGCTACGATATAATTACAATATTATTAATTTTTATTCCAGATATCGACGAATGTGCCAGCCAGCCTTGTCAACATGGAGGCACCTGCACGGACCACGTGAACAGCTACATATGCGCTTGTGCCGATGGATACGAGGGCACTAATTGTGAAACGGGTAAGTCGTGCATAGGTTGTTCCCACATTCGTATCTACAAAGCCAATAGAACACGGGAACACATATTTCTTTGGTGAGCGTCTCGTATCGAATTACTTTTTTTTTACAGATTCTTGAAGTGTTGTATTCTTCCATGTTAGCTCGTCATGTTGTCGGGTGTAGGGTTATCAACAGTCGGTAGGAAGCGGCATCCGTCAGGGAGGCATAATAGGCTTATATACCCGGGTCACGGTTGATTGACTTTGTGACCAGTGGTGTCGCTGTGAGGGGGAGATAAGATAAGATAACATAAGGTGCAGTGGATAGAGCTTCGGACTCTCGACCAAGAGAATCCGTGTTCGAATCCTATGCGGTGATGTCGAACGTTGGACAAGTTCGGTCACTCTACGTTGCTCCAGTCCACTCAGCAATATGCATGAGTATCCGGCTATAGACTGATGTGATTATTTCTGTACGAATAGTCTTCGTATATTAATTGCAGCGTGGCTCGATGCTTCACAGAGAAGTCGAGATGGTGTTCGATTGGACAGGCCTGCGTTTTTTTGTGGTCGAGCTAGGTACGACATTTTAGTTAGCTACGACAATCTATAAACCTACAGGGTCCGTAATGTGAATAATTTCGCTTAGTGGATAGACCGATACCATTACATAACGGAACAGTGTACACCGAAATAGCCACCACCATCTGCAAACCTTCAGTTAATACTAATAGAACGCAGCACTTCAATGGTCAATGCGGAAATAATTAGTAATCGGCCATCACGAGAATTAGTCTAACCGCAATTGCACAATTTGATACACCGGCATTGAGTAAAAAAAGTCAACAGTTGATATTACAATATTATTTTTAATAAACGTCAAAATATGCGGATTACAATAACATTATTTGCATTTTAGATATCAACGAATGTTTGCATTTTAGATATCAACGAATGTGCAAGCCACCCTTGTCTACATGGAGGCTCTTGCATTGATCAAGTGAATAGGTACAAGTGCACTTGTGTCAGTGGATACAAGGACAGTATTTGTGAAATGAGTAAGTCGTGCTTTGGCATTGTTCTACTTCCAAAGTCATACGCATATTATACACATTGATCATGCATATGTAACAAAAGAACAGTACTGTCTTCATTTACACCAGCCTTCATTCATCATGTAAAGGACTCAGGACAACTTTGTTACGTACAGGATATATGGATGGATAAAACCTAGAAAGTGTCCTGAAACAGCATTCCCCGACATCATGTGTGTCACAGCATTCACACCGTAAACAGAGCCATGTCATCTAATACATCACAAATGTCAGTGACACAGAGCCACGTCACCTAATACATCACAAATATCAGTGACACAGAGCCATGTCACCTAATACATCACAAATATCAGTGACACAGAGCCATGTCGCCTAATACATCACAAATGTTAGTGAACAGTGAATCACATTATCAAGGGGAATGCAGCATGTATTTTCCTGAATCAATACATCAAGATTCGTTGAAAGACGAACAGAAACATTGTTGATTGCATATTATTAATGTTACTAAAACTGTGTTTCGCGCTGTCTACATTTTATGCTGGGTGAACCATCTGTAGTACTGATTTATTCACACTTCTGGTAATTCTCACATGTTGTTTACACTTGTGGTAGTTTAGGTTGAATAATATACAACCAGCCACTAAACACATAATAGGCTGACGTGAAAGGACAGTTGGTAAGAGAACAGACTTCAAAGCACCATTGAGTGCCTTTAGTCATGCAGTGGCCACACTGTCCTAGTTTCTCCTGCTATGAACATTTCATAAACTCCAGGGTGAAACTTGCTCATTAAAGGCCTCGATTCCTTGGTATCTGTGATTCTTGACAGTCATCAATCCAGCAGAAACCAGAGAAATGTAATTTACCTTGTAAAAATGAAATAATTTGATAGCAAATTTAAAAGCATAATGTACATTAACTGTTGATGTAGTTGAAATTTGGTTGAAATGTTCAATATAGTAATAGAACAGTAATATGTCAATTTATGTTACATTACTATGTATTACTATTACTATTACAATTACGTTGTGTTGTAGTTCAACAATGTTCAACCTATAATCATTATTTGAATATTTTAATCGTTACTCTTACACATATAGCAACTACTTATTACTACTACCCCAGGCCTACCTAAGCCAATAAGCTGTTTTAGGAGCGCAGTGCCATAGTAGCTAGAGCATCGGACTCTCACTGAAGAGAACCCGGATTCGAATCCTGTGCTGCCGTAACGAACTTTGGGCAAGTTCGTTCACTCTACGTTGCTCCAGTTCACTCAGCTGTAGGCATGAATACCTAGCTATAGACAGTGGTGGATAATTGTGTACAAATAGCCTTCGTGCATTAATTGTAACGTGGCCGAATGATTCCCAGAGAAGTCGAGATGGTGTTCAATTGAACCACTGAACCATTGCGTTATATGTGTATATATATATATATATATACACATATAATATATATTATATATATGTACATATATATATATATATAGCATTTGGGCTGCTTATACTTTGCGTTAACCTAACCCACTCAGCTATATATATATATATATATATATATATATATATATATATAGCTGAATGGGTTAGGTTAACGCATATATATATATATATATATAGCTGAGTGGGTTAGGTTAACGCAAAGTATAAGCAGCCCGCAAATGCTGTATATATATATATATACATACATATATATATATATATATATATATATATGTATCACCCAGCGACGCTGTGTTTAATGCGCGAAGACTGTTCGTACACAAATATCCACCACTGTCTATAGCCAGGTACTTATTTATATAGCTGAGTGAACTGGAGCACCGTAGAATAAATGAACTTGCTCGAGGTTCGACACCGCAGCAACGGATTCGAACACGGTGTACCGGTATAAAATTGCCCCCTCTGATTCCTGCCCCCTGGCAATATTATACTGGAACGAAACTGCCCGGGGGGGGGGGGCAATAATATACCGATATTATATTGCCCCTCCAGTATGGTGTTCGATTGAACAGGTCTGTCAGGGAATAAAATGTAAAGCGCTTTGAGCAGTCCTGAGGACTGGATACTGCGCTATATAAGAGCTTACCTGTTTTTTTTATAAAGCAGCCCCCCTAAGTTTAACAGTATGTGATGATTGGCCACTAATTATTACATAAGCATATGATGTATGCATATGGCGTAATGAAATATGAATGGCATAATCAATCGGTTTTCGAATAAATGTAATATATTGTTAAATGTAGTTTTGAGTATTTCGAGCAATTATTTTATTTATTTATTGTATTTGGCCTCCAAAAAGGAAAGACTACGCAAATCATAGATATACAGGAAGAATAAAAGGGAATCACCATCATCCCAATGGGCACATGACGTCTTTTATACGTCTTTTAGTCGATTTGTAAACACCCGTGAACGGGTCACTAATCCCGGATTTGATGGGTGTAAATAAAGTTTATTATTATTATTATTATAAGATTGTCTTCCCGGCATTTTTATACCGGTATAATATCGCTGGGGGACCCAACATTATACTGGGGACAATAGTATAGCCTTACACCCGGTTCTCTCGGTCGAGAGTCTGAAGCTCTTTGCACCACTGCGCTCTATAACTAAAATGTTTTTGAACTGTGACAACAGTTACGTGTTCTATGTATTCCAGTGTGACTTAAAGTAAAATGCGTTATTGCCGTGGAGAAGTACTCACCATTCAGCGGTGCAACGTCTTGATTAATATTAATTCTACAAAAATATGTGTCTTCATCTCCTTGAGTTGTTTGGGTGATGCTGAGTTCATGAACGTTTTCAACAATTCTACCCACCACGTTTTTGTTTTTCCACACCTTTAATGGTATTCCATTGATGTGGTCAATATCGTGTGCATAGACTTGATATTTGTTCTCGTCACCCTCTTTGAACCACTTAAACCGTACGAACTTCACACTCTTATCTCGCTGTTGACAGGTCATCACTGTTACGTTGTTTTTTCACGTTTCAGCTGGAACATCCACTATCACATCACTGATACCTCTTCTGGTAGACACTGAGAACAAAACATATCAACGCTGAGTGCAACTGTTTCCTTGAAGGTTTCAAATAATTGGGCCACTGACGTGATGGCAGGGGTGTGGTCAATTGTAAATGATACCACAATAAATGTATTGTGATAGTCGTACATGTTTACACTTCACGTATCACATGGCCGTAACATTTGTGTGTTTTGGGGAAAGCATACATTTTGGGGGGAATTTGTTTAAATGCTTCAGCCGGAGCCTCGGCTGCTGTCTTGGACTTGACAAAAGAAGGGGGGAGTGCTGATGAAGATCTGTTGTCGTAGTCGCACTAAATCGTTTGGTGTTGTCAAACATGACAAACGGAAAACAAGGTGCTTTTATTTTTTAAGCAGAGCGAAACAGTTTTTTCTTCAAATGTACTAGTTTATCTTAAGCGGCACTATTTTGTCTCTCAATGGTGTGTGTGTGTGTGTGTGTGTGTATGCGCTCTACGCACCCATCCTACCCCCCCACCTATGAGCCTGTGTCAGTTACACAATACGTTGATATGTTCATTCTCCATTGCACATCATAATAAGGTGTATTACCCGACATAATAAACACGGTAAGGCACTTTCCGCTGATGTGCTGCCATAAGGAATGACAGAATGAAACACTCTATTTATATTTTAATTACCCACATCTTTCAATAAAATGTTTAAAAAGTTACTGCATTTCAGACAATTATGAAAAAACTTCCACTGTTTTCTGATAGTATGAAATTGTGAAAGGAAAGGTAACACACTTACTCCACATCCAACCACTTTTCGTAGTTATGGACCCACCCACCCCCTCCCCCGATAACAGTGCGACGTTTCGTTCGGTTCGGCCAACAAATGCGGTCGTTTCTAGATAACATATAGTATTTCAAAAACCTACTGTTTTAAATTAAAGTCAATGTGCTCATCTTTCATTTTTGTGTATTTTGTCTCAGAAATGATGGAAACCAGCTCAGAGCGGTTCCAGTTACGGCATACCAGAGTTCTGTTTTAAACGTTTCATATTCATAAATGCCTTTCTCTAGACCGGAGGTGGTATTACTTATGTCCACTACAGGTTGTGTGCTGTCTTTTATTCCCCATGGCTTAGACATCACGACGTAGGAACCAACTGCTGTTATTGTTTCTCCCGAAAGAAAACAGGCAGCATAGGTTTAGCGAAAAATGTTGACGTTTTGAAAGTGCGACCAGTAGAAAAATTCGAACCCCAATGGCAATGGGCCAATCCCACGATCAACAATTCGGAGTTCTAAGTCGAAGTCTAACGACCATGCTCTATGTCTATGACCTGCGTTCGCTATCAAAATGATGTCTTAGAACATGTTTGCATCGCTTAAATTTTGAAACAAATAATATTGTTGCAAGTTGGTAGATGTCCTTTGCACCCAGTGGTCTATGTATCTGACTAATGCCGTATGTCAGATATATCCAGATCAAGCAAAATATCAAAAGGCAGCAGAAACTGGAAGGTAGCAGAAACCGTGCCGTGCTGCCGGTGACTATAATAGTATGTGCTGTATTTGTTAATTATGAATTGATGTGGTTACTACCGTTACATTTATTACTTGTATTTTAAATGCATACATCAAAGTCAATCCAATTTCACTATAGTATCATAGACTTTCGCTTACCGGGCAGGCATGCCCAAATGATGCACATAATTAGTATTACACTTACAGATTAATGGGCTGATTTAAGCCATTGGCCTTTGTTGGTGCCCATATCCCAGGCTATTCCAGTGCTTGTCGAGTCTGGCCTTAAACTGTGTGACGGTCTTGGCATCTACCACATGTTGTGGGAGCCTATTCCACTGATCCACGGCTCTAACTGAGAAGTAATTTTGTCTGACCAGCAATATTTTTTATTTAAATAGGAGGCATCACTGAGCGAGATCAATGCAATCTACATTGAGAGTTTTTGTCCGCCATTCGGGGGCTGGCACGTGCTCAGTGCATAATATGTTCTATCTAGGTGTTTTGACAGTGGTGACATACATACGTTATGATAAAACCATAAGACTTGCATAACATGGGTAAACAATATAATAAAATGTGTAGACATATAAAAGTGAATGGACAGGTACACTGGACGGTAATATAATACTGAAGTATAATGATGGAGCAGTGAATATGTCGCCGTTAACCGGGGGACATCTAAGACCGAACATTTATTGGATGTGAAGTATCTATAATCCTATTATCCTTCTGTTTTATCAGTGTCGTACTTCCTCATCGAAAGCGCTTTGTTATAAAAAATTATATTGCAATGAAATTATATATCTTCCCCTAAATGGTGTCTACCAAATAATGGGGGGTTCTATAACAAATTCTGAAATATTCACTTCTTTAGACGTTTTTGCATGAAGATGCGGATATTAAAAATATACAAATATAAACAGAGTGTTTCATTCTGCCATTCGTTATGGGTGGACGTCACCGGAAAGTGTATTACCCTATTTATTTTGCTGGGTAACATACCCAATGCTATGCAATGTATAATGAACAGATCAACATATATTGTAACTGGTTGAGGCACGCAGGCTGGAGTGTGATGGATGCTTACACACATCCCGCTCAGGCAAAAGAGAGTCACTTGAGGGAAAATAGTTCTGCTCGGTCTAAAAAAAGTGAAAAGCACCAGTAGTGATTCAGGCGGCCCCAACACCGGTCATGACCCCAGATCAAAGGCTTTTGCGTTTTTTATAAGTAGAATTCCTACGTTTTTTAGCAGTAATGTTTTAGTAAACGTCAAAGTGATTGATGGGTTTCCTTAGAAAGAGGGTGTCGCCCTCTAGTAACTAATCAGGCACTAAATAGGGAAATAAATAGGGTTATTGTCGACCTCTAGTGACTAATCAGGTACTAATTAGGTAAAAAAAAAAAGGGTAATTAATTAAGTACTAATTAGTAATAAGTGAGTAGTGCAATTATTGGAGGAGAACGTTAGCAATAACTACAAATAGTAAATATCGTCTAATTAGTATTAATTAGGTATACGGGGGAGGTGGGAAAGGTTTTAGAGTGAAGTGGCGTCCCTGGGGATCAGCGAGGTTAATATCATGACTCACGGGAAGGTTCTAGGCTGTAACCCGGTGCGGTGGCGTGCCTGGGGATCATCGAGGTTAATCGGCCGGATTAGTTTACGCCTGGCGCGCTGGAGATCAGGAGGGCAATCGAGTGGCCTGGTTTTCACGACTCACTGGTGAATGGGGGTTTCGTATGTCAGGCTGTTGGAGTTTATGTGCGTTGTTTGTCGGAAGGCCGGATAAATGTTTATTTCGGCTGTCATCTGGCCGTGCGCGGTCGGTAACAGCTGATGTTTGGTAACAGCTGATGCGCGTGCATCGGCGTTGCAATGTCGTTATAGCAGCTGGGGCCGGAACTGCCAGAATAAGTTGGGCTGTGCGTAGCGACGCATAGGCGCTTGTATTAAGGTTGTGGCGTTGGAGCCCGCTGTGGATTGGTGTATTGGCTGTCAGTGCTGGCTGCGTTACAGCTGATGTTTGGTAACAGCTGATACGCGTGCATCGGCGTTGCAATATCGTTATAGCAGCTGGAGGCCGGAGCTGTCAGATTGGCCTGTGCGCGTGTATTAAGCTTGTGGCGTTGGAGACCGCTGGTGTTTGGTGTTGCAACGACGAATAGGTGGAATATAGGCATGGTGTTATTCGTGTATGAGTTGGAATGCTGGTGGCGCGCTTTATACGAAACGAAACACAGAAACAGCAATAAACGGTGAGAAATAAATTTTATTGGTATACAGATGAACGGTGAATTTATTATGAAAATGGAGGCGGCGGAAAGGGGTCATGGTCGGGTGGTGGGGGGGCCAAATCCGTGGCGGCCGGGTGGCCGTGCAGGGTAACTTGGAAAGGGGTCATGATCGGGTGGTGGTGGCCCAAATCCGTGGCGGCCGGGTGGCTGTGGAGGGTAACTTAAATGAACGGAGAGATGGGCTGGAATAGGTGACGCAAATGAGGGGAGGAGAACTTGAGGACGTGGAAATATGGAAGCAAATGAGAAGGGTTGCGTGAAAGTTTCGCCTTCTTCTTCTGCAGGTGTGGCTAGAAATAATAAATCGTCGGTGCCGCTGTAACCGTCGCTGTCGAAGTTTTCTGTGTCGTGTTGTTGTTGTTGTTGTTGTTGTTGTTGTTGTGGCTCGACGGCTAAGAGTGGGCGGCGGTGTGGTGACGACGCGAAGCTGATTGGGCGAGGGGAAGGTTCAACGAAGTGTACCACAACGCCCCGTCCGATGGCGTATCTTCGATGAGTTAGTTCAGGGGCGATCACGAAGAGGTGTCTGCTGTGGTGAAAAGGAAAAGTTCAATTATCGTCGGGGTGGCGATTACTGGCGCGCGGGCTTCGTCCTGCCGGGTGTCCATTCCGATGAGTGTGGTTGGCAAGGGTTTGTTCCATAAGGAGCTGATTGACTAGTTCGGGCGCCACGATCAATAGGCGATATCTGTGGGAGAAGGAAAAAGTGTTAAGGGTCGGTAGTGTGACGTGGTCGGTAGCGTCCAAGGAACAATGTGGCCCCAGGCCTATCGGTGCGCGGCCTTCTATCAATTATAATCAGATCGCCTGGGATCAAATTTATTCTTGATCTATTAATGAAGCCATTTCGGTGTGAGGGGCGCGCAAGGGTTTGCCCGCGCCCTATATGCAGTGTATCGAATCCGGCGATGTTTCGTCTGCAAGTATGAAAAAAGTATTAAAGTAACGGTGCGTCTCTTTTTAGGTGGGGGCCTGTAAAAAAGCATTAAGTCTGTAACGGGGCGTTTGTAAATAGTGGGGCGTACGGAAAAGCAGCTATAGGGTTTATCAAAAGTCCGTAATAGGCGTCTGCAAATAAAGGTAAATTTAAAAAAAAGTGGTCTGTAAAGGGGGAAGCGTTATTTAGTTAGTATCGTTAAACGTACCTTTCTCCGGGGCGTTGGGGTGGGGGTAGACGCATAGGTGGCGGAACAGCACTATTCCCGGCGGCTTGGGGAGGCGTATTCCCGGCGACTTGGAGAGTCGTCGGTGCAGCCCCAATCCCGGCGTTTTGGGGAGGCAGCTCGCTGTAAAAAATAGTTAGTTAGCTAGTGAACGTTATAAAAGAAAGCAGTAATGTGAGTGAGGAAAGTCAGTGTTAGTTAAGTTAGCAAAACGTACCTGTTTTGTGGTTGTTGGGAATTGGCCGCATAATTGTGAACTTGGTCGGTCGGCTCCATCGTGAGAAATGAATTGCGCAGTTGTTGCGCCGCTGTTTTGCGCGCGGTAACGTGTAGCGGCCTAGACACGTGCGCCGTAGCCTTACATAAGGGGCTGACGTCACTGTTTATATAGCGTGCTTACGTAACTGTTTGTAAGTGTTTAAAACGACCGTTAAAGGTGAAATGTGAGCAAACTAAGCGGCCTATAATAGTCAGTGGGGTCTAGAGAATCTTATGGTAAACTTATATTAGGAAATAAAAGAGGCGTTCTGTTAGTGCACTAGGCTGACCGAGATTTTTTTTTCAGTTTTAGTAACCTTGTAAGAGTCGGCTGCTTTGTGGCGCGCGTGCGGTCGCTCACGGGGGCCGCGTGCGGGCCGCGTGCAAAGCGCTTATATAGGGGGCTGGGCGGAGAACGTCTATGTATCGTCGCTGTGGTGTTGTTACCGTTGCAGTAACTTTGTGTGTTGCAGAGCGTTGTTGATCATGTCACCGCCGACCGCTCACGGAGAGGCGCCGCCAAAGAAGGGCAGCAAGCTGAGGGAGGGGCCAACGGTGGCGTCTGGTGGCAAAACGAAACCTGCTTCGGAGGCCAGCGCGAAGGCGCTTCCGACTGCCGACGTGGCGCCTACTAAGCCGGCGCCTTCTTTCGAGGCCGTGGTGAGTGCGGACGCGCTGACGTCCATGGTATCGTTGAAAGAGTTCGTGCTAGCCTGCGATGGCACGTATAAGATTGTTACGCCCGTAACAATCGTTGGCGTGGCTTGGAAAAGTAAATGCACGTACATCGGCTGTGGCGTTTGCAAGCGCAAAGTGCGAGGTCTTGAAAGCGGTGGTCGGGTGTGCGCTGTACACGGTGTGCAGGCAAAGGCGAAGACGTATTTTTCGGTGCGCGACTTGGTGGAAGACGAAAAGGACGCCGACACTGAGGCCAGCATTTGGATCACCCTGTTCGACGAAGCGATTTCGTCGATCGGCGATTACGATGCCGATCATGTGTCAGGCCTGTTGCCAGACCAGTTGCGCAGTAGCTTTGTGGCGAGCCTGGTTGGCACAGTCTTGGAGCTGACCGTGCATAAGGTCGTGTGGGGTGGCATACTGGACACGTATACTGTCCGTGATGTGCGGGTCGTGTCGAAGAAGGCGAGCGAACCCGGCGTATACGTTTGAATGACTAACGTTTGGCTAGTGTTCTGTAGGACGTTGTAATTGCTGCTTTGGTTATTGTTCTGTAGGACGCTGTAATTGCTGCTGCGTTGCGCCGAATTCTCGATGCTGCTGACGAGTGCGCACCCCCTGCCGAGAAGTGCGCTAAGAAGGAAACGGCGCCATGCTTCACTGGCGCCAACGACCCTCCACCGCTGACGAGAGAAGAAGGGATGCCGTACTGGCCGTGCGCTCCTGAGGCGGAAGACACGCAGCCCATGCCACCGCACGGGCCGGTGAGCGACGCCGCGACGCCCACGTACGTTGCATTAACCCCGGTGGTGGCGACAGCAGAAGCAGCAGCCGCGCCATTAACCCCGGCGGCGGCGACAGCAGAAGCAGCAGCCGTGCCATCGTCGCCACTGCCTCTGGACGTGTTGTCGGTTTCGTCGGAGGACTTCATTCCGTGGGCCCGCGACAAACATCAACAACGCCCTGTGATCGTGGACACGCTTCAGGCCGACTCGGAATGGAGCGTTCTGCACTCGTACGCCGGTCGGCAGCGCTGTATGATGGCCACGTTTGCCGAGCTAATCGGCGAACGAGTGATGGACACCGCGTGCCAAGAATGTGGTGAGTGCCCTCCCGAGGAGGGGTGCCCCTTCGTTCACATGTGCGGCTACAGGGGAAGGAAGCCGAGCCGACGGTACAACATTCTGTACGAAAACGTGGCGGCACTGAATGTGTGCTTTTTTTCAATATCACTCGACAGCTTTCTACAGCAGACGTTGTTGCTGCCCGCTATTCGTATACTCTCGGTACTGGAGGAGCGTTGCGTGCGCGGCGATCGCGCTTCGGAGGGCTCCCTCATGCGCCAGGTAGCCGACTGTCTCATGGGGACGGATTGGACGGCGCCGTTCGATCGTTCGCTGTTGGAGGTCGCCGTGTAGTATTACCTGTTGAAAAGGGCATGCCTCGACGTCTGATGGGGCGACGTTTTCTCCGCCGAACGCTTAATTTTTGCCTATGAACATTTAGTAATTGAACATTATATTTTGCATTTCGCTATGGCATAAAGCATTATTATTAGAAGGTACGCCGATGAACATTAGCAGGGCGAATTAAATAGTAGGGCATAAAGCCGATCAACTTAATCGGGCGGCCTATAGTCCGCTGTTGCGGCCCTAAAGCCTTATTATTTACGCCGCTGTGGCATAGGCCCCGCCGAACACTTAATATGTATTTTTTACCGATGAACATTATATTTTCATTTCGCTATGGCCTATAGGCCGTTGTTGGAGGCGCAAAGCCTTATTATTTACTCTGCTGTGGCATAAAGCCTCTTTACTGTTTACCGTGGCATAAAGCCTTACTGTGGTGATGTAGTAGTACGAGACTGCTTAATAAAACGTATGAAATCAATTCAATCCCCGCCTCCTGTTGTTGCCATTCGATGCCATCCAAAAAACACGTTGCTGACATTCAATACCGAACGCCTGTCCAACTATTGCACAAAAACACTCCGGGCGCAGCTGACAGCCGAAATTTCTACTACAAAACGTAAACAAAAACTTTGCCGCTGCGCGTATCCGGGCGCCGCTGACAGGCGAAATTTCTACTACAAAGCGTAAAACAAAAAAAACTGCCGCCGCCTCCTCGATCCCTCGGCAGGCACAGCGCTGCCACCTGTCGGCCACCACAAAAACGTTGCTCACGAACGTCGGTCACGAAAAAAAACTTTGTCGCCACCTCGGCGGTCCACGGACGACGGGCCAGCAGTGCCGCCACCTGACGGTCAGGGATGCGAGAAAACCGCCGTCGCCGTTTAGAAAAACCTCTAGCGGTCGTTAGGGCGGCCTTATAAGTGGTGTCGGCGCGCTTCGTCGTAGTTAATAGCGTTCCGAGCGCGCGCCTAGACCGACGATGCACGTGTGTCCGAAATGCGATCGATCGTTAGTCCGTCTTTTTCATTTGTCGAAGCATCTAAAAACATGCGGCAGCGATGAATACGTATGCCCGAAATGTGATCGATCGTTCGAGCAGCACGGTAGTATGTTGCGGCATCTGCGAACTTGCGGCGTCGCCGATAAGGTGTGTCCAAAATGCAATCGATCGTTCGACGGGCACGTCGATAGGGTGCACCATTTATGTCGCGATGACGACGTCGTCGACGACGACCTACAGAGCGTCGTACGCGACTACTGGGCGAGTATCCGTACGTCTGTGGCGCGCGGACCCGTTCAATCTAGGTATAATTTCCATTTGTCCGGCCACGGGGATACGGCCGCGCACGAAGCCCAACTACGACTGATGTTCGAGGCGCAGACTCGGGCCTTTAAAATAAACTTATCGTACGGGTTTATTCTGCAGCACAGGGAGACGGGGCGACTACGTTACTACCATTCTTCGTGTAACTGTTCCGGACGCTATCTCGAGTCGCCAGTCCTCGTTTCCGACGCCGCGTCGTTCGAACGCTTCCTCGACGCCACCCGGCAGCCCGACGTTCTGCAGTACGTGATCGCGCAGCGACCCGACTCGGGGTGGATCGCCGAGTTGGTAACGAACGTTACGTACTTCCTCAACGCCATCATCCACCATCCTATCGGGTGCGCCCGTCAGCAGCGCCTCCCCTCCTATCTGCGCCGCAACGCGGGGCTCGTCAGCC
This sequence comes from Paraescarpia echinospica, assembly GCA_020002185.1. NCBI lineage: Eukaryota > Metazoa > Annelida > Polychaeta > Sabellida > Siboglinidae > Paraescarpia > Paraescarpia echinospica. Next base: position 19,651,965 of record CM034540.1, read on the forward strand.
TAGTGAACGATCGCCACAGCCGTCCGTACGCCGACAACCTGTGCCTCTTCCGCTGTCTGGCGCTGCATCGGGGCGCCGAATTTCGTGCTGACGATTTGACGGCCGCCGCCTTAAGGCTCTACGCCGACTACGGCGGCAAACCCTACTACGCGTTCGCCGGCGTCCCGCTGAACGAACTCGGCCGGGTGGAGGCGGTCTTCGAAACGAATGTGACCGTGTATCGGCTGTCGGCGGAGGACGCCACCGCCGAAGTGGTCCGCCGCTCCCTCCATCGCTACCCGACCACCATCAGCGTCAATTTGTTCGAGACGCACTATTCCTTCATAGCCGACGTGTCGCTGTTCTGTCGTTCGTATCGATGCGGCAAGTGCGGCGATTCGCTGTGGCGCAACGCCTATCTGCTGCGGCGTCACGAGGCGACGTGCGAAGGCGGCGTTCGCCACGTCTTTCCCGGCGGCGTCTACCATCCGACGCCGTCCGTGTTTCAGCAGCTGGAGGACGAGGGCGTCTACGTGGACGAACGCCAGCACTACTATCCGTACAGGGCGACGTACGATTTTGAATGCTACTTCGACGATCATGATCTGCCGGCGGCCATCGCCAAATGCCGGTGGATCGCGCGACACGAGCTACTCAGCGTGAGCGTCGCCTCGAACGTCCCCGGGCACGAGACGGCGCGCTGCTTCTTTACGTCCGGCGATTCGGGCGAGCTCGCGAAGCGCCTGATCGACGCCCTGGAGGCCATGAGCGAGGCGGCGTGCGCGGCTCTGCGGCCGTCGTTCGACGCGACCTTCGAGGCGATCGACGCGCTCGACGCCGAATAGCGGGCGCACGCGACGGTGGCGGAGGCGGCGCGCGATAAGAGCCCGTACTCGGCGCTCGACGACCGTCTGTGGCAGCACCTGCGCCGCCTCCCCGTCCTCGGCTTCAATTCGGGGAAGTACGACTTGGACGTCGTTAAGAAATATCTGACGCCTCTGTTCATGACCGACGAGGCGCAGAGCATCTCGTCGGCGTTCACAATCAAGCGTCAGAACAACTTCATGTGCCTGGCGACGGCGACGCTCAAGTTCCTGGACATCACCAACTACCTGGCCCCCGGCGTCAGCTACGCCCGGTTTCTGAAGGCCTACGGCTGCGAGGCGACGAAGGGGCACTTCCGCTACGAGTACCTCGACGACTCGCGAAAACTGGACGAAACCCGGCTGCCGCCGCGCGACGCCTTCTACAGCCGCCTGAAGCGCGAAGGCATCTCCGCCGCCGAATAGGAGGGTTGCGCGCGGGTATGGCGCGACGAGGGGATGACGACGCTGCGGGACTACCTCGTGTGGTATAACAATAGGGACGTGGTGCCGTTCCTGGAGGCCATCGACAAGCAGTTCGCCTTCTATCGTCAGCGCCTCATCGACATGTTCAAAGACGCCATCAGCGTGCCGGGCCTGACGCTGCTGTACCTGTTCAACGATCTGCCGTCGTCGCTCCACTTCACGCTCTTCAACGAATCGAACAAGGTCCTGCACCGGCTCCTACAGTCGCAGATCGTCGGCGGCCCCTCGATCATTTTCGCGCGCTATCACGAGGCCGGCGTGACCGCCCTTCGGCGCGAGGAGTACGGTGAGTCGGCGCGCCCCTGCCGCTCTATTGTCGGCTTCGACGCAAACGGCCTCTACCTAAGGGCGATCACGCAGGAGATGCCGACGGGGTGGTACACGCGCCGGCGCGCGGACAACGCCTTTCGACCGGAGCGCGTACACAGCTACGGCCGCCTGGCCGTCGAGTGGCTGACGTGGGAGGCGGCGCGGACGGGGGCTCACATACGTCACCAGCTCAACGGGCGCGAGAAGCGCGTCGGCAAGTACCGGGTCGACGGCTGGTGTGGCGCGACGCGGACGGCGTACCAGTTCCAAGGGTGCTTCTTCCACGGCTGTCCGTGCACGGGGAGGGAGACGAACGCGGTGAACGGTAAGCCGATGAGCCAACTGTATGCCGAGACGGCCGCCTCACGGCCTACCTTCGCCGCTTCGTCGCCGTCGTCGAGATGTGGGAGTGCCAGTGGCGCGCGACGAGACCGCCGCCGCCGCCGCCGCGGAGCTGGACCGGCGCCGGCGGCGCCGTGACGCGGTCGACGATCCTGAAGGCCGTGCTCGACGGCACGCTGTTCGGCCTCGTCGAGTGCGACATCGCCGTTCTGGTGGCGCTGCGCGACGCCTTCGCCGAGATGCAGCCGATCTTCAAGAACGCCTACATCGCGCGCGACGATCTCAGCCCGTTCATGCGTCGCTACGCCGAAACGCACGACCTCCTCGTCCGGCCTCAACGCACGCTCGTGGGGAGGTTCTTCGGCGTCAAGATTCTGCTCGCGACGCCGCTACTGCGGTGGTATCTGCGGCACGGCCTCGTCGTCGAGCGCGTCTACCTGACCGTCGAGTACGAGCCGGTCGCGTGCTTTCGCCGCTTCGGCGACACGGTCTCCGCCGCGCGACGCGCGGGCGACGACGACCCCGACAAGGCCATCATCGCCGACACGTTTAAACTGCTCGGCAACAGTTCCTACGGGAAAACGATCACGCGCGTCGACCTGCACCGCAACATCAAGTTCTGCACGGCCGCCGGCGCCTCGACGCTGATCAATAATCGTCGCTTCCGTCAGCTCGACGTCGACGTCCCCGACGGCCTCTACGAGGTGGCGCTGAACAAGCGAACCGTCCGGTACGCGCTGCCCGTCCAGATCGGCTACTTCGTCTATCAGTACGCCAAACTGCGCATGCTGGAGTTTTATTACGATTTCATCGCCGCCTACATTCCGCGCCCCCTGTTCCAGTACTGCGCGATGGACACGGACTCGGCGTATTTGAGCCTCGCGGGGCGCCGTCTCGACGAGCTCGTGGCGACGGCCAAACGCGAAAACTACTTTCGACACCGCGGCGAGTGGTTCCCGTCGGAACACTGCGACGCGCACGCGGAGGCGTACTTGCGGTGCCGGCTCGCCGGCCGAGCGTGGGACGCGCCCGACGAGTGTTGCGCGCGTCGGCGCCAGTACGAAAAGCGAACGCCGGGCTTCTTCAAAGAGGAATGGTCCGGCCGCAGGATCGTCGCGCTCTGCAGCAAGACGTACTACTGTTTCGGCGGCGACGACGGCGACAAGTACAGTACGAAGGGGCTGAGCAAGCGTCAGAACGACGTCGACAAGGACGCCTTCCTCGACGTGCTGCGCAGCCAACGGAGCGCTGGCGGACGGAACCGCGGCTTCCAAGTGAAGAAGTCGTCCGTGCTGACGTACATTCAGGAGCGCGCGGCGATGAGCTACTTCTACGCCAAACGTCGCGTGCTCGACGACGGCGTCACCACGGCGCCGATACTCGTATAACGAGGGACCTCCCTCCCTCCCTACCCCTAGGGGTAGGGACCTACCTAGGGGTAGGGACCTACCCCTAGGGTCCTATGTATGTATGTATGTGTGCGAATAAAAATGTGAACACTCGGTACAGTTTTCATCGTTGTTTTTATTTAACTTCGGTAATAGCAAGCGATAACGGGCACCGGAAGCCGCTTAGCGGTTTCGCAATAAGAGCAGATAGCGCTACAATACAACCTCACTACTTCGGTCTTGCCTGCCTAGCGCGGCGAGGAGCCCGCGACCGGCGGGTCCAACAAAGTCGGTTCGGATTCTCAGTCGTCTAATAATAATAACAAGCGATAATAGGCAGCGTTCAATGAGGCTTTAGCCAGTCGAATACGAGACAGTCGTTGTCCACCCTATCGGGGCCGAACAGGTACTGGAAGCTGCTTAGAGGTATTCCGCGGCATCGTATGAGCAGGTAGGTGACGTAATATTGTCCGCACACGTTAGATACGCCGCTCTGCAGTCGCTTATCGTTGTACGTCCACGAATCGCAGTTGCGGTTCAGGAAGTCGCGGAAGTCGGCGTGCAGCGGCGGACGGCCGTACGAATCGAAGTACTCGCCTCGCCGGTCGGCGTATACGTAGTCGGCCACCCACTGCTCTCCCGGTTCGTCGCCGTCGTCGGTGTTGCACACGAACGCCGTCGGGTAGGCGGTGAGCCGCCGCCCCGGCAGCTTGTCTTTGGGCACGACGCCTACGACGATGTTTTTAGTGTAAGCGTCGATCGCCAGGTGACGTATCAGCTGAAACGTGTCCATCTCAGAAGTCGTACACGACGTTCCGGTTCTTGTCGACTTCGAGCACCGTCTCGAACTCCCCGTACACGACGACGTTCACCGTCCGGGCGAGCGCGAGCGCGAAGTGGATCTCGGCGCGCAGGTTCCCCGTACGCACGACGTTGAAGTGTTCGCCGTCGCAGCAGTCGGGCGACAGGTCGAAGCCGAATATGGTGTAGCCGCTGCCGAACTCGCCGCGCGTCACGTCGAACCCCTCGTCCTCGTACGCCTTCCCCGTCGCGGCGAACAGGTTCATATAGCTTCGGATGTAGCGCCGATGCGCGAAGTCCGGCTGCAGCGGCTTGCTCGGCAACTGGCGTCCGTCGACGAAGAGGGCGAAGAAGTTTATGTCGTTGTGCTTCGCGTTGAACGGGTTTTTATCGTAGGCCCCGTTGTATGCGTCGTTGTCGATCAGGCACATGAACACGCGTCTCGGGAGCGTGCCCAGATAGACGTTCTCGTGCGTGTGCGACATCGTACCCTGCGGTATCGAGAACACCTTGCAGTCGACGCGGCGCATCGGATACTTGGCCGTCCCGTGCGTCAGCGCCTTGATGTGGCCGAGCTGGACGGCCGGGTTCAACTTGACCTTGCGCGCCTACAGGTAGGCCTCCAGCAGAACGATCTTGAACCCCGGATCGACGACGTCGCCCATGAGCGCGAAGGCGTCCTTGCTTCGCACCAGTCGCATCTTCAGGTCGACGCCGTTCAACAGGCACCGGTTTTGCATGAGTACGTCGACGTGCAGGCGTCCTATCATGTCGAACTCGCGGCTATCGTGTATGAAATCGTGCCGATGCGCGTATCCGCCGTTGTTGTTGTTGGTCGCCTCCATGCGCCCGGCGGTGTCCTTGCACCACAGGTCGGCCTCGAGCTGCGACTTTTTGGCGTCGGGCCCGTAACTGAGCAGGGTCTCGATGTAGGCCCGAAACGGGTACGTATTCGACGACGGCGTCACGAGCGTGCCGATCAGTGTCACGTCGACCTGACTGAACATCTAATGCAGGAAATTGTTGACGGGCGCCACGACGCTGTCGTTCGCGAGAGCGGTACCGTCCCCCTTCACCACCTTGGCGCGCACGTACAGTCTAACGGACGACAGGTCCAGATAGTCGTCTCCGGAGACCGGAATGAGAAACTCGATAGGGCCGCCAGCGTCGAGGGCCGTCAGCGGCTGGTGATCGATCCACTGACCGCTCTCGATGCTCGTCTGCGTCGTCGGAACGCTGAACAGGTCCAGTCCGGATTTTACGCCCTCGCACGACTGCCGATGCACGAACGCCATCCTACGTCTGCTTCGTTCGACGGCGCCTCCACTTACTGTCCGTCGCCGTCTTGCCGGTCGGCTTTATGTATCGTCGCTTTTTTCGTAGGCGGCGGCGGGAGGGCATTCAGCGACCCCCGATGAGAAGGGCGCCGAGGTAAAGCTCTTTACGACTACCGATGCACGAACGCCATTCTACTACGCGGGAAATACGTCGTCGCTCTGCCTCTTTCGACGGCGCCTCTTCTTGCTGGCCGTCGCCGGCTTGCCGGGCGGCTTTTTGAGTCGTCGTCGCTTTTTCGGCGGCGGGGACCTATTCAACAGCCCGTCGAGAAGGTCGGCGCCCGCCTCCTTCGCGCGCCTCTTTACCGCCTGTTTCAGATTGCCGCCGGCGACGACGTCCTGCGCCACGCGAACGCCCGTCTTGAGCGCGCGCTTGCCCAGCGCCACGGCCCCTCTCTTGATAAGCGGCATGGCGCTTCGAAACAGGCTGCCGAAGAGATTACCCAGTCCGTGCCCCCGCTGCGATCGGGCGCCTACGAACACCGGCAGGCCACCGCCGACCTGCCGCGTGTAGTAGTCCTCGTACACGTTTCGCGTCATCGTCAGAACAGTTTCGACTTGCGGCGTCTGACGTGAAGCGTCGTCACGACTTTTCCGTTCTCGAATGGTATCGACTGACCGAGGTCGTCTCTTATATCTATCTCGATCGAATCGAATGGGCGCCGCAGGAGCGGCGCGTATTGGACGCGGTCGAAGATGTTCGATACGATGCTGCTGTTCGAACCGTAGACGGGGACGGATCGGATGAGGGGGGCAAATACGTCGCCGACGATGCGCGACTCCACGATGTCCGTGTACACGAACAGGGTGTCGACGCCGCCGTTCAGGTCCACCGGGTGGCTCGCCTCGAATTCGAACAGGTACCCCGGGGGCAGGGAGCCGCCGTCCGCGGGCGACCCGTAACTCGCGATATAGTTCGACTCGAAGCCTAGTATCTGTTCCAGGCGCCCGTCCCGCGGCATGTTAATTTCGACGCCCGGCGATAGAAGCAACGTCATCCGATTAGTGATGGCGCTGTACATTATTCGCGCGTTGACCGTGTCGGTGCTCAGTTTCGTCAACGCCTCGTTGATTTTGCGCATCAGCTTTTTGGCGTTGTTGTAAAACCGTGCGGAATGTTGCCCTGCAGGGCAATTTTTCCCCCGGACTCGGTGGTGAAAACGCCCACCTCCCCCGTCTCGCACGCCACGAAGAAGTAGGAGTCCGCCGGCCTCACATTGTACCAGCTATGCGTGTACTGTAGCGACACCAGCCCGCATTCCCACTGCCCCGACAGGTCGACGCGCTGCGGCAGATTCGTCGTGTAGTGCGTCAACGTGTTTTCGGGGTGCGCCTTCATAGACGCGTTGCTCGGCAACGTCACGTAAAAGTCAGACGACGCCATCGCGTCTCATAGACGGACTCGGCAGTAGGTAGCCAAGGCAACTACTCAGCAGCGCCGTCCACAGGTTGGAGTCGCCCGTGCCGCGCGTTAGATTGTATATACTGACGACGATCACCGTGTACAGGACGACGATCTGGCACAGGAAGACGATCTCGGCCTTAGGGCATTCGTTGCCGCAGAGACGCCAAGGAACGCTCGTGACGGAGGAGGAGTCGACGGCATCGGGCGCACCCACAGAGACGCATGAGTCGTCGGCGGGTGTACCGACAAATGCGCTTGAGTCGACGGCGGTGACCGGCTTCTGCATTGGCTGCTACTGCTGCTGCTGCTGTCGTCTCGTCCGTACACATCGCGCTACTGCCGTCCGACGCTACGGCGTCGTTCCTTTATCGCGCAGGCACACCATAGAGCGAGTTCGTCGACGGGCGTGGGGGCGCGGCCCTCTTCTCCTCTGCAGTCTACTAATACAGCACGGTCCCCTTATAAAAACGAAAAGCCGTTGCACAGTCCCGCCTCGTGCAGTCGCCAGCACCCCGCGTCGTCATCCCTTATAGGTCACGCAGATAAATCATAGAGCGAGTTCGCCGACGTTGCGGTCGACGTCGATAGCATCGGTCGCAACGACAACGGTAGCGGCGCCGGATGTAGGAAGAAAGTCTCCAGCGCTCTGCGTATTCCGTCCAACAACGCGTCGCCATCAGCCCTTATAGTCCACGAGTTCCTTGGCGTTGATCCAGCTATTGAACGAGGCCGGATAGCCGAACCATTTGACGAGCACCTCTTCGCCCTTACCGCGTCGTCGACGACGTCTCTGTAGAACGGCTTCCACCCGATATAGTTTGTCCTTCGCAACGATCACTTTTTGTAGCTCCGGCTCGTAGAAGGTGCCGTCCAGTATCGTGCCGGCGTCGTCCATCAGTCGGTAAACAGGAGGATCGGTCGGGTGCAAATCTACGACGGTGAAGAGCTCTTCGCTCCAGTTAGCCATGTACCCCTTCTTGAAGAGGCCCTTCGCCTTGCTGATGCGTACGCGATCCCCCGCTCGCAGTTTCGGTTTGCTTTTGTTTTTTTGACACCCTCCGCCGCCGTACAGACGCTGCCACACGCTCTCCTGATTCGACGCGTCGACGCTCGCCGGCGTCCTACCGATGCTTCGATGGTAGGCGTTGTTGTACGACGGCACGAAGTCCTGCAACGGCTCCACGAACCTCAGCGTCTGATGCTTCGTGAAGAACCTCCACATGCGCGTCTTCAGCGTACGATTGAATCGCTCAACGACGCTCGCCTTCGTCTCCTCGTTGTGCTTCACGAAATGGTGGACGCCGCGCGCCTTCAAAAGCGTCTGAAGGGGCCTGTTGAGAAACTCCGTCCCCTTGTCGGTCTGCAGGACGTGCGGCGGCGATGACAGCAGCCCCTCGAAGGCCGCGACGAGCGCCGGACCGGATTTGCGCTTCAACGGAACGCACCACGCCCGCTTCGAGAAGACGTCGATGACCGTCAATAGGAACGCTATGCCGTCGTTGTGCTTTTTCAGTTTAGCCACGTCGACGAGATCGGCTTGCCACTGCTGGTTTCGACCGCCCACGATAACGCGACGTCGCTTAAATCGGCGCCTAACCGGCTTGTGAAGCGTATAGGCGTCCTGCTCCGCCAGCCACCGCCCGACGATCGGCTTGGGCACCGCGGACGCCCGGTGCAACGCGTCGACGCCGCCATAACTACCTGCCCGTTTCGGGTCGAAGTAGGCGCGCTTCAGTCGGCCGTCGCGTTGTTGGCGCTTTCGTTGCGCACCACGAGTCCGCCGGGGCACCACCGCCATGGATCGTGCGGCGCCGACGACGACGACGATACGGCGAACAGGAGGGCGGCGACGATGACCGCCACAATTACGACGGCTACGACGACGACGAGTACTGATCTTCGGGCGGGGGGCATCCTCTACGGGGGCGCTAAAAGCTAGACCACGGCATACGCTCGTCGGACCGAGTGCGCCCCTTTCGCTTCTGCGCGCGCTGTATATACGCCCGACGCTGGGGGTTGCCGACGAACTCCATAGGAACGTTCAGCCGCCTTATATGATCGCCGAACACTTCCCAGCCAACCGGCGCGGGGGACCTCTTCCTCGTTCGCATGAGAACGTTCACGAGATCTACCATATTGCTTCCGGCGATAGGCGTACCGTCGTACATGAGCTCCGCTCGATCGTTCCAGCGAATCAGCGGGTCGGCTTTCAGTCGCGTCAACAGGAGGCGGGCCTTTTCTTTCAGCACTTTCGGTACGCTCTTCACGACCTCGCTCTCCATCTCCCCCGGTAATTGATCGGACGTAGGCGGCGGCGGCGGCGGTTGATCGGACGACAACGACTCGTTCTTCACTACGGACACGCGCATCGGCTGCTGCGCGCGAGACGCCTCCATGGCGTTGTAACGACTCAGCAGTTGATTGTTCGCCGCCACCTTTTCGCCTTCGGATAAATCTGCACGCTCGAGTACGGCTTTCATATCGCTGTCCAGGCTACTCATCACACGCAACGTGGTCGTGGTCGGTTGCGATAGTAACGGAAGTAGACGCTCCACCAACCGGGGGTCTACCAGCGCCATCTTCTTCGCGTGCTGCATCAACCGAAAGCCTGCCTGAGGAGGGGCAGAAAGGTGCTCGCCAACGGCGCCAGCAGTGCCGTCAGAAACGCGCCCGAACCCGTCTGCAGGACGGCCCTCTTCCGTTTGATGGGTACTTTTTTCGACGCTAACTTGCGCAAATTGTTCCTGTACTTTATCAGCACTTTTCGGTTGTTAGGCGTCAATTTCACGTTCCCTCGCAGAATGTTATACGCGCAGCCGGCCAGACTGCAGATGAGGTCGGCGTCCGCGTGGGTGATTACCGCCTTTCTCAGATTCGTATTCCCCTGGTAGCGACGCAACAGCTGCAGGGCAAGGATGTGCCTCTTCACGCGATCTATAATCCTGTCGAATGACGGCGGCCGCGGCGCGCCCCGCCTTTTTTATAGTCTCGTCGGCACATAGACGTACTGAATGGGGTCGTCGGGGAAAATTTCCGTACGCAGGCGCATGGTTTCCGGCGTTTCCTGTTTCAGATCCACCATGAGGTAACCGTAGGAGGCCGACGTGGCATCTTTGTACGCCTCCACCATGTAGTTGATACTACCCGGGTACATCTGTTTCGCCAGGTGACCTACTTGTCCAGCGTCCCGGGGACTCTTGAATATGACCATATACTGCGCGTTTAAGCTGATTGTGCGATTTTCTTTCCCTTTCAGAAAGAGATTCTGCAAAAGCTGTACGACGGACGCGTTGCAGTGGTGACTTTTTTTAGTAAACAAAGTCGTGACGCTACTATTGGTCTCTGACATAAGGTCATCGAGCACTAGAAGCGTCCTCGTTTTGGTCTCCAGAAGCGACGGATCCGGCAAACCTTCTACAAATTCTACGCCGGCCATAGAGTCGTAAGCGGTCTGCCACTGGCCGTAACACCACAGAATTTTCTCCGGTGGCGGCGAAATCATACACGAAGCAAACTTTAACAGGCGTACAACGAAAGTAGTCTTCCCGCACCCCGTAGGGCCGGACACTATACACGTAAAAGGGTGCTTCCACTTTCCGTCCATAGCGACAACTGGTGCGCCGACAACGTTACGATCGCCTATATGCACCACCATCGACGTTTTTCAGTCACTAGGGGGACATGCTTTCTTTTTCAGTCACTAGATGTCAGCACATCATTATATAATTCGAAGCGCACGTGACTCCACACCACCGCATAACCATTACATAACCTTTTAGTTATTGCTAGTGCTACCCTCTAGTGAATGCACTACTCATACGAAACCCCCATTCACCAGTGAGTCGTGAAAACCAGGCCACTCGATTGCCCTCCTGATCTCCAGCGCGCCAGGCGTAAACTAATCCGGCCGATTAACCTCGATGATCCCCAGGCACGCCACCGCACCGCGTTACAGCCTAGAAGCTTCTAGAAGCTTCTAGAACCTTCTAGAACCTTCCCGTGAGTCATGATATTAACCTCGCTGATCCCCAGGGATGCCACTTCACTCTAAAACCTTTCCCACCTCCCCCGTATACCTAATTAATACTAATTAGACGATATTTACTATTTTTAGTTATTGCTAACGTTCTCCTCCAATAATTGCACTACTCACTTATTACTAATTAGTACTTAATTAATTACCCTATTTTTTTACCTAATTAGTACCTGATTAGTCACTAGAGGTCGACAATAACCCTATTTATTTCCCTATTTAGTGCCTGATTAGTTACTACAGGGCGACACCCTCTTTCTAAGGAAACCCATCAATCACTTTGACGTTTACTAAAACATTACTGCTAAAAAACGTAGGAATTCTACTTATAAAAAACGCAAAAGCCTTTGATCTGGGGTCATGACCGGTGTTGGGGCCGCCTGAATCACTACTAGCACCCCACCCCCATCTTCCTGTCATGTCCATCAGCATAGACCTAAAGGTTCAGCGCTAAACATATCCATCAACACCCTTACGTCTCAAGATATAATGTCTAAGACAAGAGTTATGGCTACGGCTGAGACTTTGAAACTATATACAAATTTCCCCAAAAAGTACGCTTTCCCAAAAATGCACCCCCAAAATGCTACTGCCTTGTGATATGTAATAATGCAATCAAATCAATTACAGCTGTCATGAAACCTTTTTGCAGTGTCATTTACAATCGACCACAACCCTGCAATCAAGATTTAACAAGATTGCCACCCAGAGAATTAACTCTAGGTGGCAGGTGGACAAGGAAGCCCTTTGGCTTATCGAGAGTCCGACCCTTTTATCTATGTGTATCCCGCCCTTCTGAGGTATGTGTCGATTTTATTTTTAAACACATTCACGCTACTAGCACACACACAATCAGCAGATAATCTGTTCCATTCATTTACAGTCCTTTGTAAAAATGAGAACTTTCTTATATCTAATCTACACTGCTCCTTTGCTAATGTAACTTCATGTCCTCTAGTCCTTCTATCTTTTTTAACTGAGACAAAAATATTTCTATCAATATTTTCATAACCATTTATTATTTTAAGCACTTCTATCTGATCTCCTCTCAATCTCCTGGTCTCTAGTGTTGTTAAGCCGCATTTTTTTGGCGTATTTCGTAACTAAGATCCCTCAGTTTTGGTATCATTTAACAAGATTTAACATTTTAGTTGCTCTCCTCTGCACTCTTTCTAGCATAGCTATGTCCTTCTTGCGATATGGCCTCCACTCTTGAATACAATATTCTAAATGAGGCCTAACTATTGTTTTGCACAGCGGTATTATTAGCTCTTTTTCCTTATACGTTATGTTTCGCCTAATTAATCCAAGGATTTGATTTTCCTTTGAAGCTGCAATTCCGCACTGCTCTGAAACCTTCATATCAGCACTAATGGTTAACCGTAAGTCCTTTTCTTTTACAGTAATACTTAGTACAGTACCCCCTATTGTATATTCTACCTCTTCGTTCCCATGTCCTGCGTGGAGGCATTTACATTTCCCAAAATTGAACAGCATTTGCCACTTTTCAGACCATTTGATCATCTTGTAAATGTTGTCTATCTCCATCACTTTTAATCCTTCTAAACACTTTTGTATCATCCGCAAATTTCAACACCTTGCTTGTTATTTCATCATCCAAATCGTTGATATATATTAAGAATAATATAGGTCCTAGTACTGATCCCTGTGGTACCCCACTCAGTTTGAAGCCTCCCCATCAACTACTACACGTTGTCTTCTGTCAATCAGCCATTTTTCTATCCCATTTATTATATCATTTCCTATGCCATGGGCCTTTAGTTTAAGCAGTAATCTTTGATGTGGTACTTTGTCGAAAGCTTTTTGAAATTCTAAGTAGACGATATCTACTGGTGATCCCTCATCTACCCACTTAGTGATGTCTTCCAAAAAACATAACATATTTGTTAAGCATGAACTCGCTTTAAAAAAAAACATGTTGAGATGGATTTATCAAGTTATGTTTAACAAGAAAATCCACCATGTGATCTTTAATTAGTCTTTTATAATAATTTGCAAATCACTGATGTTAAACTCACTGGTCTATAGTTATCTGACTTGTTTGTGGAACCTTTTTTAAATAATGGTATAATGTTTGCCTCTTTACATTCTAAAGGAACCACTGCTTCTTCTAATAACAAATTGAAAACTATAGCAAGTGGTACACTAATTTGTTTTACAATTTCCAATAGTAGTTTGGGCGGAATCCCATCCACTCCAGGTGATTTATTATCCTTCATTGCCCTTATTTTCTTATCTACCATTTCTGGGGTTACTATTAATTGTCCTAAATACTCTGATTCTGCCCCCTTGAACTTAGCCTCTGGTACTGGCAGTGAACTAATATCTTCTCTGGTAAACACTGAACTAAAGTACTCATTCAGGTCTTCTGCCATTAAGGATCCCTCTGATATTATATTTCCAGCACTATCTTCTAGAGGACCGACCTTATATTGAACTTTCTGTTTGCTTCGAACATACGCATAAAAACTCTTGCTGTCATGTTTATATTACTAGCTAATTGTTGTTCATAGCTTCTTTTTTAATTTATAATTTCAGCTGTAGCTTGGTTAAGTCCTTCTTTATAATTGTTCTAGTCTTCATCATTTCCAGTACATCTATATGACTTCCACATCATTTGTTTATACTTAATTTTTCTAATGGCTTCTTTCGATAAGTGTTTCTTTTTAGACTGTTTCCCTTGTTTTTTGAAGAGTACAAATTTATCGACTATGCACTTAATTTCACTCTTTAATATATTCCAGCATTCTGTTGCTGTCTTATTTTTCAGTGTGTTATTCCAGTCTATCTTTGCTAAATATTTCTTCATGTCCTTATACCTTCCTTTGTGAAAATTTCTCCTACACTGCTTTTTCCTATTCCTTTCTGATTTTACTTTGATGGTAAAATGTATCTGGCTGTGATCACTATTCCCAGTGGCTCACATATCTTGACATTGTCAACTAATTCATTCTGTGAGGACAAAACTATGTCTAACACATTCTCACCCCTGGTTGGTTCTAGCACATGTTGAGAAAGGAAAGTATCTTGAACTAAAACTAAAACCTTGTGGTCCTCACTCCCCATACTGTCAAGACATTTCCATTGTATATGCCCGTGGTTAAAATCCCTCATAATAATACAGTCCCGTTTGCTTACTTCCCTTATAGCGTTTTGTATTTTTTCATTCCCTTCTATGCTTATGTTTGGACTTCGATAAACTAACCCAACTGTTAACGTTGAGTTTCCTGTAACTATGTTACACCAAACAGCTGCTTTGCAATCTGCTTCTCTTTCTAATTTTATTTCATAAGCCTGGATATATTTTTTATATATAAAATAACTCCACCTCCCTTTCTTCCTATTCTATCTTTCCTAAACATTTATTTATCCTGTCAGTCCCAATTCGGCATCTGATATATCGGTGGTGGTCCAGGATTCGGTTATACCTATTATGTGAGGGTCAATATCTTCTACCATAATGTTTAGTTCATTTCTTTTGTTTACTATACTCCTTGCATTTAAACAAACACATTTATATCCAGCTTCAGTAGAGTTTTCCAGACTGTTCTTTGCTGATTTATTTGTGCTGTCTTTATCTATGCCTCCAGTTTCAGGCTTTTCTGTGAGTCTCCCCTGCCACTGTCAACAGATGGAGGCCATCTCTCATGTACATATCTTCTCTCCCAACAAAGTATCCCCATAAATCTATAAATCCCACCCCCTCTTCTTCACACATCTGCTCAACTAGTGCGTTGATCGCCATCCTCTTGCAATTTCTATATGTTGCCCCCTTCCTCCCATTACTGGCAACATTCCTGACAGAATAATATGTTCAACTCTTGTCTTCTTTAGTTTCCTCACTAACTGTCTATACTTCTGTACAATCCCAGTTGTTCCCTCCCTGTCTGCATTATTTGTTCCTACATGTACCAGTATAGACCCTCCCTTGCCATGTCCCAATATCTTCTCTACCCTGTCAGTCACATGTTCAATCCTAGTCCCCGGTAGACAAACAACGACGTCCTTCCCCTCGCTCAGTGTCTTGTCCGTCTTTCTCATAATGGAGTCGCCCATAAACACCCTCTCTTTCCTCATTGCCCCCTCAATAACTGCCTTAGAGTAGCTCCTTCTTCGGATTGCATCTGTCTGGTTGTTGTCTTTTCTCCCTGTCGTCTTCTCTCCTGTCACATTTGCTCTCACTTCCTTTCGTTCCTTCATCGTTCCTCCAATCTCATTTTCTTCTCTCCTCTCCCGTCCGATCTTCCCTCCCTCTTTCTCTACGGTGACTTTCTCCCCTGTTACCTTCACTCTTGTCACGTTTTCTGTCGTCGATTTTCCAATTTCTTCCCCTCCAATCACCTTCCCTCCTCTCAATCACCTTTCCTCAGTTTTCTTGCCACTGCTATTCTCCTTCAGTATTGCAGTATTTTCACCTCTCTCCCTGTCGTCTCTCTCCATTCGACCTGCCTCCTTGCTAATTCCCATCTCCATTCCCTTCACAGTATCTGTCAACCTAACTATCTCCTTCTGCAGACACTCCATCTTCCAACACCCGATGCACTGAAAGGTGAATCCTTCCTCTATGGTTTCTGCCCATGACTTCCCACAGCCGGACAATGACAAATCTACCCAGCTGTGGCAGTGATCGCACACCAGGTGTCGCTTTGCCTTGACTTGCCGCTTGCAAGGCGCCATATCCCGATCAGAATTTATTTAATAACTTAACTAACTTTATAAAGACTGTTTCCTGTGTACTACAGCACATTTTATGCTACAGATTTCAATTACTCAGCCGACTATTTATCCAGTCACGAACGCTAACATTACCGGTAGTGACATAATTTAAATACAATCAATTACGTTACGTTAGGCTGGTTTATTTATTTAGGTTACGCCGCCCGACAATCGCCCTTGCTTAATTTTAACAACAATGCTACCTAATCAAATTATCTAGCAAGTACTGGCTTACACAGATATTATCTTATGTAAGTAGTTTGATTGTTGTTA
>CM034540.1:19668917-19794053 GCA_020002185.1 Paraescarpia echinospica
CTATAACCAGATACTCATTCATACAGCTGAGTGAACTGGAGCAACGTAGAGTGAATAAACTTGCCCAAAGTTCGACACCGCAGCACAGCATTTGAACCAGGGTTCTCTCGATTGAGAGACCGAAAGCTCTAGCCACTGCACCACTGCGCTCCACAATATTCTCATGAAACATTAATGTATGCCAACAAGAACGCTTACCCGTTTGTAACCATATCATATCATATCCTATTTCAAATTTGAATGAAGGAAATGACGAGATTAGAAATAATATTTAGTAACGTACTATGTATCCCTGTACAAATCTTACGTGCTTTATGCATTTATTGATTGGTTGCAACCGACTTATTGTCAAGGTTGAGTGTACGTTCCATTGGCGAATTTTATGATCAATACAAAACCACAACACATATAATTTTAACCTGGTTTTTGCAAACATTTACGAGGCGCGTGAATCAAATAGTAATAGGTATGATATGGTGAATACATACGTTAACATAATAGTGCTTTTGTTGAGTAATGACGTCAATGTTTTCATATGCTGCCCCATGTGCAGGTTGCCGTGTTGCGTCTGGCTTGTCGAGTCTGGCGTAGGTTCCTTCAAGTAGGTGAATCAAGAACATCAACAACTGAAGAATACGATCGTATGCAAATAATGAACAATGTCACATTCTGTTTTTTGGTCATCATCAACGCATTGATTGTTTTACTTTTGTGGACGTTATTAGACTAGCCGCCTACTGGAACAATGCACAGTCATATATAATTATATATATATATATACATATATATATATATATATATATATATATTACACCCACCTACCCAACCCACACACCCCTCCACACACACACGCACGCACGCACGCACGCACGCACGCACGCACGCACACACACACACACACACACATGGGAATGCCTTACGTATATACACAAATAAAAGGTCTACGGTGACACGCCTCTGTAGCGCAGACATAGCGCAGCCAAATTCCAAATGCCTACGATAGCACATGCACCCTAGGCCCGACCCTGGTTCCGCGTATGATAAGCGAGGCCAACCCCACTATTGCTAAAAGAGAGAGATTCCCATCGTCTTATTATATCGTGCGCTTTTGGTGCCAATATACTGCAGCTGTCTTTAAAACGTTGTTTTCTTGATTTTCTTGAGCATTTTGATCGTACATTGGAGTATATACATTTAAAGTACTGTCGTTGGGCATTCATTTAACTTAAGCAGTTATGGTATGCTATGTTATTTTAGTTTAAAGGGGAAATTAAACATTCGAACAACCACAGCCCAAACATATGAACTTGCCATTTATAGTACATATCACAATGATTTCATTAGCACAGCGCCATGGTGTATTGTAAATAATTTTTCAAACTTGGCCATTGTGGGCACTGGGCGCCGCCATTACTACCCAGTGACCAGTGGTTTCAGTAATGAATTGCCAGGCACCGTTGCACACAGTAATTCAATAGGCGACGCAGCACAGCTCTTCAAAATGCATACAAAACCTTAAAAACAGAAAATTGAATGCACTGCATGGCTACTGGATATAGAATAAGTGCTGGTGAACTACTTTTCAAATACTTCCAAGGAAGAATTCCCAGAGAAAAAAGATTGTAGATAACGAATTTGGCGTGTCTGTTGTGGTCACATCCAGATGCTGACTGCAAGTCTAAATACGAATGTCAATAGTATAGAAAGACGGTGAACGTCAAAACGTAATTATTGGTTAAAGACACAGGTACCTCTTTGATAGATTTGTTTCTGCTTATGCATCAATGAAGAAATGTTAGGCGAATATGTTATCGTTTAATCGCCCATTCTCAGTGCACCTTCATTCAGGCGCACTCAGGTTACATTTTCATTGGCCAAATTAGTATTTTTCCTTTTTTATTCAAACCGCTCGCTTGGAACTTGCATCAAAAAAGAAGGCAATACGCAGTGCTCAAGTTTGCCAATTTAGGCATTGAGCAAAATCAGTTTTTCAGTTTGTCTCATAAATGAGTAGGTTTCTTTCACCATTATTGCATGGTTATATAGTCCATATTGAAATATATAGCATAAAACGGCTGTGTTTCCTTTCCAATTTAATCTGACACAATTTGTGATCATTTGATTAACGACGTTTACATTTGAATTGCACAAAACGGGTAATGATTTATTAATTAATAATTTTCCATCTACCTCGGAGTGCTGAAGCGTCTTCCGTTGCATGATCACTCAGATATTCATATTGTTTGGTGTCGTCAACAACTTCCGCTGATGAACGGATGTCGTCGGACATCTCCATAGGAGGCTGCCGTTTTCTAGCGTCTCTGCAAAGAAAACTGAGATTCTACGATAAACAGTTTCGTAAACATATACTAGCAACAAAAAGAAACTGTGCATGATACAAGTTTCATTATAGTGTTACAAAAGTGGTTTAACAAAGTGTTATGTAAGTGTAACATATATGCCATTATTTTCACGTGACAATAACACGATGGCTTTAACGTTTATGCCTAGTCTTTAGGGTCAAAGTTTCAGCGGCAAACTTGAACGTCACAAGATTAATAACGGGTGCGTCCTCCATCTGCGTTGATCACTGCAGTGCATCGACGCCTCATTGGTGAAATCTGAGGAGAGCGGATATGGTGTTCCAATGACAATGGAACCTTGCTGCGATGTCTTGCTGGCGTATGCCAGCCTCCAACATTTCGATAGCCTGATGGCGTTCGCCAAGCCTCAATCTTGTCATGGTACCCGTTGTGCACTGTCAGCTTACTTTGTGCTTCGTGTGTTTTCCAGTTGGGTGTACCAACAGCTCTCCAAAACGTCAGCCTTATGTAACCATGCCTCTTACGTAAGACCCTACAGGAGCATATTCTTTGTTTTCACACAGTGGCGTTGCCTGACCTTGCATTATGTAACTTTCCAATGAAAGTCATGTTATGGTATAGTCTACATGTCCCTGTTTCATGTTAATCGACATTGAGCAAAATCAATCCATTGCGTTACATTTCGGTGCCTTTCTTCCTATGCACAGTTTCTTTTTGTGGCTTATATATATCACTGAGTAGCAATAGTCTTCTTATGTAACAATCATGTGATACAGTAATACTAACAATAATGCAAGGAAACCTGTCTTAGCGTATGCCATGTCCAAAACAAAATCCTGTCAACAATGGACAATGTTGAAAAAAGGCCTCATACAATATATTGTGCAATCCTGACGATGTAGACAGGTTTTACTGTGCACACTCGTGAAATGTTTTATACCTGACATATACGTGTGAATATATATATATATATATATATATATATATATATATATTGAATAGGCACGCTTAAATCGTGTATTACCATTACTTGTATTATTGTTTTTATAATTAACACATCATATATAACAATTGTTAAGCTATGTCAATGATGAACCCAACATATGAACATGACGAAATGACTTTTAACAGATAGCATACCTGGCATGGTCAGCATTATCTGAAACAGCAGCAGCAAGAGTTAACTAGCATTTCGGCTCTGATATTAGAAAACAAACATTGTGAAAATTAGTTGGGATACTTCCAATGCCCACTCAGCATCACTCTTCTAGGTTGGTTTACAGTTTAGCACTACTTTTGCTTATTATATATACGCTATATATATATATATACCTGTATAGCGTATATATATATATATATATATATATATATATATATACATATATGTTGTCTCTAATTGTAAAAAATTCTAAACAGTCTCCCTGGGTTATTTTGTTAACAAATTACAAAATCAGATTATAGTTCAACTACTTAAGTGTACCAAACAAATGATGTTGTATGTGCTTCATGCATTATGCATCAGGCATCATAACTAATACTGGTAGTGACTTATAGAAAATCAATTTATGAATGTCGAAGACCGTGTACCATTGAATCGTGATTGCTGTCTTGTTCGCCAGATGATGCCAAACACCAGACCAAATATACAAACAACGAGCAGACTGCCCAAAACAGCTGCAATAATCGTAACTGTGCTGCAACTGCCTCCTAAAACGTGAACAATATACATACGTACACTACACTTGTATAAGAAACACACAAAGTGTACAACACAACAAAGAAAACTAATTTGATATAATTTGTTACAGGAGTAAATCTACAAAACATTACACGGCAAACTGGGCAATATCTCTAATTATCATTCCTAAAATTATTAACATACAAGATGGCAACTACAGTTTTCCTTGGACAACATACAGCTTTCAGACTGGAACAATATTCAGAAAATCAGAAGCCCAAATATTCCAGAATCGATACTCATGATATCATGAGCAGGTATGCGCAAACGCCATCGGAGTAAGCGACTGATGAGAATGTAGGGAGGCAACGAATCTTCCAAAATATGTGTGATCTGCACAAAGTACCTATTGTTTCAGAGAATTATAGATATTTGCAAAATGTAACTACAGAGAAAGCACCCATTAAATCTATTTTATTTATTTGTATAAATTATCTTGGCCCTCCTTGTTTAGATAACAATATTAATTTTTTTATTCTAAATGTCAACTAAATTGATACAGGATAGTTGTACCATTCTCTGTTGTAGCTGTAGCTTCTATTCGTTGCCCTATCTTGGATGGAAACGTCAGCTGACCTTCATACACGTTCAGCCAAACCTGATAAGTTGCCTTGGTGTCAAACTGCCCAGAGATGACTGCCGTTTGTTGTTTGGCATCAACAGAGCCATCAGGCGGATAACGACCCTCCTGTCCACCGTCCCGCTGGTAGAGAATAACAACTGACACGACTGTAGACGTGGATCTTTTACGTCGAGAACTCTGTCTATTATTCTTCCATGTGACAGTCATGTGATCCGCCTGAACGTCAATTGCTCCTATATCGACGTCTGGTGATGCTGTAATAATATATCCAGCCAACTAAGATCATCTAAGTATGCAATTTAATTTTGTACTAATTGCATAGAGATATATATCAACTGTAAGTTACATTTCGATTCTCACTGAAAACAAATTAAATATCTATATGTTATGTGACATTATTGGAAATCCCTAAAAAGTATTAGTTTTATAATATCCAATTCATTATGAATCCAAGAATATATTTATATTTGATAAATCCTATTCTCTTGCATATTACAAAATATGTAACAATGTATTTCCTGTGTTTTAAAATCCAAAATACTGATGACAGTGGTAATAAAACACAATGGGGATATTATGAATTCCACTTTCTCTATGAAACGTAATGTCAGGTGTCTTCTATTGATCTTTATTCAAGGCCTACCTGTTGTCCGTCCTGACGTTGTAGCTACACCACTTCTGATGACATCCGTGGTGTTAATGCGTGCAAACAACGTGAACTTGTACAACGTCTCAGGTTCCAGCCCAACAATGGTTACTTGCTGCTGTTTGCCCCCATCAGTGTTGATTATCCTCCCATGACACAAGTTCGGCTGGTTAACTGCTGTGTACTGCATGCTGAATACATGCGCAGGGTGATGGTCATTTAATCCGGATTGCCATTGGAGGGTAAGGGCGACTGAAGTGCAGTTGTTGAGTACGGTGAAATGTGTAGGTGTTTCTGGTGGAACTGTCATAAAGAAAACTACAACATCACAAACCACGTCAATCCAAAGTGGTATAAATGTCGCACTTTGTGTCATATTTCAACAACACGGATCGCATAACTATAATTAGCCAAACACACACAGCGAGGCGTACTACATATAGCAATGCTGTGACGTATGACAACAATTACAGCATAGGAAGTGACAGCAATTCCAAACAACTATTCGTCTAACTCACTATAACTGAACAGTCATTCATTTCATACTACCACATAATCACAAATCATGCCTAGTCATTTACACATCTTGTAATGTCACACAGTCACTCACATTGCACTCACTGTCATAATCACCCACCTTGTGACAGCCACTCACCTTACACTGTGAACACAGTCACTCACCTTGCATTGTCACAGTCACAACTTGCAATGTGACAGTCACTCATCTTAAACTGTGACACAGTCACTCACATTGCAATGTCACAGTCACTCACCTTACACTGTCTCACAGTCACTCACCTTGCACTCACTGTCATAATCACCCACCTTACAATGTGACAGCCACTCACTTTACACTGTGACACAGTCACTCACCTTGCACTGTCCTTGCACTGTCCAAGTCACCCACCTTGCACTGTCACAATCACTTACATTACACTGTCACAGTACCTTACACTGTCACAGTCACTCACCTTGCACTGTAACAGTCACTCACCTTGTACTATCACAAAATCACTCACATTGAACTGTCACAGTCACTCACATTGCACTGTAACAGTCACTCACCGTGCACTGTTACAGTCACTCATATTGCACTGTAACATTCACTCATTTACACTGTCACACAATCACCTTGCACTGTGACAGTCACTCATCTTGCACTGTCACAGTCACTCACCTTGCACTATAACACCGTCACTCACCTTGCATTGTCGCACACTCACCTTGCACTGTCACAAAGTCACTCACCTTGCACTGTCAAAATCACTCACCTTGCACTGTCACAGTCATGCACCTTGCACTGTAACAGTCACTCACCTTGCACTGTCACAGTCACACACCTTGCACTGTCACAGTCACTCACCTTGCACTGTCACGGTCACACACCTTGCACTGTTACAGTCACTCACCTTGCACTGTCACAGTCACACACCGTGCACTGTCACACAGTCATTCACCCTGAACTGTCACAGTCACTCACCTGCACTGTCACCCGCCTTGCACTGTCACATATTCACTCACCTTGTACTGTCACAGTCAATCACGTTACACTGTCACATTCACTCACTTTGCACTGTAACATTCACTCTCTTACACTGTCACACAGTCACCTTGCACTGTCACAGTCACTCACCTTGAACTATAACACAGTCACTCACCTTGCACTGTCGCACACTCACCTTGCACTGTCACTCACCTTGCACTGTCAACACCACTCACCTTCCACTGTCACTCATCTTGCACTGTCACAGTCACTCACCTTGCACTATAACACTGTCACTCACCTTGCAATTTCGCACACTCACCTTGCAGTGTCACAAAGTCACTCACCTTGCATTGTCAAAATCACTCACCTTGCACTGTCACAGTCATGCACCTTGCACTGTAACAGTCACTCACCTTGCACTGTCACAGTCACACACCTTGCACTGTCACAGTCACTCACCTTGCACTGTCACAGTCACACACCTTGCACTGTCACACAGTCATTCACCCTGAACTGTCACAGTCACTCACCTGTACTGTCACCCACCTTGCACTGTCACATATTCACTCACCTTGTACTATCACAGTCAATCACGTTGCACTGTCACATTCACTCACCTTGCACTGTCACAGTCACTCACCTTGCACTGTAACATTCACTCTCTTACACTGTCACACAGTCACCTTCCACTGTCACAGTCACTCACCTTGCACTATAACACAGTCACTCACCTTGCACTGTCACACAGTCATTCACCCTGAACTGTCACAGTCACTCACCTGTACTCTCACCCACCTTGCACTGTCACATATTCACTCACCTTGTACAGTCACAGTCAATCGCTGTCACATTCACTCACCTTGCACTGTAACATTCACTCTCTTACACTGTCACACAGTCACTCACATTGCACTGTAACAGTCACTCACCGTGCACTGTTACAGTCACTCATATTGCACTGTAACATTCACTCATTTACACTGTCACACAATCACCTTGCACTGTGACAGTCACTCATCTTGCACTGTCACAGTCACTCACCTTGCACTATAACACTGTCACTCACCTTGCATTGTCGCACACTCACCTTGCACTTTCACAAAGTCACTCACCTTGCACTATCAAAATAACTCACCTTGCACTGTCACAGTCATGCACCTTGCACTGTAACAGTCACTCACCTTGCACTGTCACAGTCACACACCTTGCACTGTCACAGTCACTCACCTTGCACTGTCACAGTCACACACCTTGCACTGTTACAGTCACTCACCTTGCACTGTCACAGTCACACATCTTGCACTGTCACACAGTCATTCACCCTGAACTGTCACAGTCACTCACCTGCACTGTCACCAACCTTGCGCTGTCACATATTCACTCACCTTGTATTGTCACATTCACTCACGTTGCACTGTCACATTCACTCACCTTGCACTGTCACATTCACACTCTTACACTGTCACACAGTCACCTTGCACTGTCACAGTCACTCACCTTGAACTATAACACAGTCACTCACCTTGCACTGTCGCACACTCACCTTGCACTGTCACTCACCTTGCACTGTCAACACCACTCACCTTCCACTGTCACTCATCTTGCACTGTCACAGTCACTCACCTTGCACTATAACACTGTCACTCACCTTGCAATTTCGCACACTCACCTTGCAGTGTCACAAAGTCACTCACCTTGCATTGTCAAAATCACTCACCTTGCACTGTCACAGTCATGCACCTTGCACTGTAACAGTCACTCACCTTGCACTGTCACAGTCACACACCTTGCACTGTCACAGTCACTCACCTTGCACTGTCACAGTCACACACCTTGCACTGTCACACAGTCATTCACCCTGAACTGTCACAGTCACTCACCTGTACTGTCACCCACCTTGCACTGTCACATATTCACTCACCTTGTACTATCACAGTCAATCACGTTGCACTGTCACATTCACTCACCTTGCACTGTCACAGTCACTCACCTTGCACTGTAACATTCACTCTCTTACACTGTCACACAGTCACCTTCCACTGTCACAGTCACTCACCTTGCACTATAACACAGTCACTCACCTTGCACTGTCACACAGTCATTCACCCTGAACTGTCACAGTCACTCACCTGTACTCTCACCCACCTTGCACTGTCACATATTCACTCACCTTGTACAGTCACAGTCAATCGCTGTCACATTCACTCACCTTGCACTGTAACATTCACTCTCTTACACTGTCACACAGTCACTCACATTGCACTGTAACAGTCACTCACCGTGCACTGTTACAGTCACTCATATTGCACTGTAACATTCACTCATTTACACTGTCACACAATCACCTTGCACTGTGACAGTCACTCATCTTGCACTGTCACAGTCACTCACCTTGCACTATAACACTGTCACTCACCTTGCATTGTCGCACACTCACCTTGCACTTTCACAAAGTCACTCACCTTGCACTATCAAAATAACTCACCTTGCACTGTCACAGTCATGCACCTTGCACTGTAACAGTCACTCACCTTGCACTGTCACAGTCACACACCTTGCACTGTCACAGTCACTCACCTTGCACTGTCACAGTCACACACCTTGCACTGTTACAGTCACTCACCTTGCACTGTCACAGTCACACATCTTGCACTGTCACACAGTCATTCACCCTCAACTGTCACAGTCACTCACCTGCACTGTCACCAACCTTGCGCTGTCACATATTCACTCACCTTGTATTGTCACATTCACTCACGTTGCACTGTCACATTCACTCACCTTGCACTGTCACAGTCACCCACCTTGCACTGTCACATATTCACTCACCTTGTACTGTCACAGTCAATCACGTTGCACTGTCACATTCACTCACCTTGCACTGTAACATTCACACTCTTACACTGTCACACAGTCACCTTCTTACACTGTCACACAGTCACCTTGCACTGTCACAGTCACTCACCTTGCACTATGTCACAGTCACTCACCTTGCACTGTCACACAGTCATTCACTCTGAACTGTCACAGTCACTCACCTTGCACTGTAACAGTCACACACCTTGCACTGTCACAGTCACTCACCTTGCACTGTCACAGTGACACACCTTGCACTGTCACAGTCACTCACCTTGCACTGTCACACAGTCATTCACCCTGAACTGTCACAGTCACTCACCTTGCACTGTCACACAGTCACTCACCTGCACTGTCACAGTCACTCACCTTGCACTGTCACATATTCACTCACCTTGTACTGTCACAGTCATTCATTTTGCACTGTCACATTAAAGGAAATAAAAATAAGGCATTAACTAAAATCCTTTTTCCATGTGTACACAATGTTTAACATTGTATGTAACATTTGAAAACATTAAACAGATACAGAAAAATACATTTGTAGCATAAATTCGATTTTAAGCCCATCTGTGAAGCGATTCCCGCGGAAAATAAAATTTTAATGAGCTAGGCGATCACGTGGTATCGTGACGTCACTTATGACACACACTCGCATCAGACCGACCCTTTTCATGCATTCAGGGCATGTTTACAAGGATAGCTTTTGGGTCGAAACGAGCGTCAGAATGAGTTATTGTGCAATATTTCGACGTAATACAAACACTAGTCATCATAGAGGAACAAACATTTATTTTACGGTTCCACATGAATCGAATTTTATTCAAAACAACGAATGCGAATGGGCCTACAAGTCGACTAGGTTTCGCCGAGCTTGGGCTCGTTTTCAGAATTTCAGAATAATTATATCGAATGCAACCAACGGGAGATGATCTACACCAATAAACATACATAGCAAACATCTATTGTATCCAGCTACATAAAATAACGTGTATAATATCACTAGAATATCGATATATGAAGGAGTTGTACACTTTATCATAACAACTTAAATCAGTCACAGAGTTTCCGCTGGTCCCGCTACCTCAGTGGGTAGTTCGTTGATTACATGTCATTTACTTTACAATCGGGCGACGCCGGTTCAATCCTGACAGCATGCAAACCTTCGATTTTATTTACACTTTTTTTGTTTATGTTTTCGATATATGAAGGAGTTGTCGAGCAATAGATGTTTTTATTTCCTTTAACTCACCTTGCACTGTCACAGTCACTCACCTTGCACTATCATTGTGGTCCACTCTGAGAAGTCACTCTGTCCGATCCAGTTGCCAGCCTTACACCTGTATTTGCCAGATTCTGTCACACTTGAAGGTGTCAGTCTTAGTGCGTCTGTTGTGTTGCTGCTGAAGTCACTGTTGTCTTTGCTCCAGGTGAACCAGGAAGCAACCGGGTTGCCAGCATCACTTGGGGCACGACACGTTAATGACAGTAGTCCATCCACAGCCACAGTGACATCTTGTGGTTCAACTGTTGCTTGGCCATTCGGATTATCTGAAGTTCACACATGATGGATATTTTAGTGTGTGTC
Organism: Paraescarpia echinospica; assembly: GCA_020002185.1. Classification (NCBI taxonomy): domain Eukaryota; kingdom Metazoa; phylum Annelida; class Polychaeta; order Sabellida; family Siboglinidae; genus Paraescarpia; species Paraescarpia echinospica. Next base: position 19,680,139 of record CM034540.1, read on the forward strand.
TTAAGTATTAGTATTTTAAAATTAAACCAACCTAAACATGTTGGGTTTATACTAATGGTTATTATGCAATAAGAATCTTTAACTTAATATTGCAGCACATTTCTTTCATAAAATCATTATTTAAGCTTAGTTAACTTTAGTGAATCAGTAAATATATTTACATAATTTTGATTTTATACAATAGCAGTACGAAAGATTTAACTTGAACCAGTCAATTAACCTGTTATATCTAAAAAATAACAAATTACAGAAAATATGCTTTTCTATAAATTATCTATAAGGCAAACACATAAAAATACCGAAATAAGCAGCGAATAACGTATTCTTGATAGCAGTTGAACAATAATAAATTGTTGATGCATTATGTTCAGCAACATTCTTACACGGAAAGGTGCCATAATTTTAAAACAAAATAGTCATGTTTGCTGGGATGAGAATAACCATAACACTGTACTGATGAGATCATGTGGCACCAATACAGGGCATGTAATTTTGATATGGTTAATCATACTGTGGCAGAGTTTTGTGTTAATTTCCTGAACATTGTTCAATAACATTGCAGTTGTTGCTACTAAAGTAACGTAACTGTGATTAAACTTAGATGGATGTTTTCACAGAGTAAATTTCTAACAAAATATGTGGAAATTAAAGTGGCACTGTTTTTGTTTGTTAAACAAGACAGCATTACATGGAACAAAATGTACACATATGTTATCCCGTTTTCCAAATATATATATATTTTGTTAATCCCTGTTACACATGGATTTCCCCAACCTCAGTATCTAACATATAGATTGTATTCGCAAGTCTCCTGTCATTTTATATTAATACAACCACTGAGCATACACTATAACTCTCATAAAGGTGAATCATTGTTTATTTAAGAATAATGAAACGACTCTTTTAGTGGTATAATGAGGTACATGTCCATTCCTTCAGTGGCTGTGTTTTTAATCTAACTCAAGAAAGTATAACATTACATGGAATACTCAATGCGTAATACTGCTCTGTAGTAATGTCACTGAGACAAATATGGAGTTACTTATATATCGATGACAGATGTGCTGTGAATATGAGTGTCCCAGTTATCATAAAAGTTCACACATTGATTTGAAGGCATAAAGTAATAGTAATAATAATAAAATTACTTCTTTAACACCAATATCCTTGAACAATCCAAGCTCAGTGGTGCAACAAAACCAAAGGATTAAGCATTACAAAGGAAAGTCATCAACAGATGGATGGAATTGCTTAGAAGCTAAGGAGGATACGGAATATAAAAAAGATAGTCTGAACATTTAAATCTCAAAAGGACATATGTGATTAGGAGAAATGTCTTAACTAAACTATACAAGACAGATACCAAAACTTACACATTCAACAACAAAAGTAGTATTTGTTGAGTGGTTCTTAATCAAGTGTGTAAGGCAGAAACGGGGAGAAGTACCAATGTCCAATCTAGTTACGTTTGCTTCAGCTGCTTACTGATAACTTACACAAGACTTGCAGTGTGATAGACGCCGTGCCGTGTCCCACGTCATTGCTCAGTTGACACGTGTACTCTCCAGCGTCTGTCTTCAAGACTGACCCAATGGTCAGTGATTGCGACTGGACAGTCCCTCCTGTATACCTGGTGTCACTGGTCACATCGATGACATCTTGACCTTTCTTCCATGTCACTTTGTCCACTGCTGGTCTTGCCTCTTGTGACTGACATGTAATGGTCACTGACTGTCCTTCTACCTCTGGGTCTGATAGCTCTACTGACACAACTGGCTTATCTACAAGAAGAAATGTCAAATGCACCGATATAATGACCTGCACAGATATGTATGAAATTAACATTACTAGGAATATTACTAAGATAGTTTCAGAATGTTGCCCAATTTTCATCTTTAGTGGTCTAAGTTGGGTTTCAAATCAAGTCAGGGTGTCTTGTGCCTTAGGTGTTAGGACTATATTTTGATTGTGTTTGGGTGTCACACAATTCATGTCTTCGAATTATATGTTGGACGTACTTTTTGTAATGTACAATATCTTGGGTTAAACGTTTCCCATAATAGTATGTATATTCAAATTTGTTTAAACATTAAGATAAATTATGAATGAGTGCCTGGTAACATACTGCAAGTACACCCTATTTACAACTAAACACTACATATAATTAAAATAACAAGATGTTTTTGTTGTTTTTAATGTTTAGATCAACACTAAAAATGGGCCAAGAGGCCCTGAAGTCTTTTGGACTATATTGTGAGTTTGTAATTATTAATGAAATGTTTTTTGATGAATCATAGTTACAGATCATTAATGGTTATGATGAAAGTAAAATATTGACATGTTTAGTGGAAACTATATCCATGCCAGTGAAGAAACACCTGGAAATAAAATTTTCGAGTAGACCGTTTCATGAAGATTGTATATATTAGTTAATGTGTTATTAAAAATACTGTACAATTTGATCCCGATACTCTGCTATTTAGGCCGATTTTCAGTGGTTGTAGAAACCTTGCAGGAAAGTTGGTGAGCTGCAATCTCGCATGTAGCACAGTTAAAGGTTGTTTAAGAAAATGTGCACACATTTTCTGACCTCATTTTGTCCCAACCACACACCCCCAGTATGGAAAGAAGAATGAAATGAGATGAACTATGATAAAACGTTATTTGTTCACAAGGTACATATACATAGTGTGCATTTTGACTTTAAAACAGTAGCAATTAATGACATAATGCTGACTGAATTGGAGTAAAGTAATAGCTGCAACATGTATAGTAAAACATCTTAATAATATTCTTTATAATTTTGGCTAAATATGCTTTAACCTTTTCGAGTATACCAAAGTTATTTTATTTTATGTTTTAAAGTTACTTTGGTCCTGCCAGTGCAGTAGGGATTCCCATTACACATTATAGTTACAACCCACATGGAGGCATTCTGTTTGACACTGGAACAATGGCAGGCAATGAGCTGAAGGCTAGGCCATAAACAGATTTGTAGCTGGTCCCCCAACTCAGCAACCCCAGTGACCAGGGCAAAGTCCACTATCCAGTTATAAATAGAAATCAGTGGCTGCAGGAGGCAGAAGTAGAGAAAGAGCAGGGGAATTTTGTATTTTGGGGGCTCTGAGGTGCCCTTAGAATGAGTCAGTCAAATACAGATTTCTTGTGTACAGTGACACTACAACATGAAATGTATATGCAAAATTAGAGAAAAAGTTATTGAACAGTTTTTGAAAAAATAGGCAAAATGTGAAAAATTACAAGTTTTTTGGGTTTTGGGGGTCCGACGGGGCCCTTAGAATGATTGAATCAAATACAGATTTCTCGTGCATAGTGGCAGTACCCTAAGATACGGCTACACAAAATTAAAGAAAAAGTTGCTGAACGGTTTCCGAGATATGGCAGCTAACGGCGGTCGGCGTATGCACAGTGATGGCATTAGTCCGTTGGACCTTCGGCTCAAAGGACTAGCAAAATTATTCAGAAATAGCTATCTCGCAGATTGTTTTCAATCTACAAAATAATAAACCATACAAACGACCCAATGCCTAAGTTGTGATCCCAATATGTCGTTCACCTAACAGTGTTAATTAATGAAGAAACCATGCAGCTGGCAGTGTCCAAGACTACTGTTTGCTCAGAAGGTGGATTAGCCCCTGTCAATGTCCAAGGGGCAGTATCCCCCTATTCTTTAGCCAGGCTGAAAGGTGCTACTACAAGCTGGCTAAACTGGTCTAGAAGCTGCTGACACAAGGCTCTGCCAGTGAACAATTACAGATTAGTCACAGTTTCCATCAGGCCTCCACAGTGAGGTGGGGGTGATGGGTCACTTGGCACTCTGCCAACCTACATAGACTGTGCATGTGACAGATCTTGTAGGAAAAAAAATTAGTTGAGGAAAGGACTGTAAGCCAGATAGACCTGCTGCTGAAGTAGACAATTTAATTAGCAAATTTTGCATTTTAGATGACCTTTGGTGCCCTTAGAATAATTCAATCAAATACAGATTTCTGGTGTACAGTGACACTACCACACGAAATGTATAGACAAAATTAGAGAAAAAGTTAATGAACAGTTTTTGAAAAAATAGGCAAAATGTACTAATTTTACCAGTTTTGGGGACCTTGGAGGCCCTAGGGAGCCCTTAGAACAATTCGATGAAATACAGATTTCTCGTGCATAGTGGCAGTGCCCTAAGAGTCGTCTATGCAAAATTAGATAAAAAGTTGCTGAACGGTTTCTGAGATACGGCAGCTAACGGCGGATGGCGGACACAGAGTGATGGTAATATTCCGTTGGACCTTCGGTCCAAAGGACTAAAAACAACAACAGCATCTTGTTAATACATTATATGTAGTGTTTAGTCGTAAATGGGGTGTATTTGCAGTATGTTGGCAGGCACTCATTCATAATTTATCTTAATGTTTAATCAATGGAATGTATGTGCTATTTTTACTACAAAAAGCAAAAATACTCCATTTTCGACTAGTCTCTATGTACTGCACTGTCTGTCATATTAGATACGGGGTGACTGATATGGTATGAGCCATTGTGATTATTGGTCTAATTTACCAAATTAATTTATAATTTCAAACCATCGTGCACACACGCAGTGCTACATAATGCACGTGTGATGACATTTTTATTACAGAAAAAATTGATGTTTCGAAAAAATTCGCAATGACTATTTATATGCCTTCATGAAAGATCAACACTGCATCATTGTTATCAAATATTGACCACTAAACATAACTGGACAAGGGTCTTGGCAACGGATATAGATTAGACAGACATGGTGTCACATCAAAACTAATAACACAAATAGTGATTAGAATATATGCAGCGGCTTTGCAATAATGAAATATGAAATTAACACAAAATATGCAGCGCACCCCAACTATAATGTCTTCAGTCATAGTAGCAAGGGGAAATAGCTGAATAATCTTTCAACATCAAACACAACAGAAAGAACAAGGACATTGTTTACCCATTGCTGTAATACACCTAATCATCCAGGCATCACTGAGTTACCCAACTAGTATTTTAATTATTGCATATTTGACAGTACACCACTTCGTTATATCTATGCATACATCAATGCAACAAATAATCTTTACTTACAGTGTATCTGAAGATGAAACTTTGCACTGAATTCTCCCATCCCAACATCATTCTCTGCAGCACAAGAGTACTGACCATCGTCCAAAGTGTAGCTAAGTGAACTTATGGTCAAGTCTTTGTTATTGAGTTGGTAGCGACCAGAAGTAGTGAGTATATTGTATCCTTTCTTCCATGTCACATGTTTGATGTCATCTCTGGGATTGCCATCTGTGACGTCACACATCAGTGTCATTGAGCTTCCTTCTATTTGTTTCCAGGGACTTGTGTGAGTCACGGCTGTACTTGGCCGGTCTGAAACAACCAGTCTAAAACATGTTTTTTCTTCGACTGTCATATATCACCATATTAATTCAACACTATATGAACTTAGAATGAAAAGAAAACAATCAAAATGTTGTGAAGATGAACACAAGTGAAACAGTATGCATCTAAAATTAATAGCATGTATACACGTACAAGCATATACACTTGCATGTGACATAGCACGTGCATGCGTGCATGTCAGTGTGCCTAAAACATACACCTACATGTACATACTTTGTGAAAATAAAACATGCATAGTGCTCTTTTTCTTTAAATGTTGTATATATCACACACAAAGAAATTGTTGTCATTAATGTTACATTGTGTCATATTTTTATAAAAAATTAACATTTTCTTTAAATTGTAGATATCAATCCTACTTGAAGTTATTTACTCTAACACATATAAATAATGTGTGTAAACTTAATTATAAACCAACGTTTTCACTTGTCGATGAAACAACCATGTCTTTTATACCGTTTAATTATGTATGTATCAAAGAAAAGCTCTCATTGCTAGGTCACTGGAAGTAAACAAATGTAGTTCACTTAACTGAAGTATTGGGTTTGATGTTTTATTCATATGTATGAGCAAAATGAATCTGACTAAAAGCTGATAGATCCATACTCACATTCCACACTGACTGTCTGACTTGCTGTGGCCCAGACATCAGTGTCATGTCCAGGTCGAGTGACAATACAGTACAACTTCTTGTTGTGGTCACTGCGATTGAAGGACACTTTGTAGATGGACTGAAGGTGAAAGGTTTTATCTGAGTTGACCCCATGTATTGTAGTTCCTGTCTGTAGTGGGCCACTGGGTCCCTTTCTCCAGAGGATGTCTGCCGCAGGTTTAACTCGACTCACATCACAAGTCACATTCACATCAATGTTTTGTTTCACCCTTTGACCAAGTCCGGTCACAGATACTCCTTGTGGTTTCACTGAAACAATGATAATGTCTCAAGTAATCCAATCTATATATTTATGAAATAAAACTAATTGACCTCCATCTTTGTTTCCTACAGTGCCCTTGATTTGTTAGTAAAAAATAAATAATGTGAAATTAACATGTTTCACAATTAATTGATACAATATGTAAGTATATAGGAAAATAATTAAACACGAATAAGAATAGCACTCAAACAATGAATTAGCAATGATACGCCGACCTCTGTTATATAGTGTGCTGTAGTACACAGGAAACAGACTTTATAAAGACTAAGTTAGTTAAGTTATTAAATACATTTTGATAGGGATATGGCGTTTTGCAAGCGGCAAGTCAAGGCAAAGCGACACTTGGTGTGCGATCACTGCCACAGCTGGGTAGATTTTACATTGTCCGGCTGTGGGAAGTAATGGGCAGAAACCATGGAGCAAGGATTCACCTTTCAGTGCATTGGGTGTTGGAAGGTGGAATGTCTGCAGAAGGAGATAGTTAGGTTGACAGATATTGTGAAGGGAATGGAGATGGGAATTAGCAAGGAGACAGGTCGAATGGAGAGAGACGACAGGGAAAGAGGTGAGACTACTACAAGACTGAAGAAGAATAGCAGTGGCAAGAAAACTGAGGAACGGAGATTGAGAGGAGGGAAGGTGATTGGAGGGGAAGAAATTGGAAAATCGACGACAGAAAACGTGACAAGCGTGAAGGCGACAGGGAAGAAAGTGACCGTAGACAAGGAGGATGGGAAGATGGGACAGGAGAGGAGAGCAGAAATGGAGATGGGAGGAAAGATAAAGGGACGAAAGGAAGTGAGAGGAAATGTGATAGAAGAGAAGTCGATAAAAGGTACGCTGACAGGAGGAAAGGTGACATTAAAAAAAGCGAAAGGAAAGAATGGATCGGAAGAGAATGTGACAGGAGAGAAGATGACAGGGGGAAAAGACAACAACCAGACAGATGCAAACCAAAGAAGGAGCTACTCTAAGGCAGTGATTGAGGGGACAATACGGAAAGAGAGGGTGTTTATGGGCGATTCCATTATGAGAAAGACGGACAAGACAGTAAGCGAGGGGAAGGACTTCGTTGTTTGTCTACCGGGGGCTAGAATTTAACATGTGACTGACAGGGTAGAGAAGGTATTGGGACATGGCAAGAGAGGGTCTATACTGGTACATGTAGGAACAAATAATGCAGACAGGGAGGGAACAACTGGGATAGTACAGAAGTATAGACAGTTAGTGAGGAAGCTAAAGAAGACAAGAGTTGAACAGATTATTCTGTCAGGAATTTTGCCAGTAATGGGAGTAAGGGGGGCAACATATAGAAACTGCAAGAGGATGGCGATCAACGCACTAGTTGAGCAGATGTGCGAAGAAGAGGGGGTGGGATTCACAGATTTATGGGGACACTTTGTTGGGAGGGAAGATATGTACATGAGAGATGGCCTCCATCTTAGTGGAAAGGGGGCAGCAGTTTACTTAGAGAACCTGCTGCGTGGTTGCATCTATGTAAACTAGATTCGCAGGGGGGGTCTCACAGAAAAGCCTGAAACTGGAGGCATACATAAAGACAGCACAAATAAATCAGCAAAGAACAGTCTGGAAAACTCTTCTGAAGCTGGATATAAATGAGTTTGTTTAAATGCAAGGAGTATAGTAAACAAAAGAAATGAACTAAACGTTATGGTAGAAGATATTGACCCTCACATAATAGGTATAACCGAATCCTGGACCACCACCGATATATCAGATGCCGAATTGGGACTGACAGGATATGTAATGTTTAGGGAAGATAGAATAAGAAAAAAGGGAGGTGGAGTTATTTTATATATTAAAGAATCTATCCAGGCTTATGAAATAAAATTAGAAAGAGAAGCAGATTGCTTACAAGCTGTTTGGTGTAACATAGTTACAGGAAACTTAACGTTAACAGTTGGGTTAGTTTATCGAAGTTCAAACATAAGCATAGAAGAGAATGAAAAAAAAAAAATGCTATAAGGGAAGTAAGCAAAAGTTTTTAATTTTTGTTCAAGATACTTTCTTTTCTCAACATTTGCTAGAACCAACCAGGTGTGAGAATGTGTTAGACATAGTTTTGTCCTCACAGAATGAAATAGTTGACAAAGTCAAGATATGTGAGCCACTGGGGAGTAGTGATCACAACCAGATACATTTTACCATCAAAGTAAAATCAGAAAGTAAAGATAGATATTTAGTAAAGATAGATTAGAATAACACACTAAAAATAAGACAGCAACATAATGCTGGAATATATTAAAGAGTGCAATTAAGTACATAGTCGATAAATGAATGAGTACTCTAGTTCAGTGTTTACCAGAGAAGGTATTAGTTCACTGCCTGTACCAGAGGTTAAGTTCAAGGGGGCAGATTCAGACTATTTAGGACAATTAATTGTAACCCTGGAAATGGTAGCTAAGAAAATAAGGGCTATGAAGGATAATAAATCACCTGGAGTGGATGGGATTCCGCCCAAACTACTACTGGAAATTGTAAAACAAATTATCGTACTGCTTGCAGCAGTTTTCAATTGGTCATTAGAAGAGGGAGTGGTTTCTTTAGAATGGAAAGAGGCAAACATTATACCATTATTTAAAAAAGGTTCGAGAAACAAGTCAGAGAACAATAGACCAGTGAGTTTAACATCAGTGATTTGCAAATTATTAGAAAGACTAATTAAAGATCACATGGTGGATTTTCTTGTTAAACATAACTTGATAAACCCATCTCAACATAGGTTTTAAAAGCAAGGTCATGCTTAACAAATATGTTATGTTTTTTTGAAGACATCATTAAATGGATAGATGAGGGATCACCAGTAGATATCGTCTACTTAGATTTTCAAAAAGCTTTCGACAAAGTACCACATCAAATATTACTGCTTAAACTTAAGGCCCATGGCACAGGAAATGGTATATAAACTGGATAGAGAAATGGCTGATTGACAGAAGACAACGTGTAGTAGTTGATGGGGAGGCTTCAAACTGGAAATCGTTATTGAGTGGGGTACCATAGGGATCAGTACTAGGACCTATATTATTCTTAATATATATCAACGATTTGGATGATGAAATAACAAGCAAGGTGTTGAAATTTGCGGATGATACAAAAGTGTTTAGAAGGATTAAAAGTGATGGAGATAGACAACATTTACAAGATGATCTTGACAAGTTGATCAAATGATTTGAAAAGTGGCAAATGTTGTACAATTTTGGGAAATGTAAATGCCTGCACGCAGGACATGGGAACGAAGAGGTAGAATACACAATGGGGGGTACTGTACTGCGGAATTGCAGCTTAAAAAAGGAAATCAAATCCTTGGATTAATTAGGCGAAATATAACGTATAAGGAAAAAGAACTAATAATACTGCTGTACAAAACAATAGTTAGGCCTCATTTAGAATATTGTATTCAAGCATGGAGGCCATATCGCAGGAAGGACATATATATGCTAGAAAGAGTGCAGAGGAGGGCAACTAAAATGATACCAAAACTGAAGGATCTTAATTACGAAATATGCCTAAAAAATGGGCCAAATGGTCCAAAAAATTACAAAAATACAAAACTAAACTAAATATTTGTTGCTGGATGTACACAGGAATTGTGTTGAACTTTTTGAGTTATTGCCGTTTGAATATCGTGAATGCTCAATCTTGCATTATATCCCCTGCCGCATACACTGCAGGATTAAGCACTCGTGAAGTTCAAACGGCAATAACTAAAAATGGGCCAAGTGGCCCTGAAGTCCTTTGGACTAATACGCCTATATGTGACCCCTGACCAAATGAGTGATAAGTCGGAAAAATTTTAACATTGTTTTCTTACATTCTTGTAAAGGTTGGGTAGAGTGCTTTACACGGGTTCAGAAATTATGACTGCTACAATAATTGGCGAAGTTATGGAGCATTGAACATGGTAGGGGTCAAAAATTGAAAATGAAGAAAACGGCTATTGAAGTTTTACATTATATATGCAAATGGACTGCATGGAAATATTACTATCATGACATTCAAATGTGGCACACAGTGTGTATGTTATCTTTCAATGTTACACTGTAAGTACAAATGTGCTGCTACAAAAACGTATTATGTTATGTTAGATTATGTCTTTATGTGTAAAACTAAGAGGACAGATTATTTGAGAGCAAAAGGTAGACTCACTGTTTGACACAGTTTAAAATCTATAGGCAACTGTCCAGTTTAACAGGAAACTATCAAACAATAGCAGGCACTAACACATGAAATGTCTATAAAAAATTAGAGAACAAGTTACTGAACAGTTTTTGAGAAAAAATAGCCCCACAGAACTAATTATAGTTATTGTTAAGATGTTTAACCTAGTTCTATTATCTGACATTGTGCCAACAGATTGGTGTATTGGGATCATTAAGCGTGTGTAATTATTATATAAACATAGCAGCAGACACTGGGACAGTGTGACTGCTGCTTGGCTAAATGGATGCAACGGTGCTTTGAAATTAGTTCTTCTGCCAACTATCCTTTTCACACAAGCCTATAGGTTTAGTAGCTGCCAGCACACTATTGAGCCTAAACTACCATGCAGGTGTGAAAAACGTGCTGATGTATTTAAACTAGACCCACTAATTAACTGTCCACCAAGCAGTAGCAGAGCAGTTTATAATAATAATAATCCACAAGTTAATTGGCAGTGATCTTCTTTTATCATGCATGTGATGGTTATTGTGAGCAGGACGAATAAATGGTTATCATACGTAGACAGGTACAGAAAGAAACTGACGTTTTCTATAAAAAGAACACGTTTGCCTATCAATGGCATGTATTTCCTATTGTTGCCGTTTCTCCTCATGTGACAGATATTTTGGGAAGGAGAATAGTGTTCTGTTTCTGGTACAGCAGTGTGTTGACCCAAGCCTCTGCCAGTGACAAATTATAGATTAGTCACACTTTCCACCACCAGCCATAATGACCCAAGCCTCTGCCAGTGTCCAATTACAGATTAGTCACACTTTCACCACCAGCCACAGTGACCCAAGCGTCTACCAGTGACCAATTACAGATTAGTCACACTTTCACCAGCCAGCCACAATGAGGTGTGACAGATGTTGTGGGAAAAGGGATTAGTTGAACAAAAGGACTGGAAGCCTGCTAGATCTGCTGCTACAGTAGACCATTTAGATAGCAATTTAGCATTTTAGGGGACATTTGGAGCCCTTAGAATGATTCAATCAAATACAGATTTCTTGTGTACAGTGGCACTACCACATGAAATGTCTATGCAAAATTAGAGAAAAAGGTAGTTAATCGTTTTTGAAAAAATAGGCACAATGTGAACATTTACCAGTTTTGGGGTCCTTTTTGGGGGGGTGGCACCTAATGACAGATTGCTTGTGTACATGAAATGTATACGCAAAATTATAGAAAAAGTTGCTGAACAGTTTTTGAAAAAATAGGCAAAATGTAACATTTTTACAAGTTTTGGGTTCCTTGGAGGCAGGGGAACCCTTAGAATGATTCAATCAAATACAAATTTCTTGTGCATAGTGGCAGTGCCCTAAGATATGTCTATGCAAAATTAGAGAAAAGTTGCTGAACGGTTTCTGAGATACAGCAGCTAACTGCGGACGTCGGACGCAGAGTGATGGCAATAGTCCGTTGGACCTTCGGCCAAAGGACTACAAATGCGGCTTAACAACTCTAGAGACCAGGAGATTGAGAGGAGATCAGATAGATGTGTTTAAAATAATGAATGGTTATGAAAATATTGATAGACATAATTGTCAGTAAGAAAGATAGAAGGACTAGAGGACATGAAGTTACATTAGCAAAGGAGCAGTGTAAATTAGATATAAGAAAGTTCTCATTTTCACAAAGGACTGTAAGTGAATGGAACATATTATCTGCTGATTGTGTGGGTGCTAGTAGTGTGAATATGTTTAAAAATAAAATCGACACATATCTATGTGTATCGCGGGATACACATAGATAAAAGGACTCTCGATAAGCCAAAGGGCTTCCTTGTCCACCTGCCACCTAGAGTTAATTCTATGGGTGGCAATCTTGTTAAATCTTGTTAAAGAGGAATCTGACAAAGACAGAGAACATCAACACTGAATCCGCCCTACAATACCACACTGTTAACTGAATATCCCATGTCAACTGCACTCCAAAAAAGACGATGATGAATGCAGAGTGGATCCCAGAACAGTGTGAAAACATTGAGAAAAGCCAAGACAAAATCAGTGTAATTCAATGCTTTATTCAATATATTATTATTTGAGAAATTACACAATTTGCTTAATTAAATATGGGCTAGCTTAACATTGAGGTTTTTTAGACTCCAAAAACTCTCCTAACAATAATAAATTTACTAAACTTTATTTATACACCATAAAATCCGGGACTAATGCCCCATTCACGGGTGTTTACAAGATCGGCAAATATTTAAGAAACATAAAATCGCATTTAAGATAAATAAATCAGAAAACAATTAATAAAATAAAGTTAGCAAGCAACATTATGAGTAAATGTAGTGATATAGCAAACGAGTAGCAAAAATGCTGAACATCTAAATATTCTGAATACAAATTTATCAATAATAAAAGGTTAAATTACATTAAATAATTTGATTAGATGCTAAAATTGTATTCTAATTTAATCTAAAATAAAACTAAAAATTTATTAAAAATATATGTATGAATAATACAAAGGTTAAGTGAGATCTGACTATATTAGTTTAAGGAAACAAATGTCTTCAAAAATTTTTAAATTCTCGATTGTGCGTAGTTCCAGTAACAGATTCCTCCTGTACTCCTGTCAGAAAGATTTTCTCCGTTTCCAGTCAAACACAAGTAGCAAACAATGCTTATCTCGAGAGGGTAAACAAATGCAGTATATGTGAGATAAAGACTGGTTTTGATTAAATATAAATATTGACATGTGTATTACACAAATAATTTATTTTAAAAAAAACAGAGACTTTGCTTTCTCATGACAATCATAGCACAATTTAAAAAATAAATACAAACTTTTTATTAAAACAACATCTGGTTGTGGAAATATAATTATTAACATCCGTAACTTTGCCATTGTGGTAACTGCCATATGTGGTAACTTGTGTACTTAGATATTTTTAATATTATAAGCAATACATTGAAAATCAATATTTCAATAACATTTTGTAATATCAATTATGATTGCTAGGCTGTCATTGATGAAAACAAATAGCCAGCCCAGAACAATAAATGTAATACTACTGCCTTAGTATAGGTAGTAGCAGAAAACTTTGACAAAATCCCAGCCGAAATGGACCATGGTCGACTATGGTTACACAGTCGACTGTTATCAAAATGACCATGGTCAATGACCATGGTCAGTAATTGTGACGATGATCGACCATGGTCAAAATGACTGATCATGGTCACTGACCAAGGTGCCATTTAACAAATCATGGTCGACCATGCATGCCGGTCAAAATTACTTACCATAGTTATTGACCATGGTCATTTTGACCATGATCAAAATTACCATGTGACCATGGTTAGCCATCGTCAAAATTATTGACCATGGTCAATAGCCATGGTGCCATTTAACAAAACATGGTTGACCATGCAAACTTGCATAATGACCATGGTAATTCGCGGTCGACCATGGTCATATAACTATGGTGGTTCATTGTTATTGATCAAATGTTCCGGTCTGAATACACACTACTTAGAATACGAAATAATTTTCTTTATTTATAACACTGTAGACATTAATTAAGTTCATGTGCTTCTCCTACAACCCATGTTTATTTGTGTACAGCAACACTTTCTTGTACACAATTCCTTATATACAGGTACAGTGTATTTCATTGGTATGCTAGCCCACCGCTTGGTATCATGGGAGAAGATCTTCAATCTTTCCCAGTCCGATTTCGAATCGATCAGAGTAAGTCGTTTATATTTCTGTCTTGACCACCTCCTCCTCTCCTCCACCACTACTTGTGGGACTTCATTTGCAATGATGGTTAAGTACAAAGAACTGACGTGTGTTTATTACAATGTGTTGTACACTTATAATGATGTTCATTATATTGAGTTTGGAAGGGCGGCATGTAGCCCCTCACCTTTGATGTCGTAGATTAGCAGTTTGATGCACTGTGTATATATTGTACTGATTGTTTATTTGTGTACAACAACACTTTCTTGTACACAATTCCTTATATACGGGTACAGTGTATTTTATCGGTATGCATTGATGTGCATACTGATTGGCAATAAAATATACCCCTTACCAAGCTTTTATATATGAATCCATCTTCTTTTATTCCAACATAAAACAAGCTGCGGCCACATTAAATCTACATATATCAATACATAACAAAAACATAAAAAATAATTTTAATTCAGTCACATGTTTATCATGCAAATATTAAATACAAAATTGTTGGTAATATAATTAATGTTGTTGTTACTGTAATTAATATAATCATGTCCTTTATGCATTATATTATGACACATCATCCAAAAAGATGAATGCATTTTACAAATCATAGTTAATTAATTATTACTATTCTATTTTTCTTATTGCTATAATTATAGTTTGTAAGGTGCTGGTCATGCTACTATTGACTGAGTTGTTTAAATCAAAATTTTACCCAAGAGACCTTGGTCATGTTGGCAGTGGAATTGCCCAGAACTAACCCAGGCCATGCTTGGAATCATGTAATTAACACCACCTGCTGTTTGATGAGTTTCAAACTAGAGTTTAGACATTATGAAATAGTACTTTCATTTAAAAATCGTATTATATGATGATCGACAGAACATTGTGCATCATTATATATATATACGTAAGGTGATTTACAAGTTATGCTACAATGACTTACTAGTGGTATAAAATATATATATATATACTTTGATTACTTACAGTAGGAAGATGGTTAGATTGGGAATGAACTGCCTGAGTGTGCCTGTAGAGATATCATGTTACATCCTGAATGATTAAGCTAGAACCAGACTTCCAATCTCTCTCCTACTTTTGTTGTTGTAATGATTAATCACCCTGGGTGGTGGCTGCATGGGAGACACTGATTGTGTCACTCCCTAGAGTCATGCAAGCTATGGGCTGGACAGATTGTCCACTGAGGCTCACTTACATGCAAGGCTGAAATTCTAGGTATGTCAGTCAGTTTCCACCCACTGCCCAACTAGCTTACTTTATTAGGTGTTTTGCACACAGGAGTACTGGTATTCAAGTAATAAAGTTCTACAAGCAAGGGTACAGGCTGTTGCAAGTACTGGTTTCCCACTAATTGTGGCCAGTTATTGTCTTAATAACCAGTTGCTTTTTGTTAACCTGAATATGGATCTTTATTCTGGTTACAATTTGGTTAAATATGTGTGTGGGAATTATCACTTAAACTGTACCTTAATTTCAACATACATATCATGTTAATTTGTCTGTGATTCTAATGTGAGACAAAGATTGTAAGTGGGAATATGATTGAGAAAAGTTGTTTTGTACAGTTTTAGTAGTAATAAGCTGTAAGAAACAACTTTTTGATGTTACAACCTACATATAGCTTGCCTTACATGTAGTTGTCAATCCTAAATTTAAACTTAAGCTAACTTGCCACCCACAGCCTACAATACATTTATACTTGATAATACATTATTAATTGGCATTTAGTGCTAAGCTCATTTCCGTAAGTATCCTTTTCAGTCCAAAACATGATTTCTTCAAATTGTTCCAGCACCTTTACATTATTTGTTCACAATTACTCACTTATTTGTTGAGAATTTTCCATTTTGTCAACTTTGATGAGTATTTTCTTCACAGATTCCAAACTATACTGGTTAAATTTTCAAATGGGACGAACCAGGATGTAGGAAAAGTTTGACAATGGTCAAACATGGTCACGTTTAACTTGACCATGGTCGACCATGGCCATGTTTAACTTGACCATGGTCAAACATGGTCGACCATGCTCACATATAACTTGACCATGGTCAAGTGTGCTTTCTCCAAACCCAGCCTATTACGAAGTTTGGTCTGGATAGCTCCAAAGTTTGAGAATATCCTCTCAATTGAGGCTGAACTTGATGGGAGACGGAGCAACACGATGGCCAGATCACACAGTTTTGTGTTCACCAACTTGCATGTTCTCTTGACACAAGTCCACCACACACCTGGCTCCAGCTTGTCAATACAACTGGCATGGAATGTAACTTCAGGATTGGTTCTGCCTCAGCCTGGAAACTGCAGAGATGGGTCATGAGATCAGAATCTTTTGTAATGAGTAGCTCATGAGCTGACTGGATATGGTCAGGTGTGAGTTTCTGACCCATGTACTTTTGATGCCTACTGTAGGCAATGAATTGACCTAACCATGAGTCAGTGATGGCTCTGGTAACTGATTTCACTATAGGGGGTAGAGGGGGAATCCAGCTGTTGGCAGTGAATGCAAGTGCTGCTTCCTGATAGGGTGGATTACCATATTCCAGTGTCCAAGCCTCAATATCCCCTCTGTACTCTAGTCTAACCTGTAAGCTGACACCAGGCTCTACTGGTGTGGGTTGTCTGATTATAATTACTACACTTCTTCAGAAGAAGACTCAGCTAGTAGTCAATAGCACTGTCCACTGTGAGGTCAACAAAGGCAATTAATGGCTATGAAAACTAATTGATTAAAGTCCCTTTTATTATGGACTTCCTGGCCTTGTTTAAACAAATAAAAGGAGTATGGTCTGAACTGGTAACTAGACAATTTGCTTGCATAAGGTGGATATTAACCTGGAGTTTTCTGGTGGCTATCTGAAGGGAAATCTTTGTCGCTTCTGTGCATTCAGTGTGAATAAAGGTTGTTTCAGTCAATAACAGGACACACCTTTAGCACGATTGTCACATAGACACTGTGACAGACTTATTTAAAGAGCAATTGTCATATTTTATTGCATCCATCACCAATCCACATGCCAACCTTATTAGTATTGAGAATACCCCACTAATAATGTCATCCTCAGTTTTCAAATAGAGTAAAGCCTAGTTTAACCCAGGTTTAACCCGGGTTATACTAGTAAAACCCGGGTTTAACTTAGGTTTAGCACACTGGGCTGGGCAAAATAAGTTTAACCCGGGTTAAACCCCAACCCTGGTCAGCAACCTGTGGCCTGTCAGCCAACTGTGTAGCTATTTCAAGTAGCCAGCGCAGTAAATGCGAGATTGTACACAATGTGGCCCACCGGATGACACCTGATTGTGCACCTTCCAGGGTCGTAAGAGAAATTATTATATTCATTATGTAACATTGGTGTACTGACCATGTGTTTGTTGATTTTCTTTCCAAATAGTTTATGTTTCTCTGTTAATATAAAGAGGAAACATTTCAGTAGGCTCAGGAAATGTCCAGGGTGAAAATTACCAGGGGAGAGGGGATGTCCAGGGGAATGCCTGATTGTCTACAGCCAGCATCCAGCCCAGGGGTATGCTTCATCCAGCTACTGAATGTACAGCTTGGGTTTTACACAAGTGACCATGGAATTGTCGGACATTGAAGGCGTTCTAGCCTTGAATATCAGCTGCACATTCATTTAGTGTACATATCAGTTCTATTGTTGGAGGCGATCTGATAAAATACAAAAGTTACAATCAATTTTATGCGCGTAAACTACGTCAAGGTTTGCCTACAAAAACTTTATACATATGTGCATTACATCTAAAATGGTGGCAAGACACCGTAAGTGTCACTGCCAACATGGGTCAGGATGAACTATCATCTCGTTGAATGGCTTTCCGTCTTCGGTGACAGTCTTCTGACGAACTTGCTAATTGATAGTAATACTAATAATGATAAACAGTCCAGCTTGTTTATCAATAATACTTACATTTTCAGAATTGCTTAATATAACATCGAGTCACCGACATGCAATATGACCTATAAATTGACTACATATTTTCAATACATGTAACTGAAATTATCAACTCTGGCATAACCTCAGAGGAGACATGATTGAAAGGCATAAGATTGAAACAGAGAAATACCATGTAGCATTCTCAACTCTCATCAAACTTTGTGACTTTGAGGAATAATGAATCACATACGAGAGGACATCACCTAAAATAGGGACTCAAAAGACGATACACATTTATACGCTGATGCGCATATGTATAGAATTGCCTCACTAAGTCTCTGTTTGTGGTTGAGGCTCTATCGATGCAATCTTCTGGCTAGAAGGGAAATTAAGTAAGTTGTGGCAAAACAACCCAACTAAACTAGACACTGACAGGTGATAATCCACCCTATGAGTAAACAGTAGCTGTGGACATTGCCAGGGGTTCTGCCACTGTCAGCCACATGTCTGCTTTAGCAGCTTCGAGCACCTACCCAAGTGCAAAGTGTATATATGGAGTCTGCAGATTGTCTAGACATAATACCTTAAAATAAAATCCTAAAAGGTAAATGTGAAAAGTGAACACAATTTGGCAATACAATATTTTATTTCAATTTATCAAAATTTGTTTTCAAGTTTATAGACATTTGTACAATGTAACTACGCTTTATTAGCAGGCATGCCCTGTTAGACATATGTTCCAGATAAAGGTGTGAGGGTTAGGGTTAGTAAATACTTGCTAAACCTGTTCAAAAATGTTTACTGAATATTTATTATACAAAATGTTGTATAAATTTACTTTTCTTATCAAAACAAGATATACTATATTGATGTCTACTTTGTAAAAACAAGATATATCCATTGGATACAGTGATTTCCATCATGCCATCATTATGCCTAGTGAAAATGGGCATGGCAGTGCTGATTGGCTGAAAAGGATATATATATTTAACATTTTGCTAAAATAAAGAAAGACAAATGACGTTTATCATGTTTGGAAAATAAACACTCTTTTTTGCATGTCATGTAACAGTCACATTTTGGTATAAATGATAATTTATTAGTTCAACAGGTGGTTGAACTAACATTTGACCAACATTTCAGAAATAGCGTCTATTGCGTCTCGCCCTGAAACTTTTACTTATCGACCACATACCATCAATGTACATGCATGAATGCCTACACATTACAGTGTTTAGGTAGTCCAAGTACACATGAAATAAAGACTCCGGAACAGTCACGGAAATAAATTTAGGTAAAAGGGTTAGTTCAAAAATGTGTAAGATCACTAACTACTCACCACATATTGGCACACAGTCCTGAGGCTGTTCTCAAATTGCATATAATGAGTTAGTATATAAAAATATATATATTTAATTATTTATATCAAAGTATTCATTAAGATGTCAAAGTATTCATTAAGTTTTCTGGTTTTTAATCAACACAACTTTACAAACAATTGAAATAAACCTTTCAAACAAAGTATTATATCTTCCCGAGTGGCACAACAAATTATTATCAACTGACCACACAACATTCCTTTGCTGACTTGTGTTACATGGTGATTCTACAATGTAAGTGTTCTGCTGAATACTCACCATTCACTGTTAACACCTTTGAGTCTTGTTGAGAGTCAACTCTGCAGGCATAGTTGTCTCCATCTCCAACAACTGTTGAGTTGATGTAGAGTCTATGAATGTTTCCATCCAGTCGTCCCACACATCTGCCAATCAGGTTATTGTAGGCTCTTCCTGTATTGCTGAATTGCTTGTATAAATATACCAAGTTAGAGTCATTCCTTTTGGTCCATCTCAACTTTAAGTACTCGTCAGTGAAGTCTGGAAATGTGCATATCATCAAGGCTCCTTCTCCTTCCCACGTCTCAGAAGGAACATCCACTTTCACATTGTTGACAACTTCTCCTGCACTGGTACACACTGAAAATAAATACTTTAATGTAATCAGTTAATCAGTAATGTACAATATTGCTATCCAATGAAAATGCAAAAAAAATATTCTACCTACCTCTTTTGATAAATTTGTATGACCACTTACTTAAACTACTTTTAAACTAGGAATACACAACTGAAATCAGATTGCGATGCTACTAGGTATATTCAACCTCATGCTTCCATTATTATATGATTCATTCCCTACTTCTGCTGTTTTAAAATGTGTGGCTTAACAGAATCACCTCAAAGTTAATAGGATCAATTATAACAAAAATGATACGTTGTAGCACAAAATAACAGGATTTTTTAACTTGACTCTTTGTGTTGTAGGCCAGTACTAAATAAGACCCTAAGTAACACATGCTAACAGTTCTGATAAATCGTGTGGTACTAAAAATTACTTGGAATGGAGTAACCCAGGGTCATTTTTAGTATAAAAAAAATTCCGAACCATCACGTTAACCGTTAACAATAATGCATGCAGTTTAACGCACCATGGTTTACAGCACTATTTTGAAACAAAGGCAATTTTACAAAAAAAATCCTGTATGGTAAATATATTCTTTCACTATAAATTGTGCACGCAGAGAAGATGTTGATGAAAATTAACAGCAAAATACAATGTGGAATATCGCTTACCATCGCAGTTTACCATTATCACTGACATGTGTACCAGACCTGCGGGTGATTCCACATTATCGATTCCGATTCCAACAACATTTTTTATTCCAATTCTGATTCCACTCACACCATGGCAATTCTGTTTCCAACTAATATTATTCAATATCATTATTAAGGTTTTTTCAACATTTGTCCGTACTCATGTAACAGCATATAAAAGTTGCATTCAGAGATCGTCTATATATTAAATATAAAAATGTCCAGTGAATCTATGCTCTACAATATATATCACTCAACTCCACATAAACGTTTTCAAATAATATACAATTTTAAGCTAAATTGCCGCAAAAGACAAAAAATAATATCCACCTGCCATACGTTTATCATTCCACTGGCCGCATATGTTGACCAGTAATTTTGAAAAAAAGCGTAATTCATCGAATAACATCAAATGGCAAGGTGACATATATGGTAGTATTATAAAATAAGTTAATATTGTGCTTAATTGTACTTGTTATTTTGGCAAGGATAAATGGGCGTTACAAATGACTTGGACGATACAGTATGTAGTACCCTGGTAGTCAAGATTTCCTACTTTTTCACTGTAACATGTAACTTTATTTATATGTATTTTCAATGTACTTTTGAAGCACCAAAAAAGAAAAGTGTCTGGAATACTTTTTTATATGAAATTCCAGTATGCAATTCCGATTCCTCCCAAAGCAATTCCGATTCTGCTGTTTTTCCACCCAAACCGATTTCGATTCCACTACTTTCATATTGACCGATTCCGATATTTGAGTCGGAATTAGCCGTTGATTCCGATTCCGGAATCGCCCTGGATCTGATGTGTGCTAGGGCATGTATGGTGTTTTTGCACAGGTACATGTGCTGCATTTATAGATCTGGTCTCCGGAGTGTTCAGATCTAGACGTGATGAATTGGCCATTAGAATATACGCCTATACAGCACTGTCAAAGCAGATACACGTTATTCACAAGCGTTTGGTTCCGTATATATGTGGTGAGTATATCTATATTTCATTCTTTATTTCTTTTGTCTTTAGTAACTTGGGGGTGACAGAATCGCCAAGAAATACAGGTTTAAATATAGAAGTATTACAAAGATTGCCAGGCATTTATCATGGGCTGCAAAGGAACCGTGTTTGTTTATAGTTGTCAAACACCCATTAATATCTCTGAAATACATAGAACACCGCAAATCACTACACGTTATGTTAGCTTGAGCCATGACTGGTATTCCACCCAAAACAAGTGACGATCATCATATGGCCTTAATATTAGAGACTGCTTGAAAGCATATATATATATATATATATATATATATATATATATGCAGGCCTGTATATATATATATACATATATTATATGTATATATATCCTGTATATTATATATAAATGTATATGCATATCCAACAACCCTGTAGTTCTAAGCATTACATGAATGACGAATAAATGCCCGATGCGATTGATGTCACATAGTACACACTACCTGCCAACGTGAGTGTAAAACTAATAAAAACTGTGGAGATATATAATATCCCCCTACAATACTATAAGATATATAGATTTAACAAGATTACCACCCAGATAATTAACTCTAGGTGGCAGGTGGACAAGGAAGCCCTTTGGCTGATCAAGAGTCCAACCCTTTTATATATGTGTATCCCGCCTTTCTGAGGTATGTGTCGATTTTATTTTTAAACATATTCACGCTACTAGCACCCATACAATCAGCAGATAATCTGTTCCATTCATTTACAGTCCTTTGTAAAAATGAGAACTTTCTTATATCTAATCTACACTGCTCCTTCGCTACTGCAACTTCATTTCCTCTAGTCCTTCTATCTTTCTTAACTGAGAACAAATATTTTTATCAATATTTTCATAACCATTCATTATTTTAAACACTTCTATCTGATCTCCTCTCAATCTCCTGGTCTCTAGTGTTGTTAAACCACATTCTTTTAGGCGAATTTCATAACTAAGATCGCTCAGTTTTGGTATCATTTTAGTCGCTCTCCTCTGTACTCTTTCTAGCATATCTATGTCCTTCTTGCGATATGGCCTCCACGCTTGTATACAATATTCTAAATGAGGCCTCACTATTTTTTTGTACAGCGGTATTATTAGTTCTTTTTCCTTATACGCTATATTTCGCCTAATTAATCCAAGGATTTGATTTCCCTTTGAAGCTGCAATTCCGCATTGCTCTGAAACCTTCATATCAGCACTAATGGGTAACTCTAAGTCCTTTTTTTTTAGTACAGTACCCCCCATTGTATATTCTACATCTTCGTTCCCATGACATGTGTGGAGGCATTTACATTGAACAGCATTTGCCACTTTTCAGACCATTTGATCAACCTGTCAAGATCATCTTATAAATGCTGTTTATCTCCATCATTGCTAATCTATCTAAACACTTTTGTATCATCCGCAAATTTCAACACCTTACTTGTTATTTCATCATCCAAATCGTTTATATATATTAAGAATAATATAGGTCCTAGTACTGATCCCTGTGGTACCCCACTCAATACCGATTTCCAGTTTCTATCCAGTTTATTATACCATTTCCTATGCCATGGGCCTTTATTTTAAGCAGTAATCTTTGATGTGGTATTTTGTCGAAAGCTTTTTGAAAATCTAAGTAGACGATATCTACTGGTGATCCCTCATCTACCCACTTAGTGATGTCTTCCAAAAAACATAACTTATTTGTTAAGTATGACCTCGCTTTTAAAAACCCATTTTGAGATGGGTTTATCAAGTTATGTTTAACAAGAAAATCCACCGTGTGCTCTTTAATTAGTCTTTCTAATAATTTGTAAATATTGATGTTAAACTCACTGGCCTATAGTCCTCTGACTTGTTTCTCGAACCTTTTTTAAATAACGGTATAATGTTTGCCTCTTTCCATTCTAAAGGAACCACTCCCTCGTCTAATAACAAATTGAAAACTGTTGCAAGCGGAACGCTAATTTGTTCTACAATTTCCAATAGTAGTTTGGGCGGAATCCCATCCACTCCAGGTGATTTATTATCCTTCATAGCCCTTATTTTCTTAGCTACCATTTTCGGGGTTACAATTAACTGTCCTAAATAGTCTGAATCTGGCAGTGAACTAATATCTTCCCTGGTAAACACTGAACTAAAATACTCATTCAGGTCTTCTGCCATTAGGAATCCCTCTGATATTATATTTCCAGCACTATCTTCTAGAGGCCCGACCGTATCCTGAACTTTCTGTTTGGTTCGAACATATGCAAAAAAACTCTTGCTGTCATGTTTTATATTACTAGCTAATTGTTGTTCATATTTTCTCTTTGAATTTCTAATTTCAGCTGTAGCTTGGTTAAGTGCTTCTTTATAAATGCTGTAGTCTTCATCATTTCCAGTACATCTATATGACTTCCACATCATTTGTTTATACTTAATTTTTATAATGGCTTCTTTCGATAAGTGTTTCTTTTTGGACCGTTTCCCTTGTTTGTTGAAGGGTTCAAACTGATCGACTATGTACTTAATTTCATTCTTTAATATATTCCAGCATTCTGTTGCTGTCTTATTTTTCAGTGTGTTATTCTAATCTATCTTTACTAAATATTTCCTCATATCCTTATACCTTCCTTTGTGGACATTTCTCCTATACTGCTTTTTACTATTCCTTTCTGATTTTACTTTGATGGTAAAATGTATCTGGTTGTGATCACTACTCCCCAGTGGCTCACATATCTTGACATTGTCAACTAATTCATTCTGTGAGAACAAAACTATGTCCAACACATTCTCACCCTTGGTTGGTTCTAGCACATGTTGAGAAAGGAAAGTATCTTAAACTAAAACTAAAAACTTTTGGTCCTCACTCCCCATACTCTGTAGAGATTTCCATTGTATATGCCCATGGTTAAAATCTCCCATAATAATACAGTCCCGTTTGCTTACTTCCCTTATAGCGTTTTGTACTTTCTCATTATCTTCTGTGCTTATGTTTGGACTTTGATAAACTAACCCAACTGTTACCGTTGAGTTTCCTGTAACTATGTTACACCAAACAGCTTCTTCGCAATCTGCTTCTCTTTCTAATTTTTTTTCATAAACCTGGAAAGATTCTTTAATATATAAAATAACACCACCTCACTTTAATCCTATTCTATCTTTCCTAAACATTACATATCCTGTCAGTCCCAATTTGGCATCTGATATATCGGTGGTGGTCCAGGATTCGGTTATACCTATTATGTGAGGGTCAATATCATATATCATAATGTTTAGTGCATTTAAACAAACACATTTATATCCAGCTTCAGAAGAGTTTTCCAGACTGTTCTTTGCTGATTTATTTGTGCTGTCTTTATATATGCCTCCATTTTCAGGCTTCTCTGTGAGTCCCCCCTGCGAATCTAGTTTAAATAGATGCAACCACGCAGCAGGTTCTCTAAGAAAACTGCTGCCCCCTTTCCACTAAGATGGAGGCCATCTCTCATGTACATATCTTCCCTCCCAACAAAGTATCCCCATAAATCTATGAATCCCACCCCCTCTTCTTCACACATCTGCTCAACTAGTGCGTTGATCGCCATCCTCTTGCAGTTTCTATATGTTGCCCCCGTTCCTCCCATTACTGGCAAAATTCCTGACAGAATAATCTGTTCAACTCTTGTCTTCTTTAGCTTCCTCACTAACTGTCTATACTTCTGTACTAACCCAGTAGTTCCTTCCTTGTCTGCATTATTTGTTCCTACGTGTACTAATATAGACCCTCCCTTGCCATGCCCCAATACATTCCCAACCCTTTCAGTCACATGTTCTATCCTAGCCCCCGGTAGACAAACAACGACGTCCTTCCCCTCGCTTAGTGTCTTGTCCGTCTTTCTAATAATGGAGTCGCCCATAAACACCCTCTCTTTCCTCATTGCCACCTCAATCACTGCCTCAGAGTAGCTCCTTCTCCGGTTTGCATATGTCTGATTGTTGTCTTTCCCCCCTGCCGTCTTCTCTCCTGTCACATTCTCTTCCGATCCATTCTTTCCTGTCGCTTTTTTTCTTGTAACCTTTCCTGTCATCGTCCCTTTTATCGACTTCTCTTCTATCACATTTCCTCTCACTTCCTTTCGTCCCTTTATCTTTCCTCCCATCTCCATTTCTGCTCTCCTCTCCTGTCCCATCTTCCCATCCTCCTTGTCTACGGTCACTTTCTCCGCTGTAACCTTCACGCTTGTCACGTTTTCTGTCGTCTATTTTCCAATTTCTTCCCCTCCAATCACCTTCCCTCCTCTCAATCTCCTTTCCTCAGTCTTCTTGCCACTGCTATTCTCCTTCATTCTTGCAGTATTCCCACCTCTCTCCCTGTCGTCTCTCTCCATTCCACCTGTCTCCTTGCTAATTCCCATCTCCATCCCCTTCACAATATCTGTCAACCTAACTATCTCCTTCTGCAGACACTCCACCTTCCAACACCCCATGCTCTGAAAGGTGAATCTCTCCTCCATGGTTTCTGCCCATGACTTCCCACAGCCGGACAATGCAAAATCTACCCAGCTGTGGCAGTGATTGCACACCAAGTGTCGCTTTGCCTTGATTTGCCGCTTGCAAGGCGTCATGTCACTATCAGTATCAGAATTGTTAATAACTTAACTAACTTAGTCTTTATGAAGACTATTTCCTGTGTACTACAGCACACTTTATGTTACATATTGTAATTACACAGCTGACTGTCTATCCTATCACGAACGCTTACATTACCGGTAGTGACCTAATTTAAATACAATCAATTACATTACGTTAGGCTGCTTTATTTATTTACGTTACGCCGCGCCCTAGTGAATACGTACGACACTATCTACATAAACAATTTGGAGTTCGCCTGACTATCGCTCTTACTTAATTTTAACAACAATGCTACCTAATCAAAACATCTAGCAAGTACTGGCTTACACATATATTATCTTGTATAAGTAGTTTTATGGTTGTTACTTTATCTCCTATATATTCTACCACATAATCAGGTTTGTTAAATCTTGTTTACAACTTATCGAAGGCTAAGCTACCCTATTGTACTTTACCTTAGGATACCTTAGGACTGTTCTGATCGCAGGATCCTCTCGGTTCCTCAATGATCAGATCTTCTTCTTCGGGGTCTAGTATTAAGAGTTTGTGTTTTCCAGTTCCAGTGTTTAATGTTAGTGGGGCTTCATAGTCGTAGAATATCTCCTGGGTTGACCAGAATTTATCAAGGCGGTTTTTAAATGAGTTTATTGATTTAGCTTGTATTATTGAATCAGGTAAACTGTTCCATGGTTCAACCACTCTAAGTGGGAATGCATTTTTTCTTATGTTTAATTTTGCTCTTTGGTTGAACAGTTTAAGGGAGTGTCCTCTGTTACTGGATCGTGATGCCACATCCTCCCATTTAGGAAGGTTTGGTGCAGATTTTTTATCATATACATTATGCATTATTTTATACACTTCAATCATATATCCTCTCTCTACGATATGTTAATGTGGGTAACTTAAGTAATTTTAGTCTTTCAATATATGATAAGTCCCTCATACCAAGTAGTTCTTTTGTGGCTCTTCTCTGGACATTTTCTATGGCTATCTTATGTTTCGTCTTAAATGGATACCATACTGCTATTGCATAATCTATGTGGGATCTAACCATAGTCTTGTATAGTGGCAAGAAAGTGTGTGTATATAAGAATTGAAAAGTTCTTCTGATTACTTTTGTCATTCTGGTTGCTTTGTTAACCACTTGGTTGATGTGATCATCAAATGAAAGTTTTGAATCAATAATTACTCCTAAATCTTGTTGTTTGTCTGTGGTGACAAGACCATGTTTGATATTATTTGTTGCCATGAAATATTTACTTTCACCGATATTATTCGCCCCAATTTCCACGTGTAGACATTTATCGAGATGGAATTTTAACAACCACTTGTCGCTCCATTGTTCTAGTATGCTTAAATCATGTTGAAGTACATCCTGATCATCTATATGTGTTATTGTTCTAAATATCTATGTCATCAGCAAATAGAAATGTATTTGAATTTGTTAGATCTGGGAGGTCATTAATATATAGAACAAAAAGTAAGGGTCCTAGAACGGAACCCAGGGGTATCCCTGATATTACCTCTTTCCAGCTAGACTCATCTCCATTTACTGAAACTTTTTGTTTTCTATCTGTGATGAATGATTTTATTCAGTTAATCAGTTCTTCTGAAATGTTGACGCTTTTTAATTTACTAATTAATCTTTTGTGTGGCACGGTGTCAAAGGCTTTTTGGAAATCCATATATATAACATCAGTGTGGTTGCCCATATTCATTTCTTTAGTCCAGTCATCTACTATTTTGATTAGTTGTAGAACTGTTGATCGGCCAGGTATAAATCCATATTGTTTTTGACTAAATAGATTATTTACTTTCATGTAGTTTGTAATGTGATTTCTGATAATTGTTTCCTTGTTAAACTTATTGGGCGGTAGTTACTAGCTAGTTTCTTGTTTACTTTTTTTTATAAATTGCTGATATTTTAGCCTCTTTCCAGTCACTGGGAATGCAGAAAGTTTTAATCGACGTTTCAAAAATGTGTTTTAAGGGTTGACAAATACTTGCAGACAACTCATTTAGCAGCCTGGCGCCTATTCCATTTGGGACAGGCGATTTGCTTATATTAAGTTGTTTTAACGTCAGTAGTATTATATTTTCAGTTAATTTTAATTTGTCCATCGCATGTTTATTGTTTACTTTAGGTATTGTTGGTATAGGCCCTGACTGTCCTTTGGTGAATACACTGGAGAAATAGTCAGCAAGTATATTTGCTTTTTCATCATCTTCATTTGTTGTTTGAGATTTTTGGATAGTGGGGTCTATGTTCAGTTCAGTTTTACAAAATTACACTCCAACATGCAACATGGTAGCATATGGCACTGTTTTGAAGCAAGTCCGAACGTTTAACTATCTGGGATCACTAATAACATCTGACGGTCGATGCAACGATGAGATAAAGAGAAGAATTGATCAAGCCAAAACAGCTTTTCACCACATGAAAAACATTTTAACAAATAAAAATATATCAATTGAAGTGAGAAAACGTGTAATGCAATGTTACATAGAGCCCATATTGCTATATGGAAGTGAATCCTGGACAATAACCAAAAGATCACAAAAAAACATAGAAGCCACTGAAATGTGGTTCTTAAGAAGAATGCTGCGAGTGCCATGGACTGCAAAGCAAAGCAATGAAGTCATCCTTAGGACAGCCAAATCAAAAAGAAAGATCCTCAACAAAGTTAGAACACAACAAGCACGATTTATAGGCCATGTCATGAGAAAAAAAAGTTAGAACAAATAGTAACAACAGGAAAGATAGAAGGAAAAAGATCCAGAGAATAAAAATAATAGATAGTCTCTCAACATGGTGTGGAAGGAGCACAACAGAACTGCTACAAACTACACACGACCGTGCGGTTTGGAGGGCCATGATCGCCAACGCCTGTGACAGACATGGCACATAGAAGAAGAAGAAGAAGAAGAAGAAGAAGGCTGTACAACAACATAATAAAAACAATGCCCAAATCATCACCTTACATCTTTCTCAATATATAATGAAATACATAATCATGGTACCAGGCAGAACAATAGCATTCACTTAGGTGAAATTAGAACTGAAGTAAAAAACAGAGTTTCTCTTACAAGTTGCACAATATAATATGTCACGTCTAGAATGTGCTTCACATACCTATGATTAAAAGGCATAACCTTAAAAAGTCATTATTAGCACATATTTAGAGGTGTGTGAAATAATAAATTGTTATTCTTGTTTGTTCGTCAATGATAATTATTAATTTCGTACTTTTTTTCTGAATTATGACACATCTTGTTGGTAGTAATTTACCTTATATATCATGTCACTTTGTATTGATGTATTTTTTATTTTTTTATTTTTTTAGCAATTAATCAAATAACATTGCTCATTGGACTGTTCTGATATTGTTATACAATTTAACATTATTATTTATAGTAAACTATTGAAATATGGATTCTTAAGGAAACGACATTGATTTATTAGTTATCCACCTACAAGATACGTTATGACTACATCACTATGAAACTCTTCTAGCCCTAGGTGGGGGCAACGAATACGCCACAAATGTACTTTTGGCCTTCATTGATCTTCTGGGACCAGAGTGCATTCCCCCACCAGTGTGCACTGTTTCAATTGATTAACAACTGTGTATTGTAGACATCATTGATCAAGACATATAAAATTAATATATAGCATGATTTTTTTATTGTTATCACATGTTGTATTACTTATGGCAAATAAAATTCAATTCAATTAAAAAACTACGATGCAATAATAGCGTGCATATTTCGTTCTAATGGAAATCGTTGAAAGCCATAGGCATAGCAGCTAGAATTATGGATGTGGGCACTGGTTTCTATAGCGTCGCCGTCGGATTTCGTTTTTGGAACGGAGGTTCGTAAAAAGGGTGTTAGGAGTATCCCCGAACCCTCTACCGTTAATGGCCGCTAGAGGGCACACTGAGTCGTCTATGTCTATATAATAAGCGGCAAAAACCATAAGGTCGTTACGCCAATATAGGGTGGCGGGGGGGGGGGCATATGCCATAGCACTACATGGAATTTTAGAGTCGTCTGCCCAGCCTACATTTAAAAGTATCCACCGTGGCTGCAGACACAACTGTTTCGGTTAGTCCGTTCCAGTTCTTCACTGTTCTATTAAAAAAGCTGTTAGCATAAACCGGAGTCCTTGCCGGCACCTGAATAAATCGTTCACTGTGGCCACGAGTGTTGTTGATTGAGTGAACAAGGTGACTCGGCAAAGGAAGAGCTATTTCTCCGTGTAGAGATTTATAGAACATTGCTAGTCGTGATCTCGATCATTAATTGTGTCAATGCTTAGCCCTCTGCATAGAGCCCTGGTCTAGCCTCTAGTCTAGATTCTAGGCTATGCCTATATGGTGCATATAGTCATAGGCCTACTATGGTCTATGAAAAATAACAATAAAATGCCAATGTTTATCCACCTTCCTGGAAATTTTTTCCATAGAATGCATGTAATGATATATATTATTCTTATTTTCGAGTTTAACAACGCGTTATAAGCCATAGCTAACACCCTACAAGGAAGAAGAAAAACTTCCGCAAAGTTGTTTCAGTTTACGCCGCTATCGGCGCCACGGTCTAGCAACACGTCCATTTTCGTTGCAAGTTATCCGCAGTGTGGCGCCTCAATTATAACTAACCTTCGCATTTGAGTGGTTGATTCCTTGAACGACTTCTTCTCTTTCTTCTTTCATTAACCATTTGTCGTACGGGTCAACCGCTACTGACACATGGGGAAAGGATCTGCACAATGTTGGATACAGAGAAAGTAGAAACAAAGTATAAAGAAATTAAGGCAGCCTAACTAAGAGCACGTGCAACTGCATGCGGGACTGCCCATCGCGGCCGCACATGCATGTAAGCCTGCCATTCAGGCAAGCCAGGAGTAAGTGGGCCCCAGAACACCCTACTGTTGCCCCAGGCCCGCAAATCGTTCATTAGACGTGTCTTGACTCCCTCAGAATGAAGGTGCCGAGTGTTGGGGACTGGACGGTTTCTGAGGGCAGAGCGTGCCAGTCACGGATGGTACGGGGAAAGAAGGTATATATTGCTGCTGTAGTCAGTGCGATAGGCGAGCGATGGTACTGTTGGCTGTGGTGGCTTCTTCTATTGCTGGGAGGCAAGGGCTTGATGTCGTCGCACCTCACACATGCTTGTCCGTTACTGATTTTGTAGACCATAATTATTATGGTGAGTCTGGTAGCTAGTGCCTCTATATAGCTATTGTTAGCCACTGTAGCTGTTGGAGCCTGTCGCTGGCGGTTAAATTTTGTTATGTGTTTCTGTGTCTATTGAGGACGAATCTGACAGCTATTCGCTGGATCTCCTCAATACTGGAGTTCAGCATGTCGGTGTATGGATCCCAGACGGTGCTGGCGTACTCAGCAATAGGCCGACCCATGGTCTTGTACGCCAGCTCTTGGGTCTTGTTAGACCCCACCTTAAATTCCTTCTCCGGGTTTTGGCTTTTGGCAACGGTGTTGTCAACATGAACACCACTGGACAGGTCAGTCTGCAGGTTGTTCCCGAGATTCTTTACGGAGGACACTCGCTCGAGGGTGTGGTCAGAGGCTTCCTGCGACGGGTCAGGGTCACGTGGCTGCATTTGTCGGGATGTAACGCCATATCCCACTCTTCCTCCCATGCTTCCATTCTTCGGAGGTCTTCTAGGAAATTAGCTGTGACGTCTCTGCAGGTGACAAACCGATAGATGGCCGTGTCGTCAGCAAACAGCCTGGATGGAGAGGAGACTTTGGTTGGGAGGTCATTTTTATGTTAGGAAGAGGCTAGGCTCGAATAAGGACGCTGGATTCACAGCGGCATTGCCGGACTGTAATCCGTCGACCTTGGCAGAGTGCATAATATTTATTTATTATTATATAAATACTGAAGTGGCAGTCCATAAAGTACGTCACGTTTAGGGAATGGGGACCCCCTTGTAAGGGTGACGAAGCATGGCATGAAGTTAGGAGTTCTGAAAGTAACCGTTTGAAAACGAAAACGTATAATCTTGATTAAATGAGAACTGAAACAGCCATATTATGTCATATGCATTTCAATTTGTACTATATAAGTATACAGTAATGCGTGATGACTTAAACCTACTCATTTATGATACAAACTGAAAAACTTATTTTGTTCGAAGCCTACCCAGATAGCAGACCCTTGTTGGGCCAACGTGGACATTTTGCGTTGGCCCAGCGTTGGCAACCAATGTTGAGCCAACGTAATTTTGTTCATCGGCCCCACGTTGGCCCAATATGTTCGGGCCAATGTGGGTTTATAATACACTGACGTTGGGCCTCGTGTGTTTATTCTGGGTGGGATTTGTGCTGGTACGTATACACTTTTGATCTGGTGTTTAGACTTATACATTAATTATATACTGCAACATACATATGATGACATTGGTCTTGGTTGTGAGTAATATTTTTTAGTAATACGGAACTACTCATAACATGACACATCCGTAGACAATAACAACGAAATACAACTCGTTCTGACACAGATCATTTATTTCATATGCTCCTTATTGTAAGCTTCGCGCAGCATTGCTGGCGTCGCTTCAAAATCGCAACAGTTCGCGTCGAAGTACACCTTGCACTGCAAGAACGCTGTTATGGTGTGCGCGCTCAGAGATTTCCAGCATTCCGTGTGCATATTGCGCACCACCGAGAACGCTCTCTCACAGTCGGCGTTGCTGTGAGGCAAGCTGAGCACCGCTACCATGACACTTCCCAAGCAGACAAACCGAAGCGCGACCAGTGGCGTGTTCAGGGCGATCACGTCGCCCCAGACGGCGTCGAGACGGCGAGGCTGGCCATCCACCTCGAGGGTGATCGCGTCATTCTCCATCAGCTGGAGGTTCTCGAACTCGTCTTTCA
Source organism: Paraescarpia echinospica (assembly GCA_020002185.1). Lineage (NCBI taxonomy): Eukaryota > Metazoa > Annelida > Polychaeta > Sabellida > Siboglinidae > Paraescarpia > Paraescarpia echinospica. The sequence continues at coordinate 19,713,494 of CM034540.1, forward strand.
GCGTCTCCTCGTCGACGTCTGGGGCAAACTGCGCAGCGAGACGAAGAACTGAAAGACACAACCATTATGTAAGCTGATAATAGTAATAGCGGTCCCTTACGAGTTACGCTGGCGCGGCGCGGATCTAGAGCAAAGCACCCGGATGTAGGTTTGCCTATCAATGTCTCTTATTACTTGCATACGTCGACTGCTTCCTGTATTAACAAAGAGGTATTGTTCAATTTGTGTGTACTATTTCGTCTCTGTCATCAGCTCTGGCAAGCTCCCATGTTAAAGGATAGGGAATTTTCCCCATGTTAAAGGATAGGCCATGTTCTCCATGTTAAAGGAGAGGACATTTTTTCCCATATTAAATGATAGGGGCTAAAGCCCATGTTAAAGTTAAAGCATAGGGAATTTTCGAGACGTGTCTGGCCATGTTTGTTTGTTGCGGGCGTGAGCGCGCGCGCACCCTGTATGACGTCATTAAACGGATACGCGCCGTAATTATGTAAGCTAGGTGAGTTGGTCAAACATGTAGTGCTTTGGTTAGCCATCGTTTTGAATTTGCGCACTTGAATATAATTCCATCATGTGACGTCATGGTCAGTGACGTCATGGTACGCACAGTAATTTTGTACGCGATGTGCGTTGATCAAGCAGGTAGTGATTTGGTTAGCCTTCGTTTTGAACTTGTGCGTAGAAAGATCATTCCATCATGTGACGTCATAATTTTGTACGCGAAGTGTGTTGGTCAATCAGGTAGTGCTTTGGTTAGCCATCGTTTTGAGCTCTCGTCACAAAAGAGTATTAGCTATTCTCATAGGTTAGAAATTTCGTGCTCGTTCGGCACGCCCACGTGACCTTTCGGCACATTCACTATCTATATAAACGCGGAGCTCTACCAGTCGGACCATCATTCGTATCACAACGACACCACGGCTAACATCATCATGTTGAAGATATCATATTACTGCCCTTGCGATACATCAGACTCGAGTGATATGATTCGAATGAGTGCTGCCGATGAAGAGTCCCTACCGACTCCGAGACAACTACCACCATCGCACAGACCCTTCACCTGCCCGGATTGTGGGAGATCGTTCACACGGAAATACAATAGCAGGCAACACGTCACCAGCGGATGTTGTGCCCGTCGGAAGAGAACGGCCGATGAAGCCAAGTTGTATACGCCAGTGGTGAGTCATACTTTATATTGTTTTACTATATACTTACACCTAAAATGGTCTTTTGGTGTCTATACTTCCTCTAAAATGGCGTCCCAATACCTTTGGTCAAATTGGCGTCCCTATATATGTTTACTTCCGCTAAAACTTCGCCCAGTTTTATGCTTTATGATCATATAACTTGTCACCTTACTTCCTATCATATCACTTCTTATCATTGTTTCCCACCAGTCCTTGTATCACCGTACTCTAGCAACGTTGTACAATTCCCATGCATTCTTTAATATTTTTAAATATTATTGAAATATTCTTGCAGGACTACATTGAAGTCCCGCTACCAGCAAAGCGGCAACGAATGGTCTCTGTGTCGACAGAGACGATTAACGACAACAGAACAGCATCGATACCAACTTTCGTTCCTAACGACGTCACAACTACTCACGCTGTCAATATCGCAACTTCTACCCAAGCTGCCAATGTCGCAACTTCCGCTCCTGACTTTGCTGGTCCGAACTTTACCATTGATTTCCCTGTGACTGAAATGAAGAAGATGCTTGCATGTCACATAGCACGCAGCATCTTTGAACTCTCAAGACGTCAGTGCCGTGGTTGCGAGATAGACCATCCTAGTCAATTTCATCACAATTGTATGTTATCTGATGACATTCAAATTTGCATGTACTTTGACGAGGCTGTCGAAGTCATTAATTCAACTGCAGTGGTGAAAGACTGGTTGAGTGTTTTGTTAGACGCAGGTGTGAAGCTATCCGACGTGACAGTCGAACAGTTGTGTAATATCAATACTTGGTTGCAAGAAGCCGTTTCGAAACAGTGGCGAAACACTATTAAACATATGGTTATGGCAGTAATGGAGGGTGACCTGCAAAGAACTTTCTTTTGTCTTGTACACGATTAAACTTTGCAAGACTCTGTATCAATGTCTAGTCTCCGGTTCTTGCTGTTGTGGAGTGTGCCATGTAAATACGTTTGTGTTGTTCACGAATAAACTGTGCCAACCTTATCCTGTGTCTTTACTTAACCAAACTAAGACCAACGACTTCCACGAATCAAACATTGACTAGAGAGATACACGAACCAATCATTCAAACAAACTTGTCTGACAAACGAAACACCAAACACTTAGACCAAAGAGTGACAAGAACCAAACTTGTCGGACAAACGAAACACCAAACACTTAGACCAACGAGTGACAAGAAACAAACATCTTATATATCACACGAGACTATAGATGAAACATCACATGAGAGTACGGACGAAACAAGAGACGAGACAACGGACGAGATATTACACGAGACTGCGACTTGTCGGACAAACGAAACACCAAACACTTAGATCAACGAGTAACAATTCGACAGGTTATCGCGTAAAATCCCTCCTTTTTGAGGGAATTCGACATGTTATCGCGTCAAATCCCTCCTCCTCTTTGAGGGAATTCGACAGGTTATCACGTCAAATCCCTCCTCCTCCTCCTCTTTGAGGGAATTCGACAGGTTATCGCGTCAAATCCCTCCTCCTTTTTGAGGGAATTCGACAGGTTATCGCGTGACATCGCACCTCTTTCCGACAATTCGGCACGTTAATGAGCGACAAGAATTGAACTTAGACCAACTAGTGGGACAAACGAAACACTAAACTTAGACCAACACGATGTATCGTACGTTCATGAGACAGACAACATCCAATGGCACCCAACGGACATCAATTTAACTACTCAGAATAACGCCATCTACCGACCATGACAGAACTCTATTCGTCGACACACTTCTGGGAAGGATGGAACCGTAAAGACCGTCATGACAGTCAAGTAACTTCCGGTACGACGTTATTTCCGGCGTAGCAACCCTAGTAGAGGCTGCCATGACAGTCAAGTGACTTCCGGTACGACATCACTTCCGGCGCAGCGTCCCCTAGTGAATAATTGCCGTACTACAGCACTCTATCTATCTATCGAGTTGTGGTCTTCGACGTCGTGGTCGTGCCGACAAGTGGATCGAAAAATGTCTATGTCCAAACTAAAACAAAACATAAGGAGGCAGCTAAGGAAAAGCACGTTACATACCTTAATTTTCAAAGGCGGCCATCTGTTCGGATTCACGTCCAACGATCCGATCATGGGACTCGTACGCGGTATCGCTTCTTTTAACGGAAAACGTATGTATATGAAGCACCCATCTTTACAACGTAACAAATCCATATTTACAAATAGTGCGAGCAACCAGACACGATACGACCTTCTCGAGATTCGAAAAAGGAATGATCAGAATCGTCGGAAATATGGTATATACACTAGTTTTCGGCGTCATTTCATTTGCATAACCAATCAGACCGAACGTACATCACGTGACTTCCCTTAACACAAAAACTGTGCACGTTCATGAGAGAGGCGACATCCGACGTCACTCAACGGACACCAATGTAATTAGTCAGAGTATTGCCATCTACCGGCCATGATAGATCTCTATTCGTTGACACACTTTCGGAAATACCGGAAGCATAGAGGCCGCTATGACAGTCAAGTAACTTCCGTTGCGACGTCACTTCCGACGTACCGTCCCTAGTAGAGGCTGCCATGACAGTCAAATAACTTCAAGTAATCGGAGTACTACGTCACATGATAGCGCCATCTAGCGGGTAAAAATATATAATTAGGTTAGTTAGAGAAAAAAAGTTGGAGTTAATCTCCCGAAAATTTAATGTTTTGTACCTCTGGGACAAAAACAGAAAATTTTCGCGAGATTAACCCCAACTTTTTTTCTCTAACTAACCTAATTATATATTTTACCCGCTAGATGGCGCTATCATGTGACGTAGTACTCCGATTATCCACTAGGGGGCGTTTGTCCGACAAGTCGCAGTCTCGTATAATATATCGTCCGTTGTCTCGTCTCTTGTCTCGTCAGTACTCTCATGTGATGTTTCATCTATAGTCTCGTGTGATATATATGATGTTTGTTTCTTGTCACTCGTTGGTCTAATTGTTTGGTGTTTCGTTTGTCAGACAAGTTTGCTTCTTGTCACTCGTTGATCTAACTGTTTGGTGTTTCGTTTGTCCGACAAGTTTGGTTCTTGTCACTCTTTGGGTCTAAGTGTTTGGTGTTTCGTTTGTCCGACAAGTTTGTTTCTTGTTACTCGTTGGTCTAAGTGTTTCGTGTTTCGTTTGTCAGACAAGTTTGTTTGAATGATTGGTTCGTGTATCTCGCTAGTCAAAGTTTGATTCGTGGAAGTCGTTGGTCTTAGTTTGGTTAAGTAAAGACACAGGATAAGGTTGGCACAGTTTATTCGTGAACATCACAAACGTATTTACATGTCACACTCCACAACAGCAAGAACCGGAGACTAGACATTGATACAGAGTCTTGCAAAGTTTAATCGTGTACAAGACAAAATAAAGTTCTTTACAGGTCACCCTCCATTACTGCCAGAACCATATGTTTCATAGTGTTTCGCCACTGTTTCGAAACGGCTTCTTGCAACCAAGTATTGATATTACACAACTGTTCGACTGTCACGTCGGATAGCTTCACACCTGCGTCTAACAAAACATTCAACCAGTCTTTCACCACTGCTGTTGAATTAATGACCTCGACAGCCTCGTCAAAGTACATGCAAATTTGAATGTCATCAGATAACATACAATTGTGATGAAATTAACTAGGATGGTCTATCTCGCAACCACGGCACTGACGTCTTGAGTGTTCAAAGATGCTGCATGCTATGTGACGTGCAAGGGTCTTCTTCATTTCAGTCACAGGGAAATCAATGGTAAAGTTCGGACCAGCAAAGTCAGGAGCGGAAGTTGCGACATTGGCAGCCTGGGTAGAAGTTGCGATATTGACAGCGTGAGTAGTTGTGACGTCGTTAGGAACGAAAGTTGGTATCGATGCTGTTCTGTTGTCGTTAATCGTCTCTGTCGACACAGAGACCATTCGTTGCCGCTTTGCTGGTAGCGGGACTTCAATGTAGTCCTGCAAGAATATTTCAATAATATTTAAAAATATTAAAGAATGCATGGGAATAGTACACCGTTGCTAGAGTACGGTGATACAAGGACTGGTGGGAAACAATGATAATGATAAGAAGTTTTAGCGGAAGTAAACATATACAGGGACGCCATTTGGACGGAAGGTATTGGGACGCCATTTTAGAGGAAGTATAGACACCAAAAGACCATTTTAGGTGTAAGTATATAGTAAAACAATATAAAGTATGACTCACCACTGGCGTATACAACTTGGCTTCATCGGCCGTTCTCTTCCGACGGGCACAACATCCGCTGGTGACGTGTTGCTTGCTGTTGTATTTCCGTGTGAACGATCCCCCACAATCCGGGCAGGTGAAGGGTCTCTGCGATGGTGGTAGTTGTCTAGGAGTCTGTAGGGACTCCTCATCGGCAGCACTCATTCGAATCATATCACTCGAGTCTGATGTATCGCAAGGGCAGTAATATGATATCTTCAACATGATGATGTTAGCCGTGGTGTCGTTGTGATACGAATGATGGTCCGACTGGTAGAGCTCCGCGTTTATATAGATAGTGAATGTGCCGAAAGGTCACGTGGGCGTGCCGAACGAGCACGAAATTTCTAACCTATGAGAATAGCTAATACTCTTTTGTGACGAGAGCTCAAAACGATGGCTAACCAAAGCACTACCTGATTGACCAACACACTTAGCGTACAAAATTATGACGTCACATGATGGAATGATCTTTCTACGCACAAGTTCAAAACGAAGGCTAATCAAATCACTACCTGCTTGACCAACTCACATCGCGTACAAAATTACTGTGCGTACCATGACGTCACTGACCATGACGTCACATGATGGAATTATATTCAAGTGCGCATATTCAAAACGATGGCTAACCAAAGCACTACATGTTTGACCAACTCACCTCGCTTACAGAATTACGGCGCGTATCCGTTTAATGACGTCATACAGGGGGCGCGCGCGCTCACGCCCGCAACAAACAAACAAGTCCAGATACGTCTCGAGTACGGGTTTTAGCCCCTATGCTGTAACATGGGGAAAATTCCCTATCTTTTAATATGGGAAAAAATGTCCTATCCTTTAACATGGAGAACATGGCCTATCCTTTAACATGGGGAAAATTCCCTATCCTTTAACATGGGAGCTTGCCAGAGCTGATGACAGAGACGAAATAGTACACACAAATTGACCAATACCTCTTTGTTAATACTGGAAGCAGTCGACGTATGCAAGTAATAAGAGACAATGATAGGCAAACATTTACAAACAGGGTGATGGGTATGTCGTAGATCTACATGGTAACCAGAAATGACATAATTTGACTTACTTTACTAGTTCTGAACCTATTTTATGGTTGTAAATGTATAGGTTAAGAGAGGCCTATACCTAAACAAATGGTCGAAAACCTATGCGCCATCAGAAAAGACACCATTGCGCATACGCAATGGCCTATTTAACGGCGTCACTGACCTATTTAATTACGTCTTTGACCTATTTTTATAGTAAAAAGAGAAAAAAGAAACAAGAGACACGAACTTAAGCAGTATCGATATTTGGTTCACTGATATCCGTCAGAGGGAGTTATTTGTACTTCTCTTTCAGTTCGTAACCTTTCCACCAAGGGGCGCCAATTTTCATAAATAAGACGCACAAATGTTGGCAGTACTCCTACATTTAGTTAAACCCTTGTCCGTAAGGTGGCACCACTTGTAGTTCACGATATATCGGCCAGGGGGACTTAGTCTATGAAAAATCCCCCAGGTGGCGCTACTGGTCAAACTAAGAAGCACGAATTTTGGCAGTAGTGAACTCTGGGCCATATATTTAGTTGATACAAATTCCGCCATGGCGCGCGCTATTTTAGTTTTAAAAAATCCACCAGGGGGTGCAACTTGACCTTTGACCTACATCCGGGGTACTTGACCTTGACCTACATCCGGGTATTTGGTATTTGATATTGACCTACATCCGGGTCTTGTCATTTGACCTTGACCTACATCCGGGTATTTGACCTTGACCTACATCCGGGTATTTTGCTCTTGCTCCGCGCCGCGCCAGCGTAACTCGTAAGGGACCGCTATTACTACTGCTGAGTTGTCATGTGACTGTCACAGAGAAAACGGATGTACATCTCAACCATAAAAACATGGTAAAACAATCAAAATACAAGCAAGTTATTCCGCATTAAAACTTTCCTGATGCGTATGTGAAGTCTGCTCCTTTAGCGAGATTCATCACCACCAGATCCTTCTGAACTTCACTGTCGAAGGGGAACTTCGCCACCATCTTGCTAATCACTGAAGAGTAGAAAGCTCGCACTTATCTGAAAACAATTATTCTGATGAAAAATGTGACTAATAACCAAGTACATGCCAGAAATCCAGCCGGACCACCATGGACAAAATATCACGGGGACAATTGATTGGATAGGGATTAATCCACTTTTGTTCTGCCAAAAAAAATTAGTTAGGCCTACATTGTACTAGTGGGTTATTATTTATTGGACATACCATTGCTTGGGGTTTTGAAGAAGCTAGATCAATGCAGTTTTATTGATATTAGGCATGTTATCCTCAAATATTACTGCAATTATATTCAAACATTTTACGAACCGAAAAAACTTGCCAGTCTGTGCAGGCTCCAAGTCCTCGATAGATAGGAATGTCGTCGCTTGCATGCCGATTGCGATGTTGTCGTCGGAGTGCTGGTTGTCCAGCAAGGTGAACTCCACCGTCCTCGGGTATTGCTGTCCACGGATGAAGCGCAGCGGAACAAACTTCACCATCAGCTTTCGTAGCAGGCGGTCTATCTCTGGGAAGAGCTCTCCCACCTTGGTCTCATCCGCCTGCAACACAATATACTAATACTTGCTTTGTAAAATACAATAACTTATCCCCAGAATATATCCGAAATAATGACTACAACAATGCTTATTTTGCTGCGAAATAGCTTGAATGTGCTGAAATATTTTAAAATCACTGGAGGTGACAGCAGTCCAACTTCTAGTCATTGCAATGACAGTAATTACAGGTACCATAATTACTGTCAAATGTGTGGCTAAAACATGACAGAGTAACTGTATACCTGAAACATCTTATTGAAGTCCACGAGGACCGGCAGAATGAAGCCCAGGAAGAGTAAGGTCAGCTTGATGGTCGGGTTGGTCAGGCGATCGATCCACCACTCTCTTCACACGGCCAGGTTCTCGCCGTCTTCGTGGCTGGCGAAGTAGGCTGCCAGAGCCGGGTTTTGGCCCAGCACCCTCTCGATCACCCACAGCAAGGAGATCCAGTGAGTCTGACACTGCTTCAATACCTCCAGCACCTCTAAGTTGGCGAACTCTTGAAACTGACAGAAGAACATTCGCTTCTTGGCACAGAAAATACACACTTCATTTGACATGACATACATTCACAAATGGCAAAGTTTGAATAAACCATTTCACACAGTAATCTGACAATGTGTCAGCTCGGCCAGGTTGGCAGTCCAAAATTGATTACAGGTTTGATTTTAAAAGAAATGTCTACAGTTGTACCAGTATTAGGCGAAATGCATCAAATGAGGGCAGCATTATAGTAGACGAGATAGTATACGTGCGGTCAAAGTGGAACCAGATGTCAATGAGCAAATCATCAACGGACAGTGACAGCTGCTTCATCCCAGCCCAGACTGAACACATGTGGCTGACGTTCGCGTACCAGCAACAACACCGGATTCCTGCTCCCGATCACGGCGTTGCAGTTGTCGCTTGCAAACTCCACGCAGTTTGCCCATTCGATTTCCAGTTTCCAACAAACAACAGGGTTCAAATTTAATTAATGTACCCAACTACTAAAGAATAACCTACAACTTTATTATGCCATTGAATAAAATGTAATTTAGTAGCATTGTTTATAAATATGTTCAACATTTACCACGTAGTAAATTTCATAATGACGATAACAATGATGTGTAGTCATAACAATAATAATAATAAAATAATAATATAATTCAAATATAGCCTTTTATAGACTAAGTATTTTATTTATAATCATCTTAGGACGCCGTCCAATGCATCGAATATATCGTGCGCAGTGCTCCGTTGCGAACGAGTATGTCCAGTAAACGCGAGTGCTCTCTGGGAGTCTTCCTGTCGAAATACCGCACGAGAATGGCAAGGCGCTTGCTAGTGTTGCGGTCGGTGCTCTCGTCTACCATGACGGAGAACGGGCCGCTCTGGCAACGTGTGATGACTGGGTCGGTCGCCTCCACGACCAGGCATCGCTTGACGATCATCGTCGTTTTCGTTCTCGTGCACTTGAACGTTTTCGCTATGGCGCTGTCCGGGAACATGCGGGGGGGGGGCATACTGCATAAGTGGTCAGCGATGGCCGTCGGCAAATTATGCTCCGCGACAAAGTAGGCAAAAATCACCTCTGCGGTGGTCGTCAATTCCGGCGTCTCGGTTTTCGTCTTGAAAAAGGCGGTCATCGGAGCATGTTGAAGAGCCGACTTCGCGTTCTTCTCGTGCAGCTTTGACCTAATGTGCATTCGAACATCGTACACGCCTGGTGCTGACACATTCGCGTCGCGTGAACAAACGACGCACCAAGCATGGTGATCGCCCAACTTCGATGGCGCGATTATTCCATTAGAAATCTGTTTCCAGTCATCCTGGTAACAGCCCGCATACTGTTTTAGCTTCCTCACGGACGGCTCAATTTTCCCTTTCGTATCCATCTCGTCCGAATGTAGAGCGTGGTATGATTCCAGTTTGAATCCGACTTATGAAACTACCGAATATTTTCTGCGCATGCTCAGAAAGCCAGGCTGGGATAAATATCGTGCTTCGCACGTGCTCAGGAGAGCGTTTTCTGTACACGCAGAGCACACTGGGACGCATTCTCTAAATCTCGCGGCAGTCAAGCTCGGTAAAGACGGGTAGCCCTCGATAAACATCGGCGCCATTTTAAAATATTTCATGGAGATCGCATTTGAATTTGTTTGGTCAAAATCACAAATATCCGTAAGGATTGCTTCGTTCGCCCGTACAATTCACAAAAATCCGTAAGGCTTAGTGATAAAACGTACAAGTTGACACCTCTTCACCACTTCCGGGGAGTACATTATTATTTAAACATATACTCTCGATTTCAACATTCACATATTTCGAAATGGTGTGTTCAATGTCGGTGACCAGCAGTTATAATCATAATTGACAGTATTTGACAGTGTAATTTTTTTTTCTAAAAAAGAAATAAATTTATTTAATGATCGGAAAAATATGTTAGGTTAATTGAATTGAGAGATTTCTTTAAAGTTAATTGATCCATTCCTGGTGTATACTTAATTACTTTTTGGAAATTTGAGAATTTGGCTTACATTAGCACAATATCTCCAAAAATGGTTGACCCAACATTGGCCCAACGTTGGCTCATGGTGGTTGACCAATGTTGATCCAACGTTGGCCCAACGCGTTGTTGTACCCGAATATATAAATGTATAATTACGTGTATTGGGCCAGTAATTGAACCAACGTTGGACTAACACTCGGTTCACTTGAAAATTGTGTTGATTGCACAACGTTGGCCCAATGATGTTCACCCAAGGCCCTCGTTATGCCAACGGTATCCTAGTTGGACCAACGTTAGGTCAGTACGGTCTTGCTATCTTGGTATCGGAAAACACTGCGTATCTCAATTTTTTCAATGCAATTCCCAAGCGAGTGCATGGTTAAGTCGATTACACATTAACGCGTAAACGATGCGTATTGCGTATAATACTAATAATAAGATAACTTCTATTGCGCCTAAATCCTTGGAAACCAAGCTCAGAGGCGCATCAAAACAAAAGGATTGGTCAATCTCAAAATCCATAAGTAGTTTTCCAGTTGTCAACAGATGGGTCAAGGCGCTAGGGAGCTACGGTGGATAAGCAAGGTTGTAAAGATACGTTTTTAAATAACGACGGATTTTTCTAATACTTTCAACTGATCTAACACTAAGAGGGAGCATATTCCAAAGAATTGGTGCAGCAACAGAAAAAGCCCTAGTTCCAATGTTAGTGTTGACTCTAGGAACAAAAAAATTGTCAGAACTAGATGCTCGAAGCTGGATAGGTTTTCTTACAGGAGTAAGCAATGAATGAAAATAAAATGGTTGCTGATTGGACAGTGCCTGGTATGTAATGGTACAGATCTTAAATATTATACGATATCGTACAGGAAGCCAATGCAAAGACGTCAAAAGTGGTACAGAGCGAGAAAAACGAGGAGACCTTGTAACTACTCTTGCTAGACAATTTTGGACACGCTGAAGTTTTGTGATATCCTTGCTAGCGATATTATATAGGAGGGAATTGCAATAGTCAAGTATGCTGCTAACAAGCGCTGTTGCAATAGTCTTAGCAACAGAAAATGACATATACCGGCGAATACGGCGAAGATCACGAATATGATAAAAACAGCAGCGACATGTTTGAGATATCTGTTGTCGGAAATTGAAGTTACTATCAAAGATCAATCCTAGATTCCGCACCGAGGTTGCTGGCGTGATATACTGATTCAAAATACGCGTATGGAAAAAACATCTAGTTTACTACGCTGCATTGGAGTACCAATAATGATCAATTCAGTTTTATTTGCATTTAATTTCAACTTGCTGTCAGTCATCTAGTGGAAGACATCTTGAAGGCAATCACTAAGTTGGTTAATGGAGCGATTTATATCCGGGGTAGCCAATGAAATGTAGATCTGAGTATCATCAGCATAAAGATGATGATCCAAGTTATGTCTTTGTATAACAGAGCTTAGTGGCGTGGTGTAAAGAGTAAAAAGCAAAGGCCCAAGATCAGAACCCTGGAGAATACCAAATAAAGCCGGCAGTGCAGCTGAAAAACAGTTCCCAATCTTTATAGTTTGATATATATCAGTTAGATATGAAGAAAACCAGCTTAGAGCTGTGCCAGATATGCCGTACCACTTTAATAGGCGTTCAATGAGAATGCTGTGATCAATCGTGTCAAACGCGGCAGAGAGATCTAGTAAACGCATCCGTTAACGCACCGTTTTGAATATACGCTTTTTAATGTGACATGACACATTGATGCGTTAGCGGATGCGTGTGATGCTACTTTCGAACATGTTACAAAAATATGCATTAATGCTCCGTAAACGTAGCAAGGATTCCTAACTTATGACGTCATATGGGGTGTTTCCCCTACTTCTTCACGTGTCGCAAAAAAACATCGACAGTGCCTGATGCGTGAGCATATGTAAGGAACCTGGTCGACGAGGTTCCGGGGTGGCCGTGCCTCTACATCCAGCGCCACATTTCCTACCACGAGTCGCAAACATGCTGCAATGCATGATGGACAATAGCTACAACAATAGGAGACGGGAACAATGGTAGTAATTTAAATAGGCCTAACGATAGGTATATATCTAAGTGATTGGCGCCACAGTAGGCATATACACCACATGAGGTACTTAAGCAAACTGCTCTCTGTTAAGATGGAAATATTGTACAAATTTCTCATTATAGTCATCCGCTAGGTGGCGGAACGGCGGAACGGGTTTGCGGCTGTTGGTGTAAACATCGTTGTATTGAGCGTTAATCTATTCGATTAACAAACGAAATTATCTGTGCTGTGAATATGAGTGTCCACAGAACATGAAAAACAAAGTGTAAAACTCGTGTTTTGCGTGTGTAAACCTTTTCTACGTTAAAACAAGTTGAGCGGTGGGTGCTGAAATAAAAACAAAAATGGCCGACGAACCGGAAGCGGGCGACAATCGGACTACTCGTGCTGGATCGTACCGGGATGGACGAGGAGGACCCCCTGTGATCAATGAAATGCTGTGCTTCGTGACGAATAAGTTGGCAATCTTGCCTCCTGAGACCATCGTTCAGCTATGTGTGGGCACATACACCACAACCGAGATCGACATATCGAAAAAACTGCTGTTCGATCTAGTCTCTGATGCTCAGACTCGAAATGTTAAGCGAAAGGGAGAAAAATAGAACAAGGACAACATCGACGACATCATCCGTCTTCTACAGGAGAAGGGTGATGAAGTCCCAAGGTTTGCTGCCGTTGACGGGGGTAGGCTTCCGCCTATAACATTTGATAGTATTGATGTGTCAGTGCTGCTGAACTCAATTAGGAAACTGGAAGAGGAAATGAACTTTTTGAAAGACAGCATGAAGTCGGTCACCAACGCACGGATCTGCAAGGTTGAAATGATGCAACAGGATGCAACTGTAGCTGTGATCTCGGATAATGACACCCAGGCTGGCCCGGTTCATAATCTTGTTGCATCGACTGACTCGGGAGAAACTCATGTCACGTCAACTGACTCAGTCGAAACTGATGTTGCCCCGACTGAATCAGCTGCAATTGTACAGCAAGCTCCAATGCCAACTGCAGTGACCCCTGCTGTTACATTTGCTGATGTAACAGCGACTGCCGCGGGTGAGTGGAATACTGTTACCAGATCCAAACAAGGACAACCAACTACTCCAACTGAACGAAGGATGCCACATGCTGGAAAGGTGAACCGTGGGCGAAAACAGCAAAGACAAGGGGTAGTTGGCAATGCCAAAGACTCGGGACTCAAGACAGTTGGTGTAAAACTGAGAAAGGCAAATGTGTTTGCAACAAGGTTCGATCCAGAAGTAACAGAAAATTACATCAAGCAGCATCTTACTCGACAAATTGGTGTTGATGCTAACGTGGAAGCCATCAACACTAAACACAACACCTATGCGTCTTTTCACATTACAGGCATGTGCCCTAATCCATCGGTATTTATGTCATGTGATCTCTGGCCAGACATGGCTTTTGTCAGATGGTGGAGAGAACCAAAAAGGTCAATCAACTGAAAATATCTTGTAAATTTGTAATAGTCACTTTCGCAGGTAAATACTCTCATCTAAAATGTTCAAATTAACCAGTTATAACTGTAGAGGCCTTCCAAATAATAGGAAAAGGTTGCCCTTAGGCCTGATATACTACATGTATTTAAGGACAATGATATAGTGTGTCTACAAGAAACATGGTTTACTAAACAAGACTTGAAACACACAAATATCTTGCACAGATCTTTCCATGGGATTGGTGTGTCAACAACTGACTGCAGACGGCATAGTACATGGTCATCCACCTCGTGGAGTTACAATTATGTGGAATGTTAAATTTGAAAAATGCATAAAACCGCTAAATCTTAATCTCGATTGGTGTGTAGCAGTAGAAATTACATTAGGGACAAAGAAATGTGTAATATTTAATGTATATATGCCATATCAATGTAATGACAATGAACCTGCTTATTTATAAAAACTTGGTGTTATCAAGGCAATTACAAATAAATTAGACAATACTTGCTTTGCCATAATTGGTGATTGGAATGCTAATATAAGTGATATGGATAACTCGTTATTTACTGGTCACATGATGAACTTCTGCACAGAAAATAATCTTCAAATATCAACCTATGTAAATCTACCTGAAAACTCATACACATATGTCAGTGAAAGATGGGATACAAATTCATGGTTGGATCATGCTGTGACAAGCTATGATTTTCATAAAACTGTAACTAGGATTGAAATTCTATATGACTTAAGTGACGTAGATCATATACCACTCACAGTGTATGTTAACAGTGACTATATTCCAGAACTAACAGATCATACTAATAATGGATCTGCTAAAATTAAATGGCAGACAGAAAGTGACATAAGCAGATATTGTATGCTGACTGACAAATACCTGCATGGAATACATGTCCCTACCAAGGCTGTAGGCTGTAAAGATAGTCATTGTGGTGATGTAAATCATGTACATTCTATAAATAAACTGTACAATGACATTGTTTGCTCACTACTCGATGCTAGTGAACAAATTATGCATAAGAACAAGAAAAAATATACAAATAAGCCTGGGTGGGCAGAGTATGTGGACGATCTGTATGATACCTCCTGAGAAACTAGAGATATGTGGATTAATGCTGGCAAACCTAGACAAGGTCATATATATGACTTGCATCTGAAATGTAAAGCAAGATTTAAATATGCCCTGCGTTTTATTAAAAACAATGAAAATATGTTACGTAAGGAAGCACTGACTAAGAAACTAACTGAACTTAACCCTGAAGCCTTCTGGAGAGAGATTAAGAGTATAAATAATCGCAACACTCCACTTCCTGCTAGTATAGAAGGCATATCTGGTGGGACTGAAATTGCAGAACTATGGAGGACACACTTCAGTCACTTGTTGAATTGTGTTAATAATAGTCGTATAGATACTTATGAATATAGTTGTGATACTACTTATGAGGATCTTGTGGTCACGGCAGATGAAGTAATTAATGCGATTAAAAAGCTCGATGCAAATAAAGCATGTGGGGCAGATGGCATATATTCAGAACACATAAAATATGCATCCAACATACTTATACCGTTACTTAATATGTGCTTCTCCAGCTTCATGGTTCACGGGTTTCTACCCGAGGCAATGTTGTCTGTGATACTTGTACCAGTTATTAAGGACAAAGCTGGACAAATTTCCTCCAAGGACAATTATCGTCCGATTGCGTTAGCTAGTGTATTTAGCAAATTAATTGAAAGCATTATATTAGACAGAATTTAAATGTACATAGATACGAATCCAAATCAGTTTGGTTTTAAGAGGAAACTTGGTACAGATCAATGTATATATGTGTTAAAAGAAATTATTGACTTATACAGATGTCTTAATGGTAGCGTATTTGTATGTTTCCTTGATGCCAGTAAGGCTTTTGACAGGGTAAACCATAAAACATTGTTTAAGAAACTTGAGGAAAAGGGTGTCCCAGGATATTTACTGCGTATATTGATTTACTGGTATAGTAACCAGGACATGTGTATTAGATGGGGGAATATATACTCTAGTAGCTTTAAAGTAACTAATGGTGTTAGACAGGGAGGTATTTTGTCTCCATATTTTTTCAATGTATACGTAGATGAACTAAGTGAACAACTAAAACCATGTAATGTTGGCTGTAATGTGAATGGTCATTTGATTAATCATATAATGTATGCTGATGACTTAATTTTGATATCACCATCATCAGCTGGACTATGTGAACTATTGTATGAATGTGAGAGATTTGGAATAAGTCATGATGTTAAATATAATGCCAAAAAAGTGCCATTATGGTATGGAGGTCTAAGAGTCTCAAAGGATGTCATATTATAAACTTTAAACTGAATGGGATCATACTGAATGTAGTGACTAAGTATAAGTATCTTGGACATTACATCACAGATGATCTCTCTGATGATGCAGACATTGACCGACAAAGGAGAACATTATGTGTTCAAGGTAATATTATACTGCGTAAATTTTATATGTGAAACTCACTTTGTTTCGAACATATTGCTCACCCATCGGTGAGCAATATGTGACACATACATGTGACATATCATAATATTTTCAAGTTGTTCCTTGGTGTATCTAAGTATGAAAGTACTAGTTTTGTATGCACCTTATTTGATGTACAGTGTTGCCAATCTGTAATCAGGAACTTAATACATCGCTTTATACATAGACTTCATTGTTCTGTTAATCATATTATAAAGGATATTCTTGCTACCAGCTTGCGGTATTCATACAGAATACGCAAACACTGGAATAAGTTATTGTACCTTAATACCTGACTTATAACTACAGAATATATACAGCAGTACATGATTATATTTATAATCTTTAATGTATGCTGGACAATAACATATGGACCCCAGTTTCATGTATGTGTATGTATCATGTATATATAGGTGTGCGTGTATTGTCGAGTCCGGAATAAAGCTATTGAATTGAATTGAATTGATATGGATCGTTGACAACAAGGTAGGGTAGCCTGGGGCAGCGCGATCCTTCGAAGGAAAACGTTCCCTTCCTAGGACAACACAGTCCGTGATATTCACTTTGGTTTTACACCTCTATGGACGAACAAAACATTCTTTGAAAATATACTGCATGTATACAAACTGTTATATATTAAGGTACACTAGCTGCAAGATTTAAATTATAATTAACATAAATAAAATTTACAGTAGATAATATCTACTATAAATTTAGCAACTTATGTTTGTGACCTATTATATTTCTTAATATTTCATCACACATGTTTGACTTCTTATGATTTCGTTATAATTATGACATCCTTGCTAGCATTTTTCATTTTGTAACATTAGCATGAAAACTTAATGTTTTACATATTGTACAGTACGTGTTATAAAGCATTTTTACCATATATAAGTATAAGAAGCCGGTAGGGGGCGTCTTACCGGACATGCAATATGTGTGTCTTAACACGATGTATGCAAAACGTTACCTACTTCCCATACGTGATATTGTTTGACATGCAAGGTAAATAATAATGAGTTGCACCAGTTTGACTATTGACAAAATATTAGATCAAAGAGCATAAAATGAAAAATACATTGAACTAATTATACCTGTCTCATTTTGCTGAACTTTCTAGATGGTTATAGGATATATGTCAGCATCATTTTTCTCAAAATGTTGGGACATTCATAATCATTTTAATTTTGTGTACGTGACGAGGGGCCATATTATCCCAGTGGGCCGCGCTGCCCCAGTCTACTTAAGGAAAGCGCCTTGCTCTCTTAATCCTTCAGCAATTTCGTACTCCCAGTATCTCCGTTGTTTTCTTTTTCGTGGGATATTGCAACCAAGAAGAAGTGTAAGTCCTCCTCGCTCAAAGAATCCACGAAAACGACTTTGCTGTCGTCCGTTATCGGTGGAATTACGGATCTATTACGCACCACGTAGGGGAAGGCGGGGCAAGTTGGCGAAGCGGGCAAGATGACGAATTTGCATTAGTTTAAAATTGTGCACTAGATGGTAGCACTGATGTCCCCCATTGGCGTCACCAAGTGCGCGCGCAACTTGTCTGCAAATTTGAACGTGATCGGCATGATACGGACAATTTTAGCAAGGTAAATTAATTTTGTTGACTTTTGTACTAAGAATTAGAAATTAGTTAATAAGACTCTACAACTGATGATCATGTAGTAAGCGTTTCTCAGACGTATTATAGTACAGCGGTATATTGTAACGCAACACCCCAGAGTAATTAGTCGAAATTCCCAAACATCTGAACGAGCGTGGAGGGGGTGCTGTAATAATGGCAGTGCGGGGCAAGATGACCAGGGCAAGTTGGCGAATTCGTCATCTTGCCCCACTCCGTCCCAAACTATGAATGTATGAACAGGAGCGGATCTAGGTGTGTTGCCAGAGAGTATAAATCGGTACTTTTATTGAGGGGGGATATATATAGAATCTATAGTAGCTATGCGCCCTATTTTGTCCTTTGATCACCATAACATTAGCCACAGGGGAAGCAGACCCCCCAAGAACACCCCTCCCCTCCCGGGTCCATTGCTGATCAATTTGATTTATCTTCGTAAATAATAAAATTATTTTAATGTTTATTCTAACGTATATTTTCAGATGGTGCGATATTACCAGCGAAAAACAAACAGGGGGTCATGGTCTGAAAATGGGATTATTGCTTCCATGCATGCCGTTCGTAAAGAAAATATGTCGTGCAACATGGCGGCAGCGAATTATGGCATTCCAGAGCGTACGCTGCGTCGTTACTTGAAAGCAAAGGCAGAGATGAGCAAAACTGAATTATAATTGCACATACAATACAATAGGTATAACTTTATATTAGAGTTTTAATGCTTAGCTAGGGCATAAGCTGAATTCAGGGGCGCATAATATTCGTGAACTGTCAGTTTTTGTGGCTTGAGGGACCCTTATGTGTTATTTTATATTCCTGCCCCCCCCCCCGCCCCATTGTGTTAGTAGCCGCAGTAATGTGTTTATTCTTTTGTAGGATCTGCCAGATCACGGGGGTCGTTTTCGGAGTGTCTTGACCGTAGAGAAGCTGAACCAGTTGAGAGATTATATCACCGAAATCAGTGACAGAAGTTTCGGTCTTAACACCACCCAATGCAAAAGGCTCGTCTACGACTTCGCAGAGCAAAATCACCTGCCGCACAGCTTCAACAAACACACACAAATGACTGGAATGGATTGGTTGCGAACATTCAGGAATACATACAAAATTAGTCTCTTAATCTACCCAAGAGTGAGGATGAGACCGGAATTGATGAATGGATGTCCGCCAGGGACCAAAGGTGTAGCACAACAGACAGGATGGATGACGACTGACACCTTCGTCCTCTACCTCGAACATTTTGTGGAACATGTCAAGTGTTCTCGTGACAACAAAGTGCTTTTGCTCGTAGATAACCATGCATCACACATTTCTCTAGCCAGCATAAATTACTGTAGGGAAAACGGAGTCATCATGATGGGTTTCCCGCCTCATATGACGCATAGATTACAGCCCTTAGATGTCGCTTTCTTCGGTCCTCTTAAAACCTACTACAGTCAAGCATGTGATAACTACATGGAATCACATCCTGGCAAGGCGATCACGGACAGAGAGGTCGGGGCTTTGTTAGGTGCAGCTTATCTGAAAGCAGCCACCATAGGAAACGCTGTCAGAGGCTTTGAAGCCAGTGGTATTGAGCCATACAACTCCATGACATTTTCGGATGCAGATTTTGGGCCTGCTGCAACTACGGATCGCGACCTTCCACCCCCACTGCAGCAGCTACAGCAGCCCGCGCAGCCACAGCAGCCACAGTAGCCCGCGCAGCCAGGGCAGCCAGAACAGTCCGCGCAGCCACAGCAACCAGCGCAGCTACAGCAGCCACATCAACCAGCGCAACTACAGCAGCCAACGCAGCTAGTGCAACCAGTGCAGCCACAACAGCCACAGCAGTCACTGCAGCCAGAGAAACCACAGCAGCCAGTGCAGCCACAACAACCAACGCTGCCACAACAGCCAGCGCAGCCACAACAGCCACAACCGCCAGAGCCTCTAACGCAGCCACAACAGCCAGCGCAGCCACAACAGTTAACGCAGCCACAACAGCCAGCGCAGCTACAACAGCTAACGCAGCCACAACAGCTAACGCAGCAACAACAGTCAGTGCAGCCACAACAGCTAACGCAGCCACAACAGCTAACGCAGCAACAACAGCTAACGCAGCCACAACAGCCAGCGCAGCAACAACAGTCAGTGCAGCCACAACAGCTAACGCAGCCACAACAGCTAACGCAGCAACAACAGCTAACGCAGCAACAACAGCCAGCGCAGCCACAACAGCCAGCGCAGCCACAACAGCTAACGCAGCCACAACAGCTAACGCAGCCACAACAGTCAGTGCAGCCACAACAGCCAGCGCAGCCACAACAGCTAACGCAGCAACAACAGCTAACGCAGCCACAACAGCCAGCGCAGCAACAACAGTCAGTGCAGCCACAACAGTCAGTGCAGCCACAACAGTCAGGACAATCAGCGCAGCCACAACAGCCAGCGCAGCAACAACAGTCAGTGCAGCCACAACAGTCAGAGCAGCCAGGACAATCAGCGCAGCCACAACAGCCACGCCAGTCGCAGTCACCAGCGCAGCAACATCAGATACAGCCGATGTTACACCCTAGCAAAGATGTGTCACCTTGGGGCATTCGGCCTCTTCCGAATGTGCAACGACCTGTAGGCAACAGGAGTCGCAAGAAAACTTCCTTCTGTGTAATTACCGATTCCCCAGTAAAGGGTGCTCTTGAGACCAAGGAGAAAGAACAATACGAGAAAGAACAGAAAAAGAAACTAAAACTTGAACAGAGACGGGCAAAGAACAGTCAACGGGAGAGGGACCAAGATGAAAAGAAAAAAAGAAAGAGGCAGAAGCGCGAAGAGACGACAAACCAGACTCGACGTTCAAGCAAAGAAAATAACGAAAAACCACATTCGTCCAGCACGAAAATGGTGGTGTGCCCCGCATTTGACACGGAATATGGAGAGCCGCCGTTTGAGGATTGGATAACGTGTGTCGAGTGTGAGCAATGGTGGCACGAATCACGCTCAAATTATGAAGGTGTCGGCCAATATATATGTGATTATTGTTAAACTGCACCTGTCCTAAAGGTTGATACATTTTCGTCTAGTTATAGTGCCACGCACTATAGGTTTGACATTCAATTTTAAACTTACAGCTACAGGTTAACAATACGTTACATGGATGTTATGTTTAGCAAGATGGTTTTTTTTTTTTTTTATTATACAATGATTCAGCTAAATTTAACCTAGCATAGGCCCAGATTTTATCCAAACGTGCAGTCAAATGTATATTTTTCTTGTCGTTCAGATTAGAAATGTAATGTGGATAATGTAATCTTTTGTATGCTGTCCACCTCGTCAAATTCGCCACACTGCCCCAGGTGGCGAATTTGCAGACCATTTTTATTTTTCAATAACTAAAATAAACATTGAAACTTTTATATTGTGATCGTTGATATCTAAGATAACGAAATTTCATTTGGTGTAGGAATTGTAATTAAAAAATGTAATATTGACGTTCAGCTCTAAAAAAAGACTGAACATCGTTGACTTGCCCCACCTTCCCCTACGCGTCAACGTGCCATGCCTTTACGCATCCGTTTAACGCACGCATACAATGCATCCATTAAACGGATGCCTTTGCACGTCTATGTGTCATCGGCTATAGAGTCGGGTCTATCATATCAATGGAGATTTTTTATTTTGTTCAGTATATTTAATAAATATACATTTCTGGACGAAAACAAAATGTGCAGCCTTATACAATACTTGATAGTCCTTGTACATGTCAACAAATAAGCTGTTCGATCACGCTTTCGAAATTAAAAAAGGGAAACAAGTACATGATTTAGCCAATGAAAATGTAAGAAACTACGCAGTTCTCGAACACGCGACGCGAGATGCTAGCAGTAACAATGGGCGTAGCCCGAGTAACAGATTCGCCGAATATTACTTCAATGATGCATAGTCATATGCTCAAAAATAGACGAAAGATGGACCTATGTCGTTGATCAAGAATTATGTTTTGACGTTCACCGTTATGCCATGCTCGTCACATTCGCTAACTTTATATATTTGTCTTATTAATTTCTCTTAAATGCGTTATTTTTAAGCTTCTTAGGTGATTGCCGATTTGTAAACACCCGTAATCGGGTCATTAGTCCCGGATTTGATGGTGTGTAAATTACGTTTATTATTATATTATTCGTATTTAGTCTTGCAATCAGCGTCCGAAACTGACCACCGCAGACTCTTGCAGAGCTTGCTGCCGGCTGACACGCCACATTAATCAGCTTTTAGTATGGGAATCCTTCTTTGAAGTATGTGAAAAGTTGTATCCTAGCACTTGCAAAACATCTAGTAGTCATGCAGCGCATTACATTTGTTCATGTTTATTTTATGTTTTGCTGCGTCGCCTATTGAATGACAGCGAACAACGGTGCCTGCATGCTTTGGTGTTGTAGGCCTAAATTAGTTAATACAAACTTGCCATTTGATACCATCTTCAACGTTTTCAGAATGCCGTCTTAAAGCGGAAGATTCTAATAAAAAATTAAAAACCGTTTGCCGAAATAGACGCGGCTATACAGAACTACAATTTATGGAAAAAGTCCTGATCACGATGTATAAGTCAAGTGCAGTAATATGTTAATGAGGCAAGACGAGAACTCTTCATGAAGAAAACTTGGGCTTTCGATCGACTGCCAAGAAATAGACGAATTACTGTAACAAGTCAGGCGTAAGAGCAACAGGCAAGCATACGATCTATTTGCTTTGGGTTGCCCAGCCGGAGGTGCCGTCCCCAAAGGACTTTGGGTGGAAGTTCAAAGCTTCCTGAAGCTTCAAAGAGTGTCGGGAGCTTCTGCAGTGTCGATACAAAAGAGCGAGGCCTTGTTTAAGTACTCTAAAGATGGCGTGCCGTGCACGGATCTTTGCACGTGCTCCTCTCAAGAAGTGACGTGTGATTGTATTTAGTATGGGCATGAAATAAAATGTAAAAACAAAAAACTTAAACACCTAATTACTAACAATTTACACACGCACGCTCACACACACGTGTACATACATAAATACACACACACATTCACACATATATATATTACATATATATATATACATTCACGTTCAGTAATAGTTAACGATGACATTCTAGGTAAATAACATACATATCATCGTATTCAATTCAAGAGCTTTATTCCAGACATATACATCCATGAAACTGGGATCCATACGTTGTAGTCCCGCATACATTGAAGATTATACATAAACTTATAGTTAAGTAACATTTCTTCTCTGAACTTAGATAAAAAACATTGTTGTAATTAGGTGGGTTACTTCCAATGCCCACCCAGCACCATTCGTCTAGGCTGGCTTACACTATAATACTAATATTGTTTCTTATGTTTGTCTCCAATTATAAACAATTCTAAATAAATTTGTACACGGCTTGATCACATTTTATAGTGATCTCAAATATTCAGATATAGTAATTTGTTCCAGTGTTCACGTATTCTGGATGAATATCGCAAGCTCATAGCAAGTGTATCCTTTATGATATAATTAACTGAACAATCAAGTCTATGCATAAAATGATATTTCAGGTTCCTTATTACAGATTAGCAGCACTGAACGTCAAATAGGGTGCATACAAACTCGAACTTTCATCTTAGATACACCAAGGA
Organism: Paraescarpia echinospica; assembly: GCA_020002185.1. NCBI lineage: Eukaryota > Metazoa > Annelida > Polychaeta > Sabellida > Siboglinidae > Paraescarpia > Paraescarpia echinospica. Next base: position 19,737,319 of record CM034540.1, read on the forward strand.
ACAGCTTGAAAATATTATGAAATGTCACATGTAATGTATTATACCATAATTGCACGGGATACATAGGTAAACAATATTATGTCCGATACAATGTGAGTTTCACCTCTATTGAACACATATACAATTTACGCTGTATAAGCTGCATCACTAGAGAGGTTTTCTGTGATGAAATGACCTACATACGTTAGTTTGAAGTCAAGAATATAACATCCTTTAGAATCTTAGATCTCAATATCATACTGGTTTTTTTTTTATTCATATTTGATATCATGACTTACTCCAAATTTCTCACATACATGTAACAGTTGACATAACCCAGCTGACGATGGCGTTAGCAAAATTAACCAACATTACATGGTTTAAGTTATTCATTTAATTCATCTACATACACATTGAAAAAACAGAGATAATATCTAAGTGCCTAACACCATCAGTTACTTTAAATTTAGTAGAGTATATATTCCACCACTTAATACATGACCTGATTATTATACTAGAATATTAATACACGTAATAATATATCTACATACATATATACATATATATAAAGCCTCACTGGCATCAAGGAAACATACAAATACACTAATGCGAAGAGATCTGTACAAGTCAATAATTTCGTTTAACACATATCTACACTGATCTGTTCCATATTTCCAAACTGCATGGTTTGGATTAGAATCTATGTACATATCAGTAATGCAATCGGACGGTTCTTGTCTTTGGATGAGATTTGTCCAGCTTTGTCCTAAATAACTGGTACAAGTATAACTGACACTGACATCATTGACTCAGGCAGAAACCAATCAGCCATAAAGATCATGATTCATGAAGAACACAGTAAGTAATGATACAAGTACGTATATATATATATATATTATATATATATATATGTATAAAGAGAGAGGGGAGAGAAAGAGACAGAGGGGGAGGAAGGGAGTGAGGGAGGGAGGGAGGGAGGATGGGAGGGAGTGAGGGAGGAAGGGAGGGAGTGAAGCAAATTTCATAAAATTTTGAATGTGAACATACAAGGTATGGCGCCATAGGCGTGGGAACAGGGGGGCAGCTGCCCCTTGAATTTCTCCGGGGGTAGGCATATGGTTCTGCCCCCCATTAAATGTGAGCGTGAATGTTTGTTTTTGTAGCGAGCATCATTGGCGGGTGGAAATCTACATTTTATGAGATGATTAATGTGTATTTTTGTCGACTGTATAAAGTATGTGCAATTGGAGGATAGACATGGTTTCTACCCCGTCCCAGTAATAGGCGGCGCGACATTAAAAATTTGACAACAGTATCGCCTCCCCCCATCTTCCGATGTCACAGTTGTGCCAACCGACACAGCCATAAGGTGAAGGAAGATGTGAAGATATGTGGCGGCAAAAATTCTTCAGTGGTGCTGAAGCTCCGGTAGACCCCCAATATGAATTTCGTTCCTACGCCACTGTATGGCACTGTCACCAGTTCACTCATTTACCATCACAATTCCTGACAGCGGCATTATGATAAGTGGGAAGTTCTTGTGCTGAGATTGGGTCCTTCACTTCGGAATATTCTCCAGCATCACCAACAACTGCCGGCGTCTACAAGCAAATTTAAATAACACAATATGTTGTACTTTTATAGATATGGGAAACAACCTGAAATAAAACTATTTCCATTTAATATGAGTTTCTACATACAGACTTTTCCAGCATGGCTTCCTGGAAACTAGCTTGAATCTTAGGCTTAGCACATTTCATACAAATATTTATTATTACTTAATTATTTTGCTTTTACACTAAACAAGGATTGTCACGATAATGTTGAGTGAACTGGGACAACATTAAATTTGTGAAATTTTTGAATGGCATCAAATGAAGCCCAATCCTCTCGATTGAGCATTCAACATACTAATGTGGTTGGTCAGAAGAGGAACCGTTATATCTCGGTCAGTGAAAAAAACATAATATTATACATGACGGAGTAAATGTTTAATACTAAAATGTACAGAATGTGTGTTATACAAGGTCCTTTCCCTCAATCAAAGTATGTTATATGCATGCAATCTTAATCATATGCATATAGACACACACCATACAAACGCAAACATGCATGCACACAAGCTCGCACGCATGCACCGCCACACACGCACACACAAATGCACACACAAGCACACACTCACACAAATACTCAAAAACACTGTACTATATAAATGACAACAGTCAATACCCATTACATGTGGAGTACATACATTCACATAGGAGTGCTTTCCAGGTCGGTCTGTGCGAATCTCTTCATAAGTGGCTGCTGACACTTGCTGCTCTGCCAAATCTTCAGGCTTATCGAGACTGGCATAGACTCCTTTGAATACATGAGAAACAATAACAACATATTAATGTGTGTGTGTGTGTGTGTGTGTATGTGTGTGTGTGTGTGTGTGTGTGTGTGTGTGTGTGTGTGTGTGTGTGTGTGTGTGTGTGCGTGCGTGCATGCGTGTGTGTATATGGGTGATTTCGTGTATATGTGCTTGTGTGTGAGCGTGCATGTGTGCATATGTATGAGTATTGAAAGATGTATTCATGTTTTATTTTAAAAAAACACGGAAACAAGAATAAATAATAGACCAGACGTTGGCTGTAATTATCATGCATACATTGCTATTGATAGAGTACATGGAAATGACAGATGGATAGTGGTGTGGTTTGTTTAAATTCCAGGAAGAAACATAACTACATTACAATATGGCATACCTTGCTGGAAGGATGTAATATCACCTGATGTATGACCATCACGTAGACTTTCATACTGAATATTGTCACCAACAGTTTGTGTAGACGATGTTGCGTTAGTGGTCCTTTGTGGAGTGGCATTCTGAATTCTAGAGTCACTGTCAAAAAATCAACACTTTATCATTCACTTCTGCTGCGATGAGAGTGTCTACGTATTATATAAACAGATACATACATAACATAATCACTCGCATACATACGTACATACATATAAACTTATGCATATACAAACTTATGCATACATACAGACAGGCAAGAACGCATGCATATATATCTACATTTTTACTTTCCTACATGCACACTCACATATACACACACAAATACATACATACATACACTCATACATACATGCATATATACGTACACATACAGTTGTGTGGTTTAACGTTCCCTTCTTTCTTCTCTGCTATTATAAACACGAGTATGTTGGAATTATCACTTCATTTTATGTCTCGGCTTTATTTTAGGTCTCATCACCTCCAGATTCGAAAGAGAACTGCCGATATCCACCCTCTTCCCATTGTTTTCAAGTTTATCTAGATCACCATTACGGCCGCTAGTGGACATGTACGTAAACAGATTCCAGTCTTCGCGGGATGACCAAGGCACTCGCATACTCGCATACATGTCCATAACAATACGTATACACACTTGCATACACATCACATGCACACATCCATACGTGTACATTGTTCCGGTCTTTTCCATGAAAGTCCAGGGTGAGGCTAGCATCTATGGAGTTCCTCGATTTTATTTCTCCCCACCCCTAACTTTTACTCCGAACAATATACATACATACTGTTTCTAACTGACGTACCTATACTTGTTACACAACCACCTGTCCAAATCATTAAGACTTTCTATTATGTCTATGGCAATCATATCCTCTACTTAGACCAATCACTAGGCTGATAATAAAAATGTAGCACAAGTTAAGATTGATCAGTAATAAAGTATGTTATGATTATAAAGCAACCCAATTACCTGATTTCAGGTGCATCGTCTGAAACAGAAAGTTATAGTATTATTTTCTTACAATTTCCAGTGATCACGAGCACCTTATAAAATGGTAAGATCATTATTACCATGTAGTCGATAATATAATTGATCATGGAAACGTGTTGCCTAAGACTGCTACCCATTTTGACATCACACATTACTCCACATGTGTTTGTAATAAAATATAAATTTGTTCCTATAAGTGAAACACTAAGTGTTGTTTATTGTACATTTAAATTGTTACAGACAGTAACCTGTGTGAAACACAATTTCAGACCTGAATGGACGGCTGGTTTTCTCCTCTGTTTCCAAATGATGCAGCCACTCACAAGCCCGATGACGACACCAACGAGGATCCCAACCAGAACGCTAACAATGACAACAGTTGTCTTGTCTGAATTGCTACCTCCGGAATCTACAAAAATATTTAAGACAATGCATAATATCCATGCTTTATTATTATTGTGTTATACTTTGACATGTGTATAAACTATCAGCAGTAATGGTTGCCTTGTTATAGGCAATAGGAATACTTTTCTGAGTAGTAAATGTGTCTTTGTAAATATAACCATCAAGATGGAAGAGTGTTATGTGTGTACATGAGTGTGTATGTGTGTTTAAGCACATACACACTCACGTACACACATGGCCTAGACGTATGTACGTTTTGAGACACCCTGTCTATTATGGACACATTAATTGTTTTCACTCGTAGCATAACTATGTTGATCCGTAATTTGCAAATAGAATAAAGGTACATGTATACCTGGTTATAAACAATAACACCAACGGTCCATGTTTAGACCTATGTTCTTTTAATGGGTGTAACGATTAACAGAGGGAGGCGTGGGGTGGTAGCTACTAGCTACACGGATAGTCGGCTGGGCTGCCGATCAATGTTCAAGTCCACCTAGGCCTACAGCGGTTTCGAAATTTGGGCAATATCTTTCACCCTACTCAGCCTATTTCTTTCAGAAGAAACATCACAAGTCATATTCTTTCTAATATGGGTAGTAAACAACGTATATGGAAAATCCCTTGCAGGTGTTTCATTGGCTGCTCATCGAACGAGTGCCTTGGCTAATCGGGACCAGCATAGGATAAAACAACATATCATAACTATTATACTGAAGCCATTGGATGCTCTATTTGTATTGATGTACTAAAAACATTAAAAGATACACACACACATACACGATTGCAAATGACAGTAATTATTGCGGTCAGTGTGATATTGACGGTGAAATAAGCTAACTAACATATCTAAGCGTGACATGCCATATAGATGACCCCTAATAATGCCATCAGTTAATAATATTATTTATTCGTGTTCATGGTGTTGCAGTTTAAAAATGTGATGTTTGCATGAGAAGAACACCAGCTCAACATCTTCCCTTGGGCTCCTTTGTGCTACCAAGACAGCCTGACATGTCATTAAGGTGAATCCACTTCGTAGGTGTAGGTGTCACTAGAATGATTTCATCATAGCTTCTTGTCAGGTCCATCACTTTGTCCATGCAACATTCACTGAGATCCTTTTTTAGTGTCGCCATGGTTGCTTTCTTCTTTGACAGTTTCTGGACAACCACCATGCCATCTACAGCCACAATTTTCCTTCTTAGATGGGGACCATCAACTTCAGCAAATGCCAAGTCCATGGCTTCTTCATCCGGTACATTAACATGTGTCTCGTTTGTAGCCTTCTGAGAGTTATTGGAGTGAGTTTCTGTTGTCGCCAACTGCTCAAGGACATGGATGAGCTTCGACTTGTTGTTGCATGGCAACACTGAGCCGCTTGGCGCAAACAGTGCCCTTTGCGTCAGGGTGAACTCATAGTTGCTGATACAGAGCTTCTGGTCAATATAATATTTGCTTGACCGCACAAGGACCATCAGTCTGCCATACAGGTCGGTGGTTTCCCTCATATCTACTGTCTTGTCGCGGATCTTGACTGCAAGCCTCTTGCTGCCAGACATGTACATCTTGTTGTTTTGTTTCATGAAAGGAGCCCACAGGCTGACATATTCCTAACCATTCGCTGAAGAGCACAACCAGAGAAAAGAGACAAGGAGGGAATGACCCAATCCAGTACCAAGTCCGAGACGATACCAGCATAAAACACATCACCATGAGCTGTTTCCTCTCCCATGACCAGACGTAAGGTGATCTCACAGTGTACCTGGCTGAGAAAACTCTACAGTACAACTGAGATTCCCCCAAGCTGGTTATTACTTCAGCATGTGGGCGAACAAGGAGCAACAGGGACAATCACTTTGAAGACAACAAACATGAGGAAGCAGACACCTTAATGATCTGTCAGGCTGTCTTGGCAGCACAAAGTAGCCCAAGGGATGATGTTGAGCTGATGTTCTTCTCCCCAGACAATGATGTCCTTGTGCTGATCATAGCTAATTATGATCTGCTGCCGAGGAAGACCTTGATCTCGATGACATCGGGCATGCCGCCGATTGAGCCATTCTTGACAGATCTCAGTGCATACGGGGCCAAGGCATTGCTGGCATTCCATGCCTTCTCTGAGGCCGAAAATACAGGGAAGTTTGCAAGAATACGCAAGGCTACATGGTTCAAGATCTTTCTTGAGACCGGCGCTGACATGGTCAATGCTCTTGTTATGTTATCAGCAGCCAGTGAAGTGACAGAAGATCTGAGTCTACTTTGGCTAAATTCGTATGCGTTGCATATAGTCCCAATGGCATCCAGATAAAGTGCATTCCAGAAATGCGATGGCACCTCTTCTGTAAACACATGGTGACGAGTGACAAGCTACCACCCACAATTGGATCGCTCAACCAGCATATAGTGAGTGTACACTTGCAGACTAGAGTGTGGGGCCAGGCCAGCACTGCTCAGCAGGTGTTTTTTGACCCACTGCAGAATGGCTACCACAAGATTGCTGATGGACAGCTGACGCCAACCACAACTGACATCCTTCCAGCACCCAAGACCATATTGAGATGGTACGTTGCCAATGCAAAAGAGACTGTTCATCACAGAGGTGTTCCTGCAAATGCAAGGACTTGCAATGCACAGACCTCTGCTTGTGTAGCACACAGTGTGAGAATGACGATGATTCATATTTAAAAAAAGGTGTATCCAATGACGACAGTGATGATTAATGTGCAGTATACCGGGTCACAACAATATTGTAACAAACCAGACATATACAGAGCATATTATATGCAACTGTGTAGTGATGCTGGTATGATGGTTATAAGATGTTAATAAATGAAAATACAGGCACATACTTGTTTCCAATGTACACATGTGTTTATACGCTATGCTACATGTATATTATTCAGTCATAACATGTATAACTATCATAAACTAGTAATTTTATTATGCTTAGGTGATTTGAATTGATCCTATTGTATTCCTTGCCCCTCAATGTGTAGGTTTAGCCACCATAATTAAAAGGTTTAGCAGCAGAGAAATACAGGTTTTCAGTGTCCACTATTTAAAAAATCCAAGATGGCCGCTATATATACCTTTAAAAGTCCTTTGGACTATAATATTGTGAGTTCGTAATTATTAATGAAATGTTTTTTGGTGAATCATAGTTACAGATCATTAAGAGTTATGATGGAAGTAAAATGTTGACATGTTTAGTAGCTCTCTAGACTATATGCATGCCAGTGAAGATACACCAGGAAATAAAGTATTCGAGTAGACCATTTCGTGAATATTGTATATAACATTATTAGTTGTGTTATTAAAAAATACTGTCAGATTTTATCCCGATACTCTGTTGTTTAGGCTGATTTCCAGTGGTTGTAGAGACCTTGCAATCTCGCATGTAGCACAGTAAAACATTGTCAAAGAAAATGCACACGCATTATCTGTTCTCATTTTGCCCCTACCACCCTCCCCCAGAATGGGAAGAAGAAAGAGGTGAACTATAATAAAACTTTATTTGTTAACAAGGTACATATGCATAGCATGCATTTTGATTAAAAAACAGTAGTAATGACAGTTAAAAACAGTAGTAATGACAGTTAAAAACAGTAGTAACGACATAATAGTGATATAACTGGAGTGATGGAATAGCCTTATAATTTTTGGCTAAATATGCTTTAAGCTTTTCGAGGATACCTATGTTATTTTACTTTATATATTATTTTATACCTAAGTTATTTTATTTTAATCCTAGGTCATATCTTTTTATTGCATTGATAATGTATACTGCTGTTTTAAAGTTTCTCAGGTTCTACCAGTGCAGTAGGGATTCCTATTACACATTAGTTACAGCCCACTGTTTGACACAGCTTAACACCTACGTGCAACTGTCCAGCTTAACAGGGGTCTAGTGGGTTAATACTGTCTGTTGACACAAGCCTCTGCCAGTGAACAAGTACAGATTTGTCACAGTTTCCATCAAACAAATTCAGGCAGAGAATGTTAGCTCCACAGTATGGTGGGGGTGGGGTGGGGTGGGTATAATACACAATCAATTGGCACTCTACCAATCTCTGATCCATGCAAGACATAGACTCCGCATGTGTCAGATGTTGTAGGAAAAGGGATTAGTTGTGTGGCAGTGTTTAGCCAGCCAGTTATAAATAGAGCTACTCCTGCAGAAGACATTTTAGTTAGCAAATTTAACGTTTTAGGGGACCTTTGATGCCCTTAGAATGATTCAATCAAATACAGATTTCTTGTGTATAGTGGCACTGCCACATGGAATGTCTACGCAAAATTAGAGAAAAAGTTACTGAAGAGTTTTTGAAAAATAGACAAAATGTGAAAATTTACCATTTTTTGGGGGCCATTAGATGTCCTTAGAATGATTCAATAAAATACAGATTTATTGTGTATAATGGCACTACCACATGAAATGTCTATGCAAAATTAGAGAAAAAGTTACTGAACAATTTTAGAAAAAATAGGCGAAATGTTAACAATTACTGAACGGTTTATGAGATATGGCAGCTAACGCCATATATATATTAAAAAAATGGAAACATTGGTTGTCAGATTCACTATATCATGTTTCCCAAAAAAGTTTAGGTTTGCAAATCTCCAAATATTTCCAAAAATACATAACTAAACTGAATATTTGTTGCTGGATGTACACAGGAATTGTGTTGAACTTTTTGAGTTATTGCCGCTTGAACATCGTGAATGCTCAATCTTGCATTATATCCCCTGCCACATACACTGCAGGATTAAGCACTCGTGATGTTCAAACGGCAAAAACTAAAAAGTGGCCCTGAAGTCCTTTGGACTAATAAGTCTATATGTGACCCATAACCAAATGAGTGATAAGTCGGAAAAATTGTAACATTGTTTTCTTACATTCTTGTAAAGGTTGGGTAGGGTGCTTTACACTGTTTCAAAAATTATGATTGCTACAAAAATTTGCGAAGTTATAGAGCATTGAACATGGTAGGGGTCAAAAAGTGAAAATGAAGAAAACGGCTGTTGAAGTTTTACATTATATATGCAAATGGACAGCATGGAAATATTATATGCATGACATTCAAATGTGGTGTTATGTTGCAATGATACACTGGAAGTACAAATGTGCTGCTACAAAAACTTATCAAGTTATGCTAGATTATGTCTTTATGTGTAAAACTAAGAGGACAGATTATTTGAGAGCAAAAGGTTCACTCACTGTTTGACAGTTTAAAACCTACAGGCAACTGTCCAGTTTAACAGAAGTCTATCAAATAATAGCAGGCACTACCACATGAAATGTCTATGAAAAATTAGAGAAAAAGTTACTGAACAGTTTTTGAAAAAAACAGCCCCACAGAACTAATTATAATTATTGTTAAGATGTTTAACCTAGTTCCATTATCTGACATTGTGCCAACAGATTGGTGTATTGGGATCATTAAGCCTATATAATTATTATATAAACATAGCAGCAGACACTGGGACAGTGTGACTGCTGTCTGGCTAAATGGATGCAATCGTGCTTTGAAGTTAGTTCTTCTGCCAACTATCCTTTTCGCACAAGCCTATAGGTTTAGTAGCTGCCAGCCTAAACTACCATGCAGGTGTGAAAAACGTGCTGATGTATTTGAACTTGACCCACTATTTAACTGTCCACCAAGCAGTAGCAGAACAGTTTATAATAATAATAATCCACAAGTTAAATGGCAGTGATCTTCCTTTTATCATCCATGTGATGTTTATTGTGAGCAGGGCGGACAAATGGTTATCATACGTAGACAGGTACAGAAAGAAACTGACGTTTTCTATAAAAGGAACACATTTGCCTATCAATGGCAGGTATTTCCTATTGTTGCTGTTTCTGCCAGGGTTTCTGCCCGGCATAAATCAAACAACCCCATAGGTAATTATTAATCAAATGTTTTTTTGGTGAATCATAGTTACAGATCATTAAGGGTTATGATCGAAGTAAAATGTTTACATGTTTACTGTTCACTTATTGCACCACATCTTGCATTTAGAGGAATAATTATAATAGAAAATAAAATGTTGTGGCACATATTTTTAAATACATGCATTGAAGAGAAACCGGGAATTACTTTTCTGGGGCCTAAGAATAACTAATTTCAATTAACTTTCTGCTTATGTAAAACAACTGCATAGAAATATATATCCATACAAGACACAGACTCCCCATATGACAGATGTTTTGGGAAGGGTAATAGTGTTCTGTTTATGGTACAAGGTGCTGTGTTTGTTGACCCAAGCCTCTGCCAGAGACCAAATACAGATTAGTCACACTTTCAACCAGCAGCCACAGTGACCCAAGCCTCTGCCAGTGACCAATTGCAGATTAGTCACACTTTCACCAGCCAGGCACAGTGAGGTGTGACAGATGTTGTGGGAAAAGAGATTAGTTGAACAAAAGGACTGGAAGCATGATAGATCTGCTGCTACAGTAGACCATTTAGTTAGCAAATTTAGCATTTTAGGGGACCTTTGGAGCCCTTAGAATGATTCAATCAAATACAGATTTCTTGTGTACAGTGGCACTACCACATGAAATGTCTGTGCAAAATTAGACAAAAAGTTACTGAAGAGTTTTTAAAAAAAATAGGCAAAATGTGAAAATTTACCAGTTTTGGGGTCCTTTTTGGGGGGTCATTAGTTGCCCTTAGAATGATTCAATCAAATACAGATTTATTGTGTACAGTTACACTACCACATGAAATGTATACGTAAAATTAGAGAAAAAGTTGCTTAACAGTTTTTCAAAAATAGGCAAAATGTTACATTTTTACAAGTTTTTGGGTCCTTAGAGGCCCTAGGGAGCCCTTAGAATGATTCAATCAAATACAGATTTCTCGTGCATAGTGGCAGTGCCCTAAGATATGTCTATGCAAAATTTGAGAAAAATTTGCTGAACGGTTTCTGAGATACGGCAGCTAACGACATACGGCGGTGGCAACAGTCCCTTGGACCTTCGGCCAAAGGACTAAAAACAAAGCCTGGGTACATCCAGCGACATATTTATACATACGATTATTACTTTTAATGTGATATCAAAAAATATTAAATCCGATTGTAATTTTGAGCATTCGTAATTTTAAAACGGCAATAACTCGGAAAGTAAATAAAGTTCCTATGTGCATCGAGTAACACATTTGTAGGTAAGATTATGTTTACAGTAAAAAAAATTTTTTAATTTGGAAAGGCCTGAAACACCAACCTGCATAGATGCGCGCCATGCTAAATCCTAGCGGTGCTACCTGAGGTGATGTCACAATGACTGGTAGGTGTCGTAACAAACTATGCAGAAAATGTACAGAAAAGCGTAAAAAAGGGGCTTTGAACAGAGTGACGGAGGGGGATAAAAAAATTAGTGGAATATCTGAACACTATTTTGAGAGAACACTTCATTCAGATTGGGAATAAAATAGGTTCATTTTGCTTAGTCTTTAGAAACAATAATCACATGACTGTTAATTCCAATTGCAGTTATACCAGGCAAATATAGTCAGTGGGATGACTACTGGAAATGTCCTTACTACTGTGACAGTATCAAACTGTATTACTACTGCAATTCCAGTGTGAAGATACAGGGCTGTATCATGATGGTATAAGAGTGGTGGTCCAAAACCACACTATGTGGGGAGTAACAAGAGGTCTGTATGGAGACGACTTACAGTATTATAGTGGCAGAGCCACCCTGCTGATTTTCTTTTGCCAACAAGTATCAATAGTTGAATTTAGTGTCGATAATATGATTCCTCATCACGTTAACCATCAATAGTCCGTCATGTTTGTTTAATGTATTGTTACACCCCAAGGAATGGTATGATACTACCTGCGTGCATGTAACCATATACGAGTTTAAGTCTGATTAAATAAACAAAAGTATGAATACATGAATACAGCACCTTTTGCTCTTGCTTCAAATGGTTGCGTCCTTTGAGATGAAGCAGCCAACTGTCCTTCATACACAGTCAGCCAAACGCTGTACTTTGCCTGAATATCAAAACTTTCATGAATTGTCACTTCCTTTGTTTCTGCAGCTACAGTGCCCTCTGGTGGATAACGTTTCTCATCTCCTCCGTCCTTCTCATAGTGAATCACAACCGACACATTTCTAGATGTGGATCGTCGGCGCCGCCGCAGACTATTCCCTTTGTATGTCCATGTGACAGTCATGTGATCATCCTTCACTGAGACACTTGCTATGCTGACTTGTGGTGCAGCTGTTCAACAGAGTATCAATAAACAGTATAATTAGTACACAATCTGAGGTGTATTACTGTAAAGCCTGATAAGAAGAACATCGATTATCCTCGTGGTATTATTGCCTTATGCTAAATATCAGGAAATGAGAGTTGTGTAGGAGTAAAAACATCTAAAAAACGTCTACCCAACATTTGCATACACAATACTGTATTATTATCAAATAACCTAAATTAAGATGGAGAGATAATGTTAGATGTCTCAGGTGAACAGCTGTGAGTGTGAGAAGAGAACTGAGAAAGATGGAGACAGATCGTCAAGAAGGCTGAACAAACCTTGCAATATCGACTCAACCCTGTAAGGGTGAAGATGAATAATACTTATAATAGAATTGGGAAACCATTGTTTTTTTATTTTATGTTGTGAGCATGAAATGTACCCACTTGTTTTGAATTTAACCTTGATATTGTTTTGTTACTGCATTAAATAAACTACGCAAAATTCAAAATGTTACATTTTAATTGAAATTTTAATTGAAACCAAACCATTGAAACAACACTAAACTATTATTACTGACACACACCTTCCCATGGAGCAACACACCAAGGGAAGCAATTGTCACCATTACAATATTTTTTGAACTTAAACTCATTTTTAAGACCAGTTACTTATGCTGACACCAGTCATGGAATTCCATGCTGCAATCAATAATTTCAACGTAACCCCTCAGCAATGTCACCTAGGGAATGACTGACAACTCAATTGTTTCACTGAAAAAAGTAAATAACTCTAACTAAATTAACTTTGTGTTTTTTCAAATGCATCTCCGATTGGTAGAACAGAAGGCAATGGTTCATGGATGAACACAGAAATAGATGAGTGGACCTGGGGGCCTGGGAGGAGATCCACTTACAATAGACTGACTTACACCCACCCATAGAGTAAAACACCAAGTGCAACAGTTAACAGTATCAACAACAGTATTTTTATCTTTTAAAACTTGCTCTGAAGGAGAATGCCTTTCCAATGAATACCCTCATGTAAGAGAAAGACCCTTTGGAAAAGCATTGCAAATCAAAAATACAAAGTATGTTGTCCCGAATAGACGCGCACTGCCTAAAAGATGCACATTGCTGCCTAATAGACGTACGCCTGATACGGTAATACAGCTCCTGGTGCCACCTTTCATATACTTTCTACATAACAGTTCAATGTACATTTAGTCGTAAGATGGCACCATGTTTCTCAATTGAGTGGTTATTATTGTATTCTCAAAGGTGGTCATGGTGCCATAATCAAGTAAACCTTTCAAACAATGCAGATGAAGGGTCAACATAATGTTATTTTCACAATCCATAATTGTCTGTAGCCACATTGAAGGGTTAAGACAATGAACAGCGCCTGGATGTCCAACTTAATTGATAGTTTTGAAAATCGCTTCCTCTGCTTCCACAGTTGGCGTTGCCCCATTCCATCACCGCAAAGCATGCGGGTTCATATTATTCAAGCATCCCATTCAGGACAGATGGTGGATACTCTACAAAATCCAATTATGCCTTTTGGAAAACGCGATTACTGTGTGTTGAGCACCTCATAAATAACTGATCTGGCATTTGTCTGGAGTTATTAAAAAGTGAATGATAACTGTCTGTCTCAAGTCATGCATTCCTGTTGTGTAGCATCTTCTGTCGATCAAGCACCGGACATTTTGGTTGATGTGCTGAATATGTAATTGCCACATGTTGCCAGTCTAAATGTTGCAATTGCATAACGTGTATGCAATTTGTGCATTTGCCAACCACTGACAGCTTGTACTACGTCAGTCTTATGGGACATTAATAGATGCGCATCCAAGACCTTGCACTCACGCGCCGCGCTTCTACTGGGAACAATATGGTCAGTTAAGTACATAAGTCATAAATCTGAATAAACATAAACACTGTTGTGTTTTTGAAATACAGTGTACATTACAATTGGTACATGAGAGGGCAATGGTCGAAGGAAGCAAATGAACATAAAAGAGGCGAGTTGATCCTGGAACCTGGGATGAGATGCAGATACAATGATCCACAGTTAAAGTATTAATATACAGATGATTATAATTACATATATCAAATATTTAATTTAGCATGCATATTGTTACAGATGTATTAGTGATACATAAAATTACATGTTAGAATCTAATCAAGAAACATATCCAACAATAAACAACACACATAAACCATGTACATATCAGACAACTGCGACTTTAACATTCAACACATGTAGCACAATTATTTTTGTTTCACTTCCAAATGTAAAACATCCTATTACATGAGTTCAGAAACTGATGAAGAGAATGCACATCAAACATGCAAAATTCACGCAAACATAATATTACAGAATAACAACATGAACAACATGCAACCAAACACTTTGGCCAAACAGAAAAACACGAAACCTATATTATGCCCAGTATCATAATATTTATTATGTGATTATCAATAGATACATACCATCCAAGCAAAGTCCACACTGGATGCAAATTGCAAAAAACATGCATTATACATTTTAAATATGTCACAGTTTACGCAACTGCACAGTTCAAAGTAAACATTGACATTTCATATAAATATTCTGAAAAAGCGATCTTGTTTAAAATGACCTTCTGGCAAACTGGGACAAAATGCCTGTGTACATTGTTAGTATTTGTTACACAGCATGTTCATAAGTAGTTTTTTGACCAAATCTCCCACAACACATTATTTCATAACTAAATCTTTCAGTAACGAAAACCAGTTACTTTTTCTTTGTATAGTTTTTAATATTGCAAAGACAGAACAAAGTGAAAATCTCTTCCATCACGATTTCTAGAATATGTTGCACATGATCTCACAATTTAAAAACTTTCAAACGTTGTGCAATATGGCAAGCGATGAAGTTAGAGGCATCAAGAACTGGTGAAACTAGAAGTAGGTTTACCTGTAGTGCTTCCAGTCTGTCTGACGGTAGGACTTTTGTTTGTTCCTTTGTCTTGAGGTCGTTTGTTTTCAGCGTGGAGAATAAAGACGTATTCTGTTTCTGGCTGTAGACCTATCACACTCGCCTGATACCAGGTCACATCATCTGCTGTGGATATTTTATCCATTGTTGTCAGAGACTTGTCTGATGATCCATATTGCAGGATAAACACTTGCGGAGGGTAACCACCATTGAACCCCGGGCGCCATCGTAGTGTGAGGGCGACTGATGTATGGTTGCCAAGGACGGTAAACTCCAATGGCTTCTTTGGTGGACCTAAAATAATTAATAAAAGCTTATATTATATAGAGATGCTCCAATTAGACATCACAGTAATACATTACAAATAACAACATTACAAGAATCATCAAATAATTACGTGTGGTCAAAGATTATTTAACAGGTTTCTTTACACTATCTTTATAATTATGGTTATTACAAAACCCACAAAATGGCATCATTTGTTCTTACCCTCATATACATGTACTTCTGGATCACATCTTCATCAACCTATACAATTAAGTTTTACAAAATAGTTATTCAGAAACCCACTTTGTGTTGTATCTTACCACTTGTCACTAACTCAATGGGAAATATCACATTTCTGTGTTCCCCATTAATGTTGTTGCTGGCAGTGCACTCATAGGAGCCAAAGTCATCTATTTTTACAACATCCAGCGTGATTCTGTTGTTGGCCACATTGATTCCTTCTCGCAGGGACTTGTTGTTGAATGTCCATGTAAGTTGTGGTTGTGGATTGGCACACACAGAACATACAATGTCCACGGCCCTGTCATCAACAGCTGCTGCAACAACTGTAGGACCACCAGCACAGTGTGCCTTATCTGTGAACCAATAGTTGAAAAACAAAATGTCACAACACAAATGTAATTAATACAGTAATAATAAAATTTCTATAGCACAAAAATCCTCAGTGCCTGTGCAAATAAAAGCCTAAGTTGACACTGGAAGCAAGTTCTAGAAAATGGGATGTAAAGCCATTGTCTCTACATTTACAGACACTTTATTTATAATCAATAAATTTAAACCTTTCTGAGTCTATCATTTGAATGTGTTCATTTTTATTATTTATTACACGAATTGCATACTTCATAGCTGCATTTTCATGCAGTGTCTGGTTGGTGGCTAATAATAATCTGGATAATACTGATAAGTTATTAAAAAATCCATGCAAGATTGCGACATGGTAGTCATCTAGCAGTAGTTGTCTGAAGAAGTTCACTGATAACGATCAAAATGTTACATGAAAAATGTAAGTTGACTGCGAATTATGTAAGAGAATACAAAACAAATACATGTCAACATTATCCTGTGAATATTCACAACTTTCACCTGAATCTGATAACATGTCACTGCCATATGTTCTTCCTTGTCTGACACCAAAACAATTTGATTCATTAACTTGAATTTAAAATATTTAATTAAATGTTAAACATAAACTGGACAAATTTTAAACATAGTATTAAATATTATCAATTACTGCTTGGTTTCTAAGGATTTTTATCTCTTGATTCAACTAAAAAATATGTAATTTCAAACAGCAGGTACATCTAAAATGAAATTTTGTGTATTCAATAAATAGTATATATCTTAACGAATTATACTCAATATCAATACAGGGTGTATATCTATTTCGTTTCAGAAAGTTGTTATAAAAATGATTTAAACTGTAGACAAGTTCAAGGTATACCCTTTTGATTTGTGGCTTACATAAAACTTTACAGACAATGAAAATGCAAATATGATACATCCACACGTTAAAGCTGAATCAACAGCACATGAGAAACTTACACTGCATTGTAACAATGAAGGCTTTGGACTCATCATGAGTTGTTGCACCAGCCGTCTGTGTAGACACAGCACAGGTGTAGTTGCCATCAAAGTGGGTGATGTTGTTACAGGTAAGATAACTCGTTCTCTTTGTCACATGCCAAGTCAGTGTACTGTCTTTGGCTTCAGTCTGTCCATACATGTACTGTCCACCTGTCTTCAAGACATTGGTGACAACAAAGTCACTTGTAACAATGGACTTTCCATCTTTATGCCACTGAACCTTCAGGTCACCGCTGCCAGACGCTGTGCACGTCATCTTGAAGTCTTGGTCATCAAACGCAGGAGACCGTCGAATGTTTTTGATGCGTGGATTTTCAACCTTGGCAGGGGCTGTATAATGACACAATTTATATGTAGCAACAGTCCACATACTCTCTGGGAAAACAGTAATCTATTCTACGTAACATAATTAAAGGTCCTTTCTCAATTCAAATTTTCATATATCCTGTTTTAGAATGATTTCACACCTGGGAGTAGATATGCTTACAATGGACCAAAGTTAGCGTATTAACATATTGATACAGTTGTCTGTTATTATGTTTTGATGAAATCATTGAATAAAATAATAAATTATTCCTGACTGGGTTGATCAAAATTTCAGAAAAACAGAGCAAGCATGGCTGGGCTAAACATATCATAAAATAAGGTTATTTACACATTTTGCAATTTATCCAGATCTACAATGAATCTCATGTATTTCGATGATTCTGTCAAAAGTACACAAATTCTATTACATTGACTTCACATGTTACTTAAATTTTTCAAACACCACAGACTTCAATGTAAACACACCTGATTAACAATGGACTATATTTCCAGTCAGTCACTCAACTTACACTGTCACAGTCACTTACCTCGCACTGTCAGTCACTCACGTTGCACTGTCACACAGTCACTCACCTTACACTGTCACACAGTCACTCACCTTACACTGTCATTCACATTGCACTGTCACACAGACACTCACATTGCACTGTCATACAGTCACTCACCTTACACTGTCACACAGTCACTCACCTTACACTGTCATTCACATTGCACTGTCACACAGACACTCACATTGCACTGTCACAAAGTCACTCACATTGCACTGTCACACAGTCACTCACCTTACACTGTTACAGTCACTCACATTACACTGTCACACAGTCACTCACATAGCACTGTCATACATTCACTCACCTTACACTGTCCCACATTCACTCACCTAACGTTGTCACAGTCACTCACCTTACACTGACACAGTCACTCACCTTGCACTGTCACTCATCTTACACTGTCACGCAGTTATTCACCTTGCAATGTCACACAGTCACTTACCGTACACTGTCACACAGTCACTCACCTTACACTGTCACAGTCACTCACCTTACACTGTCACACAGTCACTCACCTTACACTGTTGCAGTCACTCACTTTGCACTGTCACAGTCACTCATCTGGCACTGTCACACAGTCACTCATCTTGCACTGTCACAACCACTCACCTTGCACTGTTATAGTAACTCACCTTGCACTGTCACACAGTTACACACCTTACACTCTCACACAGTCACTCAATTTGCACTGTCACACTGTCACTCACCTTGCACTGTTACATGGTCACTCACCTTGCATTGTCACACATTCACTCACCTTGCACTGTCACACATTCACTCAATTTGCACTGTCACACAGTCACTCATCTTACACTGTCACACAGTCACTCAATTTGAACTGTCACACAGTCACTCACCTTGCTCTGTCACACAGTCACCCACCTTGCACTGTAACAATCACTCACCGTGCACTGTAACAATCACTCACCTTGCAATGTCACAATCACTCACCTTGCACTGTCATACTAACTCACCTTGCTCTGTCACACAGTCACCCACCTTGCACTGTAACAATCACTCACCGTGCACTGTAACAATCACTCACCTTGCACTGTCACAACCACTCACCTTGCACTGTCATAGTAACTCACCTTGCACTGTCACACAGTTACACACCTTACACTGTCACTCAGTCACTCAATTTGCACTGTCACACTGTCACTCACCTTGCACTGTCACACAGTCACTCACCTTACATTGTCACACATTCACTCACCTTGCACTGTCACACATTCACTCAATTTGCACTGTCACACAGTCACTCATCTTACACTGTCACACAGTCACTCAATTTGAACTGTCACACAGTCACTCACCTTGCTCTGTCACACAGTCACCCACCTTGCACTGTAACAATCACTCACCGTGCACTGTAACAATCACTCACCTTGCAATGTCACAATCACTCACCTGGCACTGTCACACAGTCACCCACCTGGCACTGTAACAATCTCTCACCTTGCACTGTCACATAGTCACTCACCTGGCACTGTCACACTGTCACCCACTTTGCACTGTAACAATCACTCACCTTGAACTGTGATACAGTCACTCACCTGACACTGTCACACAGTCACCCACCTGGCACTGTGACAATCACTCACCTTGCACTGTCACACAGTCACTGACCTTGCACTGTCACACAGTCACCCACCTTGCACTGTAACAATCACTCACCATGCACTGTAACAATCACTCACCGTGCACTGTCACAATCACTCACCTTGCACTGTGATACAGTCACTCACCTGGCACTGTCACAGTCAGGCATGGGGTCAATTACATCATAATATAAATCTATTATTATTACTTAGTTTCCTTCCTATTACTATTACATGCTGAATTTGATATATTACTATTACATTTGAAGCAATTACTATTACATTTTCTTTCTGAACTATTTACAGTATAATACACAGTATGCATAAATATGTACCACACAATAACTATCATATTTAATATTATCTACTAACTACAATTTTTATGGATAGAACATATTTTTCATTTTTATATTTCAGTACTATATAGGAATGAAAGACAAAAGCAATGTCACTATCGCTTGTTCAACAACTTGTTCAACTGTAATCACATTTTGCACTACTGCTGATTATTGGCTCCAGTACAAATACATCAGGATGTTTTCCACGCCTCTGTTTAGGCTTAGTAGTGTGCAAACAGCCACTAAACCCATATAGGCTTGTGTGAAAAGGATAGTTGGCATGAGAACCAACTTCAAAGAACTATTTAATCCCTTTAGCCATAAAGCTGTCACACTGCGCCAATGTCTGCTTGAACTATCAGACAATCACTCACCTTGCACTGTAACAGTGGTCCAGTCCGAGTTGTCACTCTGTCCCAACCAGTTGCCGGCCACACAGCTGTATCTGCCAGATTCTTCCACTTGTGAAGGTGTCAGAGTGAGTACAGTTGTGTTGCTGGTGAATGTACTGTTCTGTCTGCGCCAGTAGAACCAGGAAGCCACTGGGTAGCCAGGCTGTGCTGGGGCACTGCAGGTCAGTGACACTTGCCCTCCTACAGTCACTGTCACACTAGTTCGGTCTGTTGTAGCTTGACCCAATGGTCTGTCTGAAATGGACCATTACAACACACTGCAGCATCCATACAACATTGTAACTTCATCAGCAAAGAGAGGTGCATCTGACCTGCTGTCTTCTGCGTGTCTGTGGATGTAGAGGCCTAGCACCATCCGAAGGTTGTTAGTTGGCATCATAAGCAATGGAATTAGGTATTAAACTACACACTTTATATTGGTGATAAAATATCATGCCTTTCTGGATCCATATTATACAGAATGTGTAATACATGTAAGTCTGTTGTAATCCTTCTGATACGTAATGACATTATCATTACATATTGGTACATGTTTTCTTTTCGGCTTGCCATCTCTGCAACATGATGATTCGAGAATGATCTGTCATACTTCTTAATTATACCATACATTATGACATTACTGTAAGCAATCAAAAGGGAAATGCTGCACTTAAATGTTGTGTATGTTCACAATGCAGTAACGCAGCTACATAGAATACATCTATGGATGTGTCAACTGTATAAGCTCACACACTTGATGCCAAGTGACATGTCACAACTGATTTAGTAAAAAATAACAGTCCAGGGTATTTCAGGTGTGGAACATTTTAGCTTGGAACCATTTCAGCGACAAGCTACATCAGTTTGCGGACATTTAAATCTGCAGGCTGATTGGTCAACATTGTTTTGGGCTATTCTGAGTGCATACCCACAAGATCTATGCAAAATAAAATCTGTTCACATTTAAACTGTACTCACAGAAAACATGAAGTTGATGTGCATCGCCAAATCGCCCCACTCCTGCAGCATTCTCTGCAGCACAAGTGAAGCTTCCATCATCCTTAGAATGGTCAAGTGAACTAATGGTCAAGTCTCGGCCACCAGAAGATGTCACTTCTTGTCCTCCTTTCTTCCACGTCACCTTCTTGATGTCATCTCTAGGTCTGCCGTCTGTGATGTCACAGGTCAGTGTCACAGACTGTCCTTCAGTTGGACTTCCTGAACCCTTCTGGTTTACTTTTGTACTGAGTGGATCTGAAACAGTAACACAGCAGTGCCAACAATAATGCTGAATATAGGTTTTTAAACAGCCTGGCTGCTTCTCACAGCATATTCCAGACATTGCGTTATCCCTAATTTTAATTTTTTTATTTAGTAGAGTAAAAAGTATTTGTGAGCCAATACATGTGGTTTTTATTGTAACAGGATATCTCTGTCAATAAATGGTTACATTCAATTTGTTTACACATTCATGAAAATAAACAATCCATCTCAGGAGTCATTAAAAATGTTGATAAATAGTTCATACACTAGAGGAAATTTTTTAGTTTATTTGGTAATTTCACCAAAACAAAATAAAAAAATTGCACAAACGAACCAACATAACACATGGAATTCTAAGAAGGTTCTTTCATCATAAAATTAGTGTGAAATGTGAGGATAAACAATCAAATTGATGGAGTATAGAGAAAACTAAAACACCATAATAATCAAAGATGGTCACCACTTTGAATGACAAATCTGAAAAAACTGTGCACTTTAAAAAAATTTACTAATGACATTTCCTGCAATTCTATCTGCAGTGGTAAGAGTTCCGGACTCTCGACTGAGATAGTGTGGGTTCGAATCCTGTGCTGCAGTGTCGAACCTTGGGCAAGTTTGTTTACTCTACATTGCTTCAGTTCACTCAGCTGCATGAATGAGTACCTGGCTATAGACAATGGTGGATATTTGTGTACGAATAGTCTTCGCACATTAATTGCAGCTTGGATGATTGCGTCCCAGAGAAGTTGAGAATCTCTCGAGATGGTGTTCTTTTATGTCCTATGCAATTTTTGTGTCGAAGCAGCCATTTTGAAGTTATTTACGAAAAACCATAAAATCATGTAATTTTCACGATAATTTTCCTATCTATTTCCACCTTTAGCCAATCAATTTAACTCTAAGCATCGTCTTACGTAGACTAAATAACAAAAGAAACCCTAATCGCCTGCCAAGCAAAAAACGAATTTTGCCTGTTGACTGTTACCATATCAGAGCAATATTAACATTACTCCACCTGGCGGAATATTCGTAAAACAGCCCTAATTTATGAACCATTCATCCTACATCAACATATGATGTTTCTAGAGATTCGAAAAGTAAACTTTTACAAAAATTTGAAATGAAATTTAAGACACGGTTGATTCTCCACTATATCATGGTTCTTGCACAGACAGGAGGTATCTAAATTCTTTCTTGTGAACAACATTGAATGGGTGCATACTTTTTATGATAAAACAACCAAAAATGTCTGATATTGCTTTTGACCATGGAAATGTGGCTTGCAAAATTTGCAAACATGATGCTGGCGATGGTTTGTTGGTGATGGGCAGTTGGTTGTGTGCAACAAATGTGTCGTGTTCCCCCTGGATTTCAGCACAAAACAACAATGTTGGCATGCGAATTGCTTCCTGTCAGTATCGCCCTTGACCTTTACAAACCCAAAGTGCTTCCACACAGCTGACTTCACATCTTTGTTCATGACAATCTCTAAATCATCGGCATCTGCCATATTAAACATTGAACATAGTTACACCTAACAAAATGAATAGTCAGGGAAGCAATGACAGACCAAATTTGACAGGTGGCACCACTGCTTACAGTTGCTTAGTTAGTTGCTTCACAATGGCGATCAATGAGTGATGATGATTTGATCAATATTTGTTGACTATCGATAGTTCACTGTCCTATTGCTGATAACTATCAATAATTAAATTTACTATTGATAGTATCTCATCACCACATCGACTATCGTGATGCATTAATAGTTCGATGTCAGGGTTGTTTGGGTTTCTGACAGTCAGAAAGGTATTTCTAACTAGACAATATCAGAAACTGTCAGAAACTAGTTTCTGATGGGCTTCTGACAGGTTTCTGATGTTAGAATCTAATCATGCATTTATGATTTTGCTAACTGTATAAGCTATGAAGCAATGACATGGAAAAAATGTCATTAAATGGTCTATTTACTTAATTTTACTATTGTTTGGAGATATTATAGAGTGGATTCTCATTATATTCAGAAGGAACACACTGGGACTTTTGCCAAACTATTCCTTATATCTGATGTTCCTTTATAATACTTATCCATGGACATATAAGTATAGCAGGGTACTGTAATATGGCTGTACAGGGCCTTCAGAGTTGTTCTTTGTAAACAGATGTTCTAAATATATCAGAAATCCTTATATAATGACAATTCACTGTACAATCATTCTTGCATAAAAGGAAAAACAAATTCAACAGTAATTGTACACGTACAATCAATATCTATCTTAATCAAGTATTAAAGATACATTACATTCATTAATTGTGCAGCTCAGAGTAAAAATGTTAAACTACATGTATTCACAAATAATAATTTCATGTCAATCTGACAATATCTACTCAATACTGTTGCACTGTATTATTAGCAGTTTATGCATAGTTACAGTCCACCTTCAACTCTTTCAAAGTCTCAAAATTAAAAAATTTCACATTCAAATGGTGTTTTTTTTTTATTAAATTTATTATGGTGATCTCTCCACAAACATTTAGAACAATGTTATTAGCACTTTATGCATATTCACTTTAAGTCGTGTGTCACTGATTAATATTCCAGTTCAAAGTTGCCACGCAGCATTCTATAACAAAACACAAGTTTGCCTACAGTTGTTTTTCCCAGCCTGTTGCGCAACTTTGTGTGGACCAATCCAAAGGATGAGAACACTCGTTCGATGGCAGCAGAAGATGGTGGTGTTCTAAACAACTGAAGAACTACATCCACGAAGCTCTGGGGAATACCTCTTGACACAGTGGACTTCCACCATATAGCCGGAGGGATGGATTTTACTGTGTCACTGAAGAAAGCTGACAGAAAGGGTGCTTCCTGAGCTAGGAATGCCAGCAGATGTGCAATGTATGTGGGTTCCTTGGAAAGAATCCAGTTGAGAACTGTTTCCTGCTGTTTCAGGGTGATATTGCTGCTTTCTTGGTAGGTTGGGTGGAGATAGTAGGCGACAAGGTGTTCAGTTTGGATTACCTTGTTGAATCTTGCTTGAATCGCTTTCTTGTGAGGCTCGAGTGTCGGGTTTGCCAGCAGGCATCAAGGGCTGTGGCTACTGGATGGAGCTGTTTGCACATTAGTCTTTCACGTTTCGGTACATATTCAGATCCAGAACCCTACTCTTCACATTGCCAACCCAGTTGTAGTCTTCTTCATGCTGCAGAATGATTGACATGTAGTAAGACCGATTCTTGATGTACATGTCAAAGCAAATGAACTAGCTCTTCCAGCGGGTGTCGTTGGGAAGTTGGGGCTTGACGCTACCAACAGTCTCAGATAGCCAGGCACAGGCTTTATAATGGTTGCGGAAATACTTCTGCTTGTCTACCACGTGTTTGGTGATGGCGGAGGGTGTGATGTCATTGCCGAGTAGATTGAGCATGTGTGATGAACAGCCATACACAAAGAGATCAGGATCTTCTTCCTTCAGGACATCACGCATCTTTTCCATGTTGCAAGCATTGTGAGTAACGACTGAAGTAACCATGCAGTTAAATTTCTCCCTGGCAGTGGTGATGCTTTGCCAAGTCAACACTTTGTAGTTGTCTGCATCTTTTGTCATGGCACCAATGTCTATAGTGTCAAGGAAGAATGTCTTGCCGTTGACCTGCAGACAGGTGCCAATGATGGGATCATTATGCTTGTTGGGCCAGCCATCAGACACCAGAGCAGCCTTCTCCCCATCCACATGCGTCTTCATGTCTGCTGTCAAAGAATCATACACTCAGCAGTGGGCCAGCTAGTGCCTTGAAGGTCAGTGAAGGGTAGCCATGCCTCATAGCCTCCATGACTTCCTTCCACAGGGGGTGCTCCACCAGGCTGGAGGGGAGTTTACAGTCATAGAACAGCCAAGCAATCTTCTCATCTACAGCAGACTTGGTGTGAGAAGAAGTTTTCTTAACGTGCTCATCCAAGGCCAGTTGTACAATCTCAACTGTTCCTCGCTTTGGAGGTGGAGACTGTGGGTGAGGTCTCTTTTGTGTCTCAGCAGGAACTACACCAGGATCTGGCCTAGACACAGGCTTAGAAGCAATGGTGCTGCATTTGTTGTGATGAACCAGCATTCTATCACACTTGGATGACATCTGGTGACGACAGAGCTTGCATTTAGCAACTGTTATTTTCCACTTTAACAAACTGTTCCCACACAGCCTTAGCTGGTCTGCCACACCTAAACATGGTGCAAACTAAGATGTTAGTGCTACTAGCACTATTAAAGTCACTATTTAATATGACGTCTAAAAAAATTAGGTCACTGGCCAAGCACTGCTGAGTATAAAGCACTGGGCCAATCAGCTTACACCTCCATCAAGCATATTGGCAAGTTTAACTTGCCCCCCTGGTAAGTTGAGCTAATTGACTTGACCATTGTCCATGAGTCAGTGGTGGCTCATGTAACTTTAGGGGGTAGATGGTGAATCCAGTTGGAGTAAGACCATATTAAGGATTCGCCCGCCATTACCATCCGAAAGAGTGCCCTTGAAAATACCGTTTTGGTGTGATGTGTGAACTTTTTTCATGCACTTTGACATGGCACATATTAGTCCAGTGAATACTGAATGTACTACTGCATTAGATCTTTCATGAGGTAGCAATAAATATACGCTAGTCACTCACGTATTCGCACAGTGGCTATTTTGCAGAATGCACCAATATTTCAAAATCTGTCACCCGATTGGGGCAAAATTGAGGGGTGTCAGATTTGGGTGGATTTTTCTGAAAAATTAGGTATGAGAATTTCATGAGTTTTCCACAGCACTTGTGGCAATGGAGGTTAAATATGCTGTAAAATTTTCAAAAAATCGTACGACAAATTTTGCAGGAAATAAAGGAAACATGGCCACCTATATAAAATCTAAATGTGGTCTTACCCCAGTTGTTGGCTGTGAAAACAAGTGCTGCTTGCTTAGAGGGTACAGGGCCAATATCCTCCTGTACTGTAACCTGCAACAGGCTCTACTGGTGTAGGTTGTCTGACTGGAATCACTGCATTTCTTCAGAAGAAGTTTCAGCCAGTAATTAATGGAACTGTCCATTGTGAGAGCAACAGATGCATTTTATGGCTATACTCACTGATAACAGTCCTTTTTATTATGCACACCTTGGCACACATAAAAGGATTATGGTCAGAACTGGTAACTAGTACAAGTTGTTTGTATAGGGAGGATATTAACTTATGGAAAAAATATGCCATCTGAAGAGAAACCTTTGCATCGGTCATGTGCAGAAAAGTTGTTTCAGTCATCAACAGAACATACCAATCGCATAATTATCATCTGGTTATCTTGCAGTGATAGCTAGACAAATTGACACTTATTTAAAGAGCAATTTAAATTTTTTATTACATCAATAATATGACACCACTATTAAACCCTCATCAATCCACGTACCAACTGCATTAATATTGAGAATGTCACCTAATAATATCATCCTGAGTTCTCAAATAGAGTAAAGCCTAGTTTAACCCAGGTTAAACTAGCAAAACCGGGCTGGGCAAAATATGTTTAACCCGGGTTAAACCCCTACCCTGGCAGACAGATGCATAGAGGATGAAAGCAAGCTCAGACAATACTCTTACAAAGGAAAATGTATGAAAAATGGAGTTGGCAAATGACAATTGGGTTCGGAGAATTACAGGAACAAAGACGGTGGACCGTTAAAAAAAATACCAAAAGCAAACTGAGGCGGGAGAACCACTTGATAAAGGATTTTAGAAAATCAGAGGAAGATAAAAGATGGAGAAGGCAGTGCAGAGAGGAAAAATGGTGTGCAAAAACTGATCCATAATAAGATCTAAACAAAATAAAATCTGTTCACGTATAGACTGTACTTACAGAAGACATCAAGTTGATGTGCATCACCAAATCCTCCCCTTCCAGCAGCATTCTCCGCAGCACAAGTGTAGCTTCCATCATCCGTAGAATGGTCAAGTGAACTAATGGTCAAGTCTCGGCCACCAGAAGATGTCACTACTTGTCCTCCTTTTTTCCACGTCACCTTCTTGATGTCATCTCTAGGTCTGCCGTCTGCGATGTCACAGGTCAGTGTCACAGACTCCCCTTCAATAGGATTCCCTGAACCCTTCTGAATCACTCGAGTACTGAGCAGGTCTATAACAGAGAAAACAACCAATGCCATACTGTCATACGCTGCAATAGTCAAATGTGTATTTGTGATAAAATTAATAGCCAAATATACCACTATTTGTTTGAATAAATGCATGTTCATTATATTGTGTGTTATGTGCCTGGGAAAAGTAGCCAGGAAAGTGTTACTTTGGAAACCCTAGGAGAAGTTAGTTAATACTACTCTTCAAGAGGGCATTGAGAAGGACACATTGTTAAATGGGGTTTAATGCATGCCATAGAAAACAACATTAATATCCATTTGGAAAGAAGTCATCATGTCACCACAATAAGTGAACATAAGTAAGTAAGTAAGTAAGTACTAGCCCCACCTATAAAGTTTGTGAATAATGATAACAGTGCATAGGTTAATCCTACTTTATGGTTAACCTAGTCAGTTGGTCAATCAAAAACATGGGAGTATGTTAGCAACCCAGTGCAAAACAAGCAGACATTTAATATTTGCTGATGTCACCATAAAGATAATAATCTTATCTAAAAATATGACGCTGGACATACACAGGACTTATTTTTAGTGTTTTATAGTTATTGCCATTAGAACATTTCAAATGCTGAATACTGCAATATATATTATACACCCAGCTGGTTGATCACCACATCGCAACAGGGACGTCTCCAACATCTGACAGGCAGGTTGTTTTGTGACATGCAAAGTAATATGTTTGACCGGGCTTAGTGACATGAGTTCTATATGTAATTACAAAAGACTATAAACAAACCTGAAATACGCCAGATTCACGCCACAGTAAACAAATTGCATCTGGGATCAGCAAATATGTATAAGCTATATTATGCATATAATGCATATTTATTAATCAAACTACTTTTAAATTACATTTTAGTCTGTAAATTAGAAGACATGGTCATGCAAAGCTTCATTGGTTAATGTATCAGATAGGTCATAATCACACAACTGTAGGCCAGCCGATGCTTGATCTGGAACCTTTGCGCTGATCAGTTGGTAAGTTAGGAATTTTGGAGCACTGCAGTGTTTTAATAATTTTTGAAATAATGAAACTTACGTCACATTCAAATAAATTCTTTTGCCTCCACAGGGACACTTTTAACAACATATGATTGAAATGTTTGTTACGGACAAAATTATGTCACACATTTACTGTGTGGTGCAATGCATTGCAAAATATCCAGATGTATGAGGATCATTTGCTACTAATACAATTAGCATTTATGAAGGATTATTCAATAAAACAATTTGTTATGCATTACAAACTCCTAATGCAAAAGTGTGTTGTCATATATAAATGTGTGGAACCTTTGCATTATGATCTTTGATATGTCACACAAAATACTTACACCAGACTTGTAGTGTCACTGTTTTGATGTCGTGTCCAACATCATTGTTCAGTTGACAAGTGTACTGTCCTGCATCTGTCCTTGAGGTCTTCTTAATGGTCAGTGAAGGAGTCTGGACAGTCCCTCCAGTGTACCTGGAGCCACTGATGACCTCTTGACCTTTCTTCCATGTGACTTCATTCACATCTGGTCTTGCTCCTTGTGACTGACATGTAATGGTCACTGACTATCCTTCTACTGCTGGGGCTGGTGTCACAACAGATAATGTTGGCTTATCTACAAGAAACTCACATTTGTTACAGAACAACTGTAATTTACACATTCATGAAAAAACATATAATTAACATTAAGTTTCATAATTCTTTGACACGATAATACCAGTATGCTATTCACAGGTCTTTAAAAAACAAAAGGAATATGGGTCTGACATTCACTAAAGGAAGTTTAATTAAAACAGGCTTAACAAATTCAAGATATTATATACTTATTATGAAGTGACAATTAACAGCATTTATAAATGGATTGACACAACACAGTGTTTTGTATATCAGGATGCCCTCAGTTGTTCTTGTTCGATCACTCTAGATGGAACACCAGTGATGCCGTCCTTTTCAGTCCCCCAAGACCACTAGTTAGAATACAATTGTAGACACACGCCACAACCATCAGGCGAATCATGTCCTGAAGCTGATAGAGATGGATGGGAGGATTTAAAAGGGAGTACAGGTGAATAACAACACAGAGAGGAAAAATGGTGTGCAAAAACTGATCCATAATAAGATCTAAGCAAAATAAAATCTGTTCACGTATAGACTGTACTTACAGAAGACATCAAGTTGATGTGCATCACCAAATCCTCCCCTTCCAGCAGCATTCTCCGCAGCACAAGTGTAGCTTCCATCGACCGTAGAATGGTCAAGTGAACTAATGGTCAAGTCTCGGCCACCAGAAGATGTCACTTCTTGTCCTCCTTTCTTCCACGTCACCTTCTTGATGTCATCTCTAGGTCTGCCGTCTGTGATGTTACAAGTCAGTGTCACGGACTGTCCTTGAATGGGATTCCCTGAACCCTTCTGAAGCACTCGAGTACTGGGCAGGTCTATAACAGAGAAAACAACCAAAGCCATACAGTCATACGCTGCAATAGTCAAATGTGTATTTGTTGTAAATTAATAGCCAAATATATTGCTGTTTAGTTGAATAAATACATGTTAATTTTACTGTGTGTTATGTGCCTGGGAAAAGTAGCCAGGAAAATGTTACTTAGGAAGCAGCCCTGGGAGAAGGTGTTAATAATGCTCTTCAAGAGGGCATTGAGAAGGACATTTTGTTCAGTGGGGTTCAGTCTGCAGCATGCCATAGAAAACAACATTAATATCCATTTGGAAAGAAGTCATCATGTCACTACAATAAGTGAACATAAGTAAGTAAATGCTAGTCCCACCCATAAGAACAGTGCGTAGGTTAATCCTGCTTTATGGTTAACCTAGTCAGTTGGTAACTCAAAAAACATGGGAGTATTTTAGTAACCCGGTGCAAAACAAGCAGACTGTTCCTGTATTTCATAGACA
This sequence comes from Paraescarpia echinospica, assembly GCA_020002185.1. Lineage (NCBI taxonomy): Eukaryota > Metazoa > Annelida > Polychaeta > Sabellida > Siboglinidae > Paraescarpia > Paraescarpia echinospica. Next base: position 19,768,123 of record CM034540.1, read on the forward strand.
AATACGTATAATCAGCTGACAATTTCATGTACAACCACCGTACATGAAATTGCAATAATGGAGTTTAATATTTGTTGATGTCACCATAAAGATAATAATCTTATCTAAAAATATGACGTTGTATGTACACAGGACTTATTTTTTAGTTGTTTAATTATTGCCATTTGAACATTGCAAATGCTGAATCCTGCAATATATATTATATACCCAGCTGTTTGATCACCACATAGCAACAGGGACGTCTCCAACATCTGACAGGCAGGTTGTTTTGTGACAAGTAAAGTACCATGTTTGAGGGGGCTTAGTGACATGAGTTCGCAATCAACTGACTTCATATTTGGCACATTACTTGACAGAGCCATTAAGTTTACAAAACATAAAGTTTCAAAGAGTGTTGTGACAGATCACTGGAATTGTGTGCAATGCTCAGTCTGCTTCAGACAATGACCAAAAATCATTTCTCATCACGAGATGTAAGAAAACAGCAGTGATGGAGGCTAAAGTCACCTTTAAGTGGTCCAATTGGTATTGAAAACAGGGGCTTAGCCAGAAACCTATCTGGGCATATTCAAGACTGGCAGATGACTGGCCAAGACTGGTATTTACAACTGATAAGACCAGAATAGACTGATAAGTGGAATTTAGACGGGGCCAGCTGGCAATATTAATAACTAGGGGCCCATGTTAATGACTAAAAAAGGAATCAAATGGATTAGTATTAATTAAGTAAATGACTCAAATGGCACTTAATTATTGTTTGTTGATATGACATGATAATAATAATTTTATAGATGACTTTTGTGTTTTATGTAAGAAAGAGAAAACATAATGCTCTTGTCAAGTAATGTGTCAAATGTGAAGTCAACTGATCGCGATGTCACTAAGTCCAGTCAAACTTGTGTAAATTACATTTGTTACAGAACAACTGTAATTTACACATATCAGGATGCCATCAGTTGTTCTTGTTCGATCACTCTAGACGGGACACCAGTGATGCCATCCTCCTCAGTGCCTCAAGACCACTAGTTAGGATACAACTGTAGACACACGCCACAACCATCAGGTGAATTACGTCATGAAGCTGATAGAGATGGATGGGAGGATTTAAAAGGGAGTACAGGTGAATAACAACACGGATTTAAAAAAAAGACTGATGGGGTGTTTGCATTAAGACAGCTGTCCTGTATGGTTTGCAGGCATTGACATTGACAGAACAACAATATTTCGAGAACATCTGGGTTCGGGGAATTACAGGAACAAAGACGGTGGACAATTAAAAAAATACCAAAAGCAAGTTGAGGTGGGAGGACCACTTGATGAGGGATTTGAGAAAATCAGAGGAAGATAAAAGATGGAGAAGGCAGTGCTGCTGTGAGGAAAAAATTGGCCAAGAGGCCCTGAAGTCCTTTGGACTATATTGTGAATTTGTTATGTTTTTTGGTGAATCATAGTTACAGATCATTAAGAGTTATGATGGAAGTAGTGTTGACATGTTTAGTAGCTCTCTAGACTATATGCAGGCCAATGAAGATACACCTGGAAATAAAGTATTCGAATAGACCATTTCATGAATATTGTATATATTAATCTGTTATTAAAAAATACTGTCGGATTTTATCCCAATACTCTGCTATTTAGGTTGATTTCCAGTGGTTGTACAAACCTTGCAGGAGAGTTGGTGAGCTGCAATCTCGCATGTAGCACAGTAAAACATTGTTTAAGAAAATGCACACACATTATCTGTTCTCCCCCAGAATGGAAAGTAGAAAGAGATGAACTATGATAAAACTTGATTTGTTCACAAGGTACATATACATAGCATGCATTTTGACTTAAAAACAGTAGCAATTAATGACATAATACTGACTGAATTGGAGTGAAGTAATAGCTGCAACATGTATGGTAAAACATCTTAATAATATTCCTTATAATTTTGGCTAAATATGCTTTAACCTTTTCAAGTGTATCTAAGTTATTTTATTTTACATATTATTTTATACCTAAGTTATTTTGTTTTAATCCTAGATCAAATCTTTAAATTGCATTGATGATTCAGCCAATACTCAGACACAGTATATTGTATTTCCCACATTTAATTTAAAAGTCATTTAGTATATTTAGCACATCTTTTGCAGAATTAAATTAAGATAAGTGCAAGTTGCAATGTTAAAAATGAAGTCTAAAAAAGTGAACTGCAAAAAACTAGGTCCTCTCATATTTTGGTGATTTTATGCATGTACTGCATGGACTCGGAGCATGTTTCATCAAATGATGTAATGTCTAAAGGGTTAACTACATTATAAATAAATATGCTTACAGATGCATTTTCAGCACATAGTGTCAGCTAGGACATATGCTTGGCTACAAGTGAAAGGCTGAAGACTTAAATATTGATCCTTTTAAATATTTAAACATAATTAACAAAATATTGATGTTTTGCAAATGCCTACATCACTTGTTTACATTCATGCAATATACTAATGTTTTGTGTTTTCATACATGTATGAAAACACAAAACATTATATATATTAACTGTTTGAGATAATCTTATACATCAGCAGGAATTTACAGTCTAAAACATAATGGACCACGTATGTTTTTACTTACAGTTTATAGCAAGTTGATGTGCGTCACCAAATCCTCCCCTTCCAGCAGCATTCTCTGCAGCACAAGTGTAGCTTCCATCGTCCTTTGAATGGTCAAGTGAACTAATGGCCAAGTATCGGCCACTGAGGTTGACTCGACTAGACGATGTCATGTTTTGTCCTCCTTTCTTCCACGTCACCTTCTTGATGACATCTTTAGGTCTGCCGTCTGTGATGTCACAAGTCAGTGTCACAGACTGTCCTTCAGTTGGACTTCCTGTCGGGCTCTTCTGTGTTACTCTTGTACTGGGTGGATCTAAAAGATATCACACAGTAAATGTGAACAACACATAGGCTGAATAAAAGTTTAGACAATTAACTTACATTATTTATTTCATAACTAACTAACCATCCTAAAATCAAGTAACTGAATCACAATGCTGCCAGAACATTTAATATTGCTCGGGTTGATAATCTTTAATCAATCCTAGAACAGCTTCATTCAGTGATTAAACCCAACAAAGACAATGGTGTATTTACATATAATATCGATCCCTCATTTGCTGCAGTTTGGCTGATGTGAAATCTAAAGAAGGAAACATAATAATGGACAAAGACAAAATACTCGAGAGATGGTCAGAATATATTGGTGAACTGTACGATGATGAAAGAGGTGAAAGACCATCAATTAAGAAGAACTTTGACGGTCCTCCTATATTGAAGGACGAGGTTCGAAAAGCCATCAGATCAATGAAAAAGGGAAAAGCTGCTGGACCAGATAATATTATCATTGAAATGATTGAGTGTTTAGAGGAATTTGGTATTGATATAGTAACAGACTTCTTGAACAAAATATATGACAGCGGACGAATCCCAACTGATTTATCCAGATCCATTTTTGTAGCAATACCAAAGAAACCAGGTGCGATTGAATGTGAACTACACCGTACAATTAGTCTCATGAGTCACTTCACCAAGATGTTGCTTAAAATTATTATGACCAGAATGAGAAACAAAATAAAGCCAGAAATTGCTGAAGAACAATGTGGATTTGTAGAAGATAAAGGTACAAATAATGCAATATACATCCTACGAACACTGATTGAGAGAGCACTGGAAGTGCAGAAAGATCTGTATGTATGTTTTATTGATTACACAAAGGCATTTGACAGAGTTCGTCATGAAGAAATCATATAAATGCTGGAAAGTTTGAACATTGATGGGAAAGATCTGAGAGTTGTGAGAAATCTGTACTGGGAACAAACAGCAGCAATACGAATAGAAAATGACATCAGTAAATTTCAAGAAATAAAACGTGGTGTAAGACAAGGGTGTGTCCTATCACCCGATCTCTTTTCACTATACAGTGAGATTATCTTACGCACATTAGAAGATATGCCAGTCATTCAAGTAGGGGGATACAACATGAATTATTTACAATATGCAGACGACACGGTACTGATTGCTGAGAACGAAATAGATCTACAACAGATGCTAGATACAGTAATAAGGGAAAGTGAGAAAAAAGGTCTGTCCATGAACAAAAAGAAAACAGAAATCATGGTCATCTCAAATAAAAATTACACTCCAACATGCAACGTGATAGCATATGGCACTGTTTTGAAGCAAGTCCGAACGTTTAACTATCTGGGATCACTAATAACATCCGACGGTCGATGCAACGATGAGATAAAGAGAAGAATTGCTCAAGCCAAAACAGCTTTTCACCACATGAAAAACATTTTAACAAATAAAAATATATCAATTGAAGTGAGAAAACGTGTACTGCAATGTTACATAGAGCCCATATTGCTATATGGATGTGAATCCTGGACAATAACCAAAAGATCACAAAAAAACATAGAAGCCACTGAAATGTGGTTCTTAAGAAGAATGCTGCGAGTGCCATGGACTGCAAAGCAAAGCAATGAAGTCATCCTTAGGACAGCCAAATCAAAAAGAAAGATCATCAACAAAGTTAGAACACAACAAGCACGATTTATAGGCCATGTCATGAGAAAGAAAAAGTTAGAACAAATAGTAACAACAGGAAAGATAGAAGGAAAAAGATCCAGAGGACGCCAGAGAATAAAAATAATAGATAGTCTCTCAACATGGTGTGGAAGGAGTACAACAGAACTGCTACAAACTACACACGACCGTGCGGTATGGAGGGCCATGATCGCCAACGCCTGTGACAGACATGGCACATAGAAGAAGAAGAAGAAGAAGAAGAAGAAGAAGAAGAAGAAGAAGAAGAAGAAGAAGGCTGATGTGTGATGATGAAGTGGACTAATCAATCAATCAATCAATTTTATTTCAGACAAAAAAGCGTACATGTAATATGCATTATGGCCAAAGTAAAAAAGAAGCAAGAATAACAAGTTTACCATAGTGTCTATATTACACTAATCCACTTTCTGCATTTTCTAAATCAAGTATTGCAACAGTCCGTGCCAGAACTAACATACATTAGGCTAGTACTACAGCTCATAGATAAGCTGTGCACAAATCTAATTCCATTATTATAGGAAACAATAAAGTGCTACATAGAGGCTTTTCTATAATTAGCCCATAAGGAATGTAAATACACATTATTACAGTAGGATGTGAACAGTTTGTTCTTCATCTTCACTGAACAAAAGTGAAATCTCGTGAGTAGAATATTACTTCTGCTGTACAGACTTCTTTCTTTGGATTTCATATCCATTTCATCCGACAGATCATCACAAATTGTATGTCCAAGATATTTATATTTTTTTGTAATATCTACCCTCTCGCACCCCCTGTTTTGACTAATCACGCCAGTTGTCATAACTCATTAAAACTACGTGATGGCATCCATTCCCAGATGTAAAACAACAACAGGATTTCATTTTATTATGAACGTCTTGATAAACATTGTCTCGGAAATTCCCTTGGTGGGAGGTTTTTAATTATCTATACGGACTAAAATATAAAGTAATGTATAACGTAGTACATGTGTGACATCATAATGACATCGTTAACCATAACCAAGGAGCCTCTATTTGGACAGGAGGCGTCACTGTGCGAGAAAATGGCAGTCTACTCTGAAAGTTTTTGTCCGCCATTCGGGAGGCAAGCGCATACACCTGCGGGACAGCAGCGCGCGATGTTAGCGTATTTGTTCAGTCACCTCATTCATCAGAATAATCTCCAAGCTGCGATGCGTCATATAAAATGAATGTTAAAGTAATCCTTGAAATTGTTTACCTATCACAATTCAAAATAATTATATTTGCAAACAAATCACGTAGAAACGTTGCAATTATTTATTGAGCCAACTGAACTTCGTCGTGTTTCATCAGAATAATCATCAGGCTGTACCACTTCTTATATAATTAAACTATTGATGTTATCGTTGAAAATGTTGAGCAATGATAATGCAAAGAACTCCATTTTCTGCACGCGTATGATCTGGCTTGGCGCAATTTCAAAATGGCGGACGAACTGCTTACGTACTTTCCTCGAACAATGTAGATAGCGCGTCTTGAATTGATATACGGTCTTTGACCATAACTTCATACATTATATTCATTATGGCGTCGTTGAAAACAGTACTAAAATATCTTTCCAATGTCATGATAGCACATTTGGTATAATTTAGAAGATTTGTGTTGGTGAAATGGACTACTAGTATCCCCACCGCATCTTTTATTATTATCACACAAAGGGCATTCGTCAACGCCTATATTATATAATATAGCACTTCATTACAATACTTGCATGGGCAGATAGGCAGCCTATATACTGGCTAACGTCATGATAACGCCTTTGTCTTTGAAAACCCGAAGGGAAAGAATTCCGTCACTGCCTTGGGTCGTGGGAGCTTTATCAGATGGCTGTCGCGACCACCTAGCTAGGGCCTGTGTGCGATTAATCATGTAATCGTGTACTTTTGCAGGAAGTTGGCTGGAAGGGCAACAAAGCCAACATCGCGCCAACTGAGGGTAATTAATAATGTGCTTGTCACTGGTAGATGCTTGGTGAAACATAATCTGGAATGCGGCAGGTTATGAGAGTTCATTCAAAATTGGCGGCAAAGTTGGCGGCGCCGGTTTCAACATCCCTTTAAGACTGCCTGCAGAGAAGCTGAGGGAAGAGAACCTTGCCTGGTGGCCCTGGTTTGAGGTAATGATTTTGTACTAATATATAAGGCCTACAACACTGTTAGATAACAATTGTACTTTATGACATGCATTTACATTTTAAATTATAATAAACATATTTTTGGTCAAGTTGATTTCGTCTTTGAGCGGTAATTAATTGTGGCTTCAGATAAACATTGAATCGTCAATCTTATCTAAATTTATAGGGTCACCATAACGCACAAGAGCTATGTATTATGTTTCTGGTCTTCCTTGTAAAAAAATAAGTTATCATGTGGATGTTTTTATTACGGTTTTTCGTGCTGGCCAATATACTATATATAGGCCCTACAGGCAGTACAGGCCTAGTCTAGTGTACTCAGTCAATATATATACATTTGCAGATTCATGTTCATGCCTTTGCCAAGCTATAAGTTCAATGTCATGGCAAAGGTGATGTCGCATTGAACACGATTATTATCAATACACGTCCATGCGCAGCATTCTGAATTATCGTCATTGCTATATTAATACAGCATTCTGTCTATAATTATAAAACAGTCTTTCTCTGTCTGTATGTCTGATCGTTATAATGAGATTGTGAGGAAGATGTTGATGCACTGAGGTCTTAGCCTTAGACAGATGAATATGTTTTACACCATAATTAAAAACTAAGTATATAATGAATACAATATTTATGGTACACAATTATTTTTCTTGTATGCTTTTAATAATGGTCTATTATATTTGTTAACAGAAGCATGCCGACAAGTACACCAACATGCAAAAGATGATGACAATCGAGCGACAAATGGCCGAATCATTGAAACATGCCCCAAGCAAGAAGGGGGAGGGGGGTTACCTGTACGAGGTGAGGATGTATGTTTTTTCAGCCGCAAAATGCCCATCGTATTAAGACTTCGTACGACAAAAATCATTACTTTGTTTGACACTTTCAATTTGTCCTATGCTCCTACCACAGTTGTAGATTAAAGCAAATACATTTAAGGTAAACCATTTTTATTGCGTCATAGATACATTGTGTGATGATGGTATATGCCCATAAGATGGCGTTTTTAAAAGTGCCCAGACAACTTGGCCATGGAGGGAGCGCGTATTATGTTCTGCGAAAAATTGGGTTCCTTACATAATTTGTTGGTATCAAATTCCTATGTCTACCAAGATATCAAAGTACTTATAAAAACATAGAATTACAATGTGAAGCAGCTATTTTTCAATCCAGTTTAACGTAATGATAATAGGTTGTATACTTGCAGGCTCGTGAGTCATCCAACAGAAGCGGCACTTCCATTCGCCCTGAATCGGACATGGATTAAAGTGGAGTAAAACGCTGAAGCTACGGAACAGATATGATGTACTACAGGACTACGACGAGACAGATAATGACATTGTTGAGAGAAAATGGCAAGAATTCGAGGTGGCCTACAAAGAAACAGCCAAAGAAGGACTGGGTTACAAAAAGAGAGGACAAAAACCATGGATCAGCAAAGGGTCATGGGAACTGGTAGAAGACAGGAAACGACTAAAGAACAACATGGAACAAGCAAAGTCAGAAAGGATAAAGCAGAGCTACAAGTATAAGTATCAACAAAAAAACAAAGACGTAAAGAAAAATATGAGACAAGATAAAAGAAAGTGGGTAGACAACCTGGCTGCAGAAGCAGAGAAAGCAGCCGGGAATGGAAGGATGAAAGAAGTCTACAACATCACAAAGACACTTAGTAACGACAAACACAAAACAGCGAATGCAGTAAAAGACAAATCTGGAAACCTAATAACTGAAGGACCAGCCAAGCGGACAAGATGGAAGGAGCATTTTGAAGAAGTCCTTAATAGACCTATGCCCGATGACCCCGTTATAGATATTGAATTAGACTCAATCATAGATGAAATCAGCACAGACTCTATAACAAAAACAGAGATTAGATCAGCACTGAGGAAGCTAAAGAATGGGAAAGCTGCAGGTAAAGATGACATTACAGCAGAATTGTTGAAAGCAGACATGGCGACAACAGAGAATTGGCTTCTAAGCTTATTCAAAACAATTTGGGAACAAGAAAAAGTACCAAAGACGTGGAAACAAGGACTGATTGTTAAAATACCAAAGAAAGGTAACCTTACAGAGTGCGGAAACTGGAGAGGTATTACTCTAACATCTGTCCCCAGTAAAGTGTTCGGAAGAGTGATAATAGACAGAATAAGAGATGGAGTTGACAACAAGTTGAGAGATGAACAAGCAGGTTTCAGAAGAGGACGAAGCACAGTTGAGCAGATATTCATCCTTCGAAACATAATAGAACAGGTAGTGGAATGGCAAGCAACGCTATATGTAACTTTTGTAGACTTCGAAAAGGCATTTGACTCTGTACACCAAGAGAGCCTTTGGGAAATCATGGCGAGCTATGGAATCCCATACAAGATAATCAGAATGGTCCAGATTTTGTACGAGGACAGTGAATGTGCAGTGTTAGATGAAGGTGAACAATCTGAGTGGTTCAAGGTAAAAACTGGAGTTAAGCAAGGAGACGTAATGTCCGGATTTCTTTTCTTGATGGTAATCGACTGGATAATGAGGAAAACAACTGAAGAAAACAACACAGGGATAAGATGGAGATTCATGTCAAAACTTGAAGACTTGGACTTCGCAGATGACATTGCGCTTATGTCATCAAGTTACAGACACATGCAAACAAAGGCAACAAAAATGAATGCATTCGCATCAAAAACTGGCCTAAAAATAAATAAAAAGAAAACTGAAGTACTGAGGATCAACAGCAAATGCAACAACAGAATACAGATTGATGATCAACAACTGAATGAAGTAGAGAAATATACATACCTGGGCGCAAACGTCAGCAAGCAAGGAGGAGGGGATGACGATATTAACAACAGAATACGAAAAGCAAGGACATCATTCATGAAACTCAAGCAGATATGGAACTCAAATGTGTACACATTAAAAACTAAACTCAGATTATACAATACTCTGGTCAAATCAGTGTTACTGTATGGATGTGAAACATGGAAAGTAAACAAATGCGACAACAAAAAACTTGACATTTTCCATTTCAACTGTCTCAGAAGAATTTTAAAAATTAGATGGCCAGTAATAATTTCGAACAAAGACATTGAGAACATAACAGCAGAAGAGAAGATCAGCACAGAAGTACAGAGAAGAAGGTGGAATTGGATCGGGCATGTGCTGAGAAAGAAGGACCAAACCACTGCCTGACAGCACTGACATGGACGCCGGAAGGAACAAGAAAAGTTGGTCGACCAAAAACAACGTGGAGAACCACAGTGGAAAAAGAACGGAAGCAACTGGGCTGGGCAACTTGGAGCAAAGCCAGACACATAGCCGTTGACAGGGCGAGGTGGCGGAGTCGCACAGCAGCCTTATGGGCCACAAGGCCCGAAGAGGATAGGTAAGGTAAGGTAAAACGCATGTCTTAAAATAGATCAAACACAAACATTTTAAAATTGTTTTCCCACTATTTTCTATATGGCAATAAAATGGTGTTAACAATACGATTTTTAGCAAATGGTAGTTTGATCATCAAATGAATAAATGGAAGAAACGTCTTACATGTTAAGTATTTGTCTTAAAACCATTTTAATCTGGTCTAATAAATACATTTGTCTGAATGTTCTTTAAAAAGTATACTTTTGCTGACGATCAAATAACCCTTTCTGCGTTATTGTATTAATTCCACGATTATGTGCAAGAATCTGTTTGCTACTGTTGTCGTTGAAATAAAGGTTACCGATATGTTCTGCAGCTTGCTTGTTTGCAGAAGAACATTTAAGAGGTGTCATAAATGTATAATAAAGGTTGTGGGAAGATGCCAGAAACGTAGTACAAAGCTTGTGGGAAGGTACCCGAAACATAGCAGAACGGTTGTGGGAAGGTACAAGAAACGTAAAGTAGAGGTTGTGGGAAGGTGCCAGAAACATAGAATAGTGGTTGTGGGAAGGCGCCAGAAACGTAGAGTAGTGGTTGTAAGAAGGTGCTAGAAACGTAGTAGAAAGGTAGTGTGAAGGTATTAGTAAGGTAGAATACAAGTTGTGAAAAGGTGCCAGAAACGTATCAGAAAGGTTCTGCGAAGGTGTCGTTAACGTACAATAAGGGTTGCGGAAACGTGCCAGAAACGTATCAGAAAGGTTGTGGGAAGGACGTAGAAAGGTAGTGCGAAGGTGTCTGAAAGGTTGTAAAATGGTAATTTAACTACGTACTTTACTACGTTGTAGAAACGTATACAGTAGTTCATATGTTTATTTTGTAGTTACGTACATAAAATACGTGATCACAACCAAACCAGTATACGTTGTCATTGCGTAATACATCTACGTAGTAGAAAGGTTGTGGGAAGGTGTTCGGAACGTAACGGAAACGTCGTGGGAAGGTAGTAGGAGGTACGTTGTGAGAAGGTTGTAAGATGGTAATTTCACTACGTACTTCATAACGTCATAAAAACGTGTATGGTAGTTCACGTTTTTACGTAATAACTACGTAAGAAAAATACGTAATCATAACCAAGTCACTATACGTTGTCACTACGTATTATAATTTACGTAGTAGAAAGGTTGTGGGGAGGTAGTAGGAGGTACGTTGTGAGAAGGTAGCAAGGTGGTAATTTCACTACGTACTTCACTACGTCGTAAAAACCTATTTGGTAGTTCAGGTTTTTACGTAATAACTACGTAAAAAAAATACGTAGTCATAACCAAACCACTACGTTTTAATTACGTAGTTACTACGTAAAAATTTTAGCTGGGTTGCTTGAAAAACTTCGTGTTCTTCTTCGCTTTCTTCTTACATTAATGCGCATTTGTCGTAATGGTCAACAATAACTGACACACGGGGAAAAGGATCTGCGCAGTGTTGGATTTAGAGAACGTAGAAGCTAAGTATAAAGTATAATTAAGGCAGCTTTTCTGAGCGCACAGCAGCATGCAGAACTGGCCATCAGCAGCACGCCTGTTCCCCCGGCAAGCGACGTGGGCCGCAGAACACCATACTCACTACATGGCTATGGAACGATATTAGGGCCATAATTCCACAATGCTACATTGTTGATTTCTGACTTTCGATTATCCATTTACGCCGAGATTGTCGAATTCTGACTTTCGATTATCCGTTTACGCTGTCATTGTGCAAGATTGTTGTCAAATAATTCACTAGAATGGCGTTTGGTCAAATATTTCTCCAAAATATTTTCTCCAAAATATTTTCTCGAAAAGATAATCTGGCACAAATTGCACTCAGTGACCTAAGCAGCTAAGCAACTTGCAAATACTGAAGTATCCCTTGCAAGTCAGGCCAAAGCAATTATATAATTGCTTTGGTCAGGCCTTGCGCTGTCATCACCAACGTCACGACGTAGTGTACAGAATACTTATATCGAGCATTTTTCACCCACGTTATGAGCTGTTTTATCAAAGTTGGAGTTTAAAAGAACTCAAAGTCGATGAACGGAAGAAACGAAGTGCCAAGCAGTCTGCCAGAAAACGCGAATTGTTTGTCGGGAAGGTTGGTACTGTGTGTGAGCGATAATTCATGATGTTTCGAAAACTGTCAATAATATTTAGGCCGTTGCTATTGGTCCGGACCCGGACATACTGTAAAGTAGCTATAGCTCCGGTGTACTGGTCTCGATGGAGGTTCCGGTCTGAGAGTAAGTTCCGGTTCCGTTTTGCGTATTGCGCATGCTCGCGCAAGCGCAGTATATCAAAATCGACCAACTGTGAGCAACGTGACCTCAGGTGACCGATCAACTTTGACCCCGTGCCAGAAGTATGCGGCGACTGAGTTACATCGCTGTGAGCAACGTGACCTCAGGTGACCGATCAACTTTGACCCTTGCTCGATGCACTCGGTGACTGAGATATACAATTAATCATTTTTCGTTTGCTGTAGCGACCGTTACTCCACCGACCTATTTGCCCCCTACGTTGCTGAACAGGATCGTACATCTGCGCGTGACCACTGTCTACTGGCACATTAGTTAGTATCAACTAGTTCACATATCTTTTGTTGAGAAAATACCTGTGATGCAGCGGGAGAAAATAGGAGATGAGTACCGACGGTACATGACTTGCATAAGGCATTACCTAGTCACAAAAAGCACTTGGTGTGTGAAAAGCGAATGCGCAATGCTATTTTGAAAGCTACGCAGCATGGCAAATATCAAGTAGACGGTGAGTAGACAGTCCAGCCCCAGGGCCAGGCTAATAGTCTGTAGCCTAGCGTTTAGTATACTATGCCATAACCCAGTATATTAATATGGGTTTCTTAAATGATATAGGTGTCAGAATAGGGGCCTGTGTTTTTGACAAAAGTATAATTACGAAACGATGGCTGGACGCAATGCCAATGACGTGGCTATTAATACAGCTGCTCTGCAGGCCCACTGTTTATTACCTAGAATGGTTATTATTCTTATCTTTCTGTGGGTTGTACCTCTTGATTTCCTGAAGCATAAATAAATATTCCTTTGACAAAACAGACACCCATGGCAGTCATTACAGGTTGGTGGTTATTTCTTGGCAAATATTAATAAAAAATTGCACTCAACCTAAGATGTAAAATGGCTTCAGTCTTATATGACCAAATGTACTGCTAGTATGTCACTACTTGAAATTAGTTAATTGTGAATTCTATTTTGTGAATATTCTTTCAGCTGAAATTATTAACGCTATTAAACAATCGTTTTACCTAAAAATGTATAGGCTTAGCCTAGGGGCCTACCATTAAAATGTACACCAACCTAAATACCAATGTATTTGACCATATATAGTGCAATTAATGAATGAAATAGATTAATAAATAATGGACAATCACTCGCTATCAATATTGCAGTTAGCACAGGTACTTACATTGTTATTGTCACACTGCACTGTACTGTATTTGTGTATGAATAGTTATATTTCCTTTCTCGGAAGTAGACACAGTGACACATAAGCTTATTGACAGTGTGTGGGAATACTGTTACATGACAGTAAGGAATTTACTAATTAATTGTATCATACTGACATGGTACTCTTTGTAGTGTTAAATTGTATCAAGTGAATTATGACATTCTCTACATAGTTTGCTCAGGCCCTTATCACTAGAATTTAGACCCCTACTGTCCTAGGCTATGGCAGTGCAGCATAGGTAACTTGTGTTGGTAATTTCATCCATCATTTATGTAGTAAGCTTTACTTATAATTGTAACAAGTGAACAATACTATTTGGCAGCATCTGCAAATTTTGTTAATGGCCTTTATTAAGTTGTCTGTTTTTAATTGAAACTTGAAACAGTGGTTTCCTTTTTAACATTGTTTATTTTAAATTAAGAGTACACCTGTAGATGCTAATGTCTCAGTATCTGTTGGTGGTTCAAATCCGCCAGGTAAATGCACAAACCTTTGTGCACAATTACCCCTGGCATGGGCTTATTGACCGATACATTGCATCTGCGAGTATGATTATGTCGATATTTAATTAAAATGACTTTCAATGGTGCAACAGTTGAAGCATCAGATATAGTCAATTGAAAAAACAACTGATTTACCCCATACCTTCATTGTCCACCTAACAAGATTGCCACACAGAGAATTAACTCTAGATGGCAGGTGGACAAGGAAGCCTTTTGGCTTATTGAGAGCCCAACCCTTTTTATCCAACCCTTCTGAGGTGTGTCGATTGTATGTTTACACATATTCACACAGTAAACACCCACACAATCAGCAGATAATCTGTTCTATTCATTTACAGTCCTTTGTGAAAAGTAGAACATTCTTATACCTAATCTACACTCCTCCTTTACTAATATAACTTCATGTCCTCTAGTACTTCTATCCTTCCTAACTGAGAAAAAAGTATTTCTATCAATATTTTCATAACCATTCAATATTTTAAACACTTCTATCTCATCTCCTCTCAATCTCCTGGACTCTAGTGGTGTTAAACCATCTTATTTTAGGTGTATTTCATAACTAAGATCCCTCAGTTTTGGTATAATTTTAATCGCTCTCCTCTGTACTGTTTCTAGCATATCTATGTCCTTCCTGCGATATGGCCTCCACGCTTGTACACAATATTCTAATTGAGGCCTAACTACTGTTTTGTACAATTTATCTTTTTTTTTCCTTATACACTATATTTCACCTAATTAATCCAAGGATTTTATTTCCCTTTGTAGCTGCAATTCCGCACTACTTAGAAACCTTCATCTCAGCACTAGTGGTTAACCCAAAGTCCTTTTCTTTTACAGTTGTACTTAATACAGTACCCCCCATTTATATTGTACATCTTCGTTCCCATGTCCTGTGCGGAGGCATATACATTTCAAAAAATTTAACCTCATTTGCCCCTTTTCAAACCATTTGATCAACCTGTCAAGATCATCTTGTAAATGCTGTCTATCTACATAACGTTTAATCCTTCTGAACACTTTTGTATCATCTGAAAATTTCAACACCTTTCTAGTTATATCATCGTCAAAATCGTTGATATATATTAAGAATAAAATAGGTCCCAGTACTGATTCCAGTGGTACCCCACTCAAAACTGATTTCCAGTTTGAAGCCTCCCCATCAACTACTATCCGTTGTCTTCTGTCAATCAGCCATTTTTTTATCCAGTTAATTATACCATTTCCTATGCCATGGACCTATAGTTTAAGTAGTAATCGTTGATGTGGCACTTTGTCGAAAGCTTTCTGAAAATCTAAATACATGATATGTACTGGTGATGTCTCCCATATATAAATATATGGAGTATCTTGAAACGACCCTATTGTGGGGGTCGTATATTAATTCCTAAACGTTTGGTGCTCCAGGTTCAAGCTGTAAGATGAAAACTACCCACATGCATAATGTGCAAGCTTGATTCTAAGTCAATGTTATGCCTCAGGTGGTTTTCACAGGCCTGTTGTCATTAGATGTAAATTCTAAGTGCACACTAGTAGCAGCCAGTGACCCAACTGACATTAAAGCAATTAGTTAGGTTCAGGCAATTGTTTGCACAATCTCAAATCTCCAGCCAGGGACAGTCAGTGACTGAGCTGGGTGAACTGTGAATGTCCAGTGGGTGATAAGGCACTTCAGGGCTGGGTTAAAATGTGAAAGTGAACACAATCCAGCTATACACTATTTAACTTAAATTCTCATATTGTACTTTCAAGTTTTAGATAAGTTTGTACAATGTCATTGTGCTTTATTAGCTTGCTTGGCCTATTACAGACATTAGTTCCAGTTAGCCTCTTTAGCGGATAATGTGTTCTTTTTGTCTTAAAATTAATCGTTAGGTGAGTTCAAGTTGATTTCTAATTTAATTGAAGTTAGTTTAAATGGAATGTTAATTAAATGAAAGTTATTTGTTAATTTTATTTTATTGAAAAACTTTGGGAGGTTAATTTAATTTAATTGACCTGATAAATGTATGATATTAATTAATTTAACTGGAAAATATATGAGTTGATGTATTTTAAATAATTTTCAAAGTTAGTTTACCATGCCTGCTCTCAATATTCTTTGATGTTTCCTGCACTAAATACGTTTAGGTATGCAAGCATGCCAAATTGTTTTATGTGAAGGAATCTTCATAGTATATCGAGTTACTTTGTTGTAATAAAAGTGATTGATCATAGAACAATATTTTATACTCGGTATTTAATTATTGTGTTGTGTTATATTTTATAAATACCAAAATGTGGTGTCTTGGCATCCATATTGTTTAACAAATAAGATAATTATACGTAAAAAAATGTAAATTCTTATATAGCGCAGTATCCAGTCTTTAGGACTGCTCGATGCGTTTTACACTTTACTCCCTGGCAGACCTGTTCAATCGAACATCATCTCGACTTCTCTTGGAAGTATTCAGCCATGCTGTGATTAATGCGTGAAGACTATTCGTACAAAAATATCCACCACTGTCTATAGCCAGGTACTCAGTCATGCAGCTGAGTGAACTGAAGCAATGCAGAATAACTGAACTTTCCAAAAATGTGATACCGCTGCATAGGATTCGAATCTGCTTCCTCTCAGCCACAGTTGTGGTGTGTTCACAATGGTGGTGAGCATCATTTGAGAGACAATTAGGTCTTACCATTAAATGTAATTTAGGATATATTAAGACAATAAATTCCTGCCAATTTAAAAAAAAAACAGCAAATGTGCCAATCCTCCACATGGTGCTATATACACAGAGACACAATAGTCTGTGTCCTGGCATATTCCTACGTGACATTTGCTATGTTATATATTTGAAAAGTTTTTCGCAATGCTGGTTACATAAAACGTCTCTCACTGATGTAGGGATGAAAACTTCACATGATACACCCTAATTGCCAGCTCGCTTACAGTAACATTGAGCATGTTATCACACTACCAAGTACCAAGTAGGTTTTTATAAAGTATTATACTTCACAGAATTAGCAAAGGAAAATTGTGACCTGTACCTATGTATGTTATTAAGGGATGATAT
This sequence comes from Paraescarpia echinospica, assembly GCA_020002185.1. Lineage (NCBI taxonomy): Eukaryota > Metazoa > Annelida > Polychaeta > Sabellida > Siboglinidae > Paraescarpia > Paraescarpia echinospica. Next base: position 19,785,312 of record CM034540.1, read on the forward strand.
GTTTTCAGATGAGTCTATTATTTATGTAAGGAAATGTTAACATTAATGTGTATCTGTATTCCAGTATGCAAAGGCCATCAGCGTTGGAGTACCACCTCACAAGATACGCCAGTGCCATGTCGATGCTTTCAGAACGGCAGTATTAGCAGAGTTCCTGCAATACAAGAAACTGTAATGGCACATGCAGTCACTGAATATATACTTTAGTTTGTAATCTTACTAATTTAATCCCACCTCATCCTATTATGTGATGGCTCTTAGTGTAATTTATTATTTAAATGAGTTTATTCATTATATATGTTTTAGGTATAATGCCCTTATATTTAAATTGTTTTTTAATTCAATGTACGATTCTTAGTTGTATTGTTTTTATGATATTTAACTTAATATTTTAATGATCTAACTATACAGGTTTGGTATTATGATTGTATTGTAAAGCACCATAGAGCACTGTGTGATTATGGCGCTATAAAAATATCTTATTTTATTATTATTACAGTCATGCAGTCATGCTATATATGAATTAATGATTACTTGTGACAATGGTTTTATTTCTGAATAAATGAATTTTATATTACTTGGCTGATTAAATATTATGATATACTTTATTTGTAGCAATGTTGTATTGCAAGCGAGTGCAGCGTTATATAACGGGCTACGTGGTTTGGTTCTTTGTAAATGTATGCCAATAATTTTAGTGTATTCCTGTTGTTTTATGTTACTTTGTTTAACGTAATAACAATCACAGCTTTAGTTTCATAAGGATCTCCTCAGTTTAATTTACATTACATTAGATTGCATATAATGTGACGTAAATATCTATAACCAGAAAGGCTAATGTTGTCTACGAGTTAATAATTATTTGTAACAATAGTTTTATTTTTTTATAATTGCATTTGATCACTTGTCTGATGATACATCACAGTATTATACAAAGGGCTAGTTTTGATCTGTGTAAATAAATAAATACATTTTTTGCATTTTATATTTCATTTAATAATACTACTAGTCGTGAATGCATGGCTCGTTTCCATAAATGTATTATTAAAGAATTGTTGAGTTACTTGGAGTTGCGTTGGGAAAAACTGTTTGGAAATGATGATCCCCACCCTCCGTACGAATTTTGAAGTGCCTCAATGGGACTTCTAGACTGCACACAAAATGTCAGCCCCATATTTCCAAAACTGATGGAGATAAGTGCTATTTTAAAATTGTGACTCCCAGACCGCCACCCCGGACAAATTTAGAAAAAATATAAAACTATGAACTATCCCAATGGGTATGCTAGATCGCATAAAAAAGGTCTGCCCCATACAGGCATGACTGGCCCAGATAAGTGCCATTTTAAAATTGTGACCCCACATTTTGAATTTGTTTTTAAATATCTAGATCCCAATGGGCTTGCTAGATCAAACACAAAAGTTCAACTCCACACATGACAAAATGACAGAGATAAGTGCATTTTAAAATTGTGACCTCCCCCGAGACTCCCACCACCTGGATGAATTTCGAAAAAAAAACTATATGTACAAACTACCCCAATGGACACCCTAGATCAAAAAAAATGTCAGCTTCATATATGTCAAATTAACAGAGACGTGTCATTTATAAATTGTTACCCCCAAGATTCCTACCCCCGACGAATTTTTAAAAATCTAAATCTACGAACCACCCCCAATGGGCCTGCTAGATTATACACAAAATTTCAGCTTCATACATGCCAAACTGACAGAGATAAGGATGTGTCATGTCATTTAAAATGCGGATATTTGTGTTTACCACAAAACCCGCTGTGCGTATAAGCAGCGCTGAAAACTGCAGCTCTGTGTGACGAAGTCGTAAGATACACAACGTCAACGCTCTGAGACAATTACATCAAAATAAAACACAATTTGTTGGCAAATAACTCCAAGTTATGCTAATCATGAGGTTTTGTTATGTATACTAACCATTACAAAAGTAACCGTATCATTAACGTAAACTATAATATAATTGGATCACACATTCTTTCGGCAAACACCGTGATAAGCTGGCCAAAAATAGGCGCTAACCTTTGACATGTACTGTGTGTACGCAAAACGGAACCGGAACTCACTCTCAGACCGGAACCTCCTTCCAGACCATACAGCTGCGGGCCGAAAGTAGGCGCTATCCTTTGACATTTACAATCGCATGCGCACTACGCAAAACGGAACCGGAACTTACTCTCAGACCGGAACCTCCTTCCAGACCAGTACACCGGCACTTCATTTGCGCATGCGCAATGCGAAACTACCGGTAAACAATAGCAACAGTGCCGCCTACCGGACTGTGATTGTAGCTCCGGCAGACTGCCAGAAAACGTATAAATCGACTACAACTCCGGCACTGATTGCCGGACGCCGTACGAACCTGCTAAAGCTCAGGCACTAATTGACTGCCGGACGCCGTGCGAATCTACTATAGGTCCGGCACTGATTGACTGCCGGATGCATCTATTATACAGTACAGGACGCTAGTACGGTTTAGGCACTGCCTGCCGGACACCGTATGATTTGGCTATAGCTCCGCGATGACTATAATAATTAACAGTAACAGTGGCTTTGCTACTACTAAGACTCTAAGAGGACACCGTAAGATAATTCGCTATATGGGTGATTTCATGTGAACGCAACAAAAGTTCCTGAAATTTGTTCCCCTCATCTCTTAGATTTTTTAATAAATCAGTTTGGTGAAAGTCTTTGCCCCTTTGGTAAGAAAAGCAAGATAGATGCGCACACGCTTACTGCGCATACATTGCGGAAAAGTGCCGGACCAATAGCTGCGAAATTACGCTTACGGATCCGGAGCGTTAGCCACTTCGTAATATTTATTCGTACTATAACGTGTACAATTCAGTGAAAGCAACGTATACATCCATCTAAAATGTATATAAAACGGTCAGTGCAGCCAGTCTCGTCTATGAAGCGTGAGCGTCTATGTCATGAATGGGGGAGGCTGTTTTTAAGTGAATATTATTAAACTTTAAAGATAATAATAGTGTGGAGTCTCCCATCACACAGTGATTTGTTTTGAATTTTGTTGACATTATGTAAATTGTTATTGTAAAATTTGTAGCTTAGTATTTGTTTTCATATTTTGTAGTTCTAGTTGTCTCCAGCTCTTAGCAATGTTCTATTAACTGACTAGTCTGTATTATTGTGGTTACAATGTAATGGTCTTACGAGGTCTCATTCTTTATGTACTGGCACTGAGGGTGGTCACTACCAGGGTACTTGTCGTCCTCAGTGGTTCTTTTATGTCCCAAATTGAGACGGGACCGACATTAATGTGATCACCGAGTCATGAGGGATTCGCAGTCCCCAATTTTGAGAGCCAGATTTTTACACCAAATATCATGCCTGCTCGGTCCAGGTTTTGAACTCAGAGCACTGGCATGCCAGGCGGATGTGCTAACCACTACACTAGCCGCACTCTCTGTATAATTTGTTTCTGCTGTTGGGATAAATAAAATGTATCCTTACCTTACCTAAGATGGGAGTGTGTTTCTACATTTCATAAAAACCAGCACAAACCCTTGGAGTAACATACACTATCGAGAGGGATGCGAGGGTACCAGCCCAGCCTGATCACAGTGCTTTCTTCTATATCATGAGCAGTCTTACTCCAAACCCACTATACTTTATCTTAGTCACATATTGAACATAACTTGGGATAATGTCATTGTTTTTCATTTTACAGGTTAATGAAGAGGAGCTCAGCATGAAACTGCCGCAGAATAACATGTATAGGGACGTACATGGTGGTATGCACCAACTACCCAAATTTACACTGGGGAGTCTAGTGGAATACTTATCCCAGTGCGGAAAGAAGCTGGAGGAAAAGAGCAAGTCTCTATACAAAGAAAGGCGAGTTATCTTAACATTAAACTAAAAGGACTGTAGGATTAAAGGTAAATGCGAATAACCATATGAGCTTAGTAGTTTGTACGTCCCTGTCAAATATGATACTGCCTTGATGAAATAATATTTTTCTTTGTCAATGGATGTCAATGGTCAGGAGTCACTTATTTGTAAGAGGTTTGGCAAATTTCTATGTGTTAAATGTAAGAACAAACATTCAAAACCTAACAATAAATTATTCAGGACCAGTATTCAGGAATACCCTGCCTCATAAACTTAGAATACTCCTGACCATTAACCAGTTTAAAAGAAACCTAACAGCTCCTTACTCGTGAATTATTATTGATATTACATTATATACATGTCTGGGTAAATATATATAGGTGAAGCACAATACTGGGCCAGAAAAGAGGACTGGACAGCAAAAACAGTCTTAGATGGTAACCAAAATACACCTACACCTAAAATTATAGAAGATAAAGATATTTTTACTCACTGTTATGTGGCGCAATGCCAAGTGAAGTTCATGATGTAAGTTACATGGTGTCTTTTAACAAAAATATGAGAATGTGAAGCACTTCAGAAATAAAAATTTGCTTGACTGATGTATGCTAGTACCTCATCAGAATCCAACCAAGACTTTTAAAATGTTAAGAATGATCAGAGCACTCTGGACGTGAAATGGTGGACACTGTAACTTACGTTATCCACCAAATCCACCACAAATTTTTTAAACAACAATAAACAGGCAGGATGCGTTTTTTTGTGTCTCTTCTTTCTTCATGGGCCTAAGATACAGCACAAATGTTATCAACAGGAACTGTCCACAAAGAAGCTTGTTATGGAGTTAATATAGTGTATTTTAATGTGCACATTTAAATATACATTTGTTTTCATACACATTTTAATAATAACATCTTGGACATGAAAAACTAGGTTAACTTCTGCACTTGTATATTATACCCAGCGTGTCAACAAAGACATATTAATACACTTTTAAAAAGTATTTAACATATGGCGATATAAATTTATAAAATAAATGATTCATTCTTGAAGAAGGTAGACATACATATTATGAACCTTTGAATACTTGACGAGGAAAATACACTGTTAGAAAATACACCTGATCTTGTCATTTCCAACATACACTTTGACCATTAAACCTCAGGCTTAAAATGTCAAACATGAATATGTGTAGTAGTTACACATGGCAGACAGTTACATGAATTTATATACTGAAAACAAAACAAAAAAATATAAATGCACTTTACTGATTAGCAGAATTAAAATCAGTCTATAATATTGACTAAGATCAAGCGTCACTATAATGAAATTGAACAATTTAAAATTGCTGTAATGACAATGAACACCTAGTAAAGAAAAATAGTTCACATTTTTCACCGTTTTGAAAAATAGCATAATCCACTAATGTCTGCATGCTGTATCAACCCACCCCCTTTCTCCACCCGGTAAACACTGACTGTTCCCAAGAAGTAAGATATCAAGATGTATAGATGCAGCTGTAGTAGAACATTTCTTGCTGCCTTTTTTCTTGTGAAATGCTGCAGATCATACATGAAACATTATTTTATATCTACTGATTATGACAATGAACAACTCCATAGTTATTTCCTCCCAACGCTACTATGATGCATGTTTTTGTTTACTGAATATATGCTTTTCTTTACAGGAGATTGAACTAGTGTGCTTAGTACTACTAGCTCTCCAAGTTAATCTGGCATGCTGGGCAGTTGTATGTCCAGGATCTCGGACAAGATTCTACAGCCATGCAATACGCTGCATATTAACAGTTTGTCAGGTGAATGTCCACCGAGTGATCCCAATTGTGTCGTGAGTTGCATCCATGACAGATTCCCCAGTGCCATGGGGTGTACACTGGCTTCCAGATCAGTCAGTTAGCTTGACTGACTGGTGACCAATGTAGAATGCAGTTTGACATAAGAATGTAGTGACGCCTGACTAGCTCTACAATTGGTGATGGAATGGTGGGTGCCAGGGTCTGGCAGTTATGGCATGAGTCTTCGGGCAACAACTTTCAACGCTGTGAGAGAGGTTCAGTGTCGAGCATTCTTCGGTGAACTACATCGGTTTAGATATCAATGACATCACCGTATGTTTTCGCTATCTTTGATGGTACTGCATACCAGCTTCCTGACTTTTTGCTGTACATCTGCATCTACCTATACCGAAGAAAAAGTGACAATTAGCATGGCTCTGACATGTATGATATTTTTATACGTGACGACACATTTATCAAGTCAATAATACAAGGTATTTGTATTCAATTCAACTATAACTTTTACCAGTGTCCTTGAAAAAATACGTGAATTATCCAGCATTGTTATAGTGGTAGGGTTTCATTGTCTTTGTGTTGCTGATAGTCAGTGGCAGACAGCTGAGTTCTTGCAACATACACCAAGCACTTGTTATGTACAACACAAGTTTGTGATGAAGTAATGGTATTGAAAGCCTTTTTAGATTTTTCAGCAACAGTCTGTTGATACACTGGCAGCAGCATTTTACTTGTTTAAATTATGTATGAATCATGAGGACTGTTATATATTTGTCATGCCACGTATCATCTTTCTAAATTATTCTTTTTATCACTATTTTATATTTTAACAAATAATTTACATTACATTTTCATTTCACATGATAATTAAACAACACCTGAATAAGGTTAGTTCTGATATTGTGTACTATCCAGTCCTCAGGATTGCTCAAAGCACTTTACTGGCTCCCTGGCAGACCTGTTAAATCGAAAACACCAACTTGACTTATGTGGGAAGCATTAAGCTGAAATTAATATGCGAAGACTATCCACCACTGTCTGTAGCAGGTACTCTTCATACAGCTGAGTAAACTGGAGCAATGTAGCATGTAGTGATTGTATATGTAATTCTCAGTCACATAGGGATGACCCTGTCTAGTCTAGTCACTATTTTAAGTTAAACTAAACATCTTTCTAAGTAATTTTTTCTCATTGGTTTACATTTTATGGGTATTAAATATTAAAAATTGTTGTTAAATACACATAATTGTTTAGTCACTAATTTTGTGAGTTGTAAACATATAAGGCATGTATAAACTACAACTAGCATTTGATATCACATGTACTAACTAGTGTTGTTTTTTTGCAACAAAGAATCATGATAAAAGTAACTGTTTGTTTTTTATATGTATCTGACATTTTTTCAACCTCTTCCTAATTGTTGTTTCTATTGTTGCTTTGCATATTATGTGCATGTGATGTGTAAGTGATATTAAAAATTATTACATTATACACATCAAGTGCAGTGATTGTACCTGTAGTTGTATTGTGCTTTTCATAATTTTGTAGTCAATCTTATCAAATAGTTTCAATAAAATGTTTGTACTTTACATTGTCTTTACTTTAATTCACATGCCTTTCTAACAACAATATGCAATTTAACGAGGACACCCATTACTGCAAAATCCTCATGCAGACAAACAAAACATTCACATACAGGGGTGGATCCAGAAATTGAGCCTGGCCGAACCAAATGATGTAGTCTAAATTTTGGCGCTACCGAGCCGCCATAACTATAACTTCGGCCGCTTGGCTGGAGTGGTGATATCGGCAGATGGGGGGGGTGCTAATGAAACACTTGCACTGTATATACGAAGTTATGTTTGCAACAGAAATATTCCAAATTAAATAAATAGACCATTAAGTTCAAAAATTGAACTGCAAATTAAATGTAGAATGCAACTGAAAGTTTCACAAAAGCCGTATCAACCAAAGATGGTGTAACTACCCTAAGATTGGTCAGAATAAAACAATTTTTAAAACCAATCACATATGTTTGCATATCTTCCAATTATTATGCTATGATTTATATATATATATAACATTTGCATAGCAGCATCAATTAATACTTACGTTTGTTCTAACTGTCCTGAGCTGCATCCAGCCTCAGGAAGTGACTGGACACCTGAGCTGCCTTTGCTACGAACACTGATGCTCGATAGAGCCACCACAGATCTTGTCATATGTGATGGCTGCAGTGATGTTGAGGTAGTTCACGCCTTTGTGTTGAAGCTGTGGAACAGAGTCATGAATTGGAATATGGAATGAGCAAGATTATTTGTGAAAATGAACATGGTTTGACAGGACTACTACCCGTCAATATATACATATATAATATGCATGTGTGTGGTATGTAACTTATAAACTTTCATTAACAGGTAAAAATATGTTGCCCAAAGGCCATTTGCCCAGCACTCACGAGTGAAAAGGTCATTTGCCCAGTTGTGAAACAATTACAATGATATGAGAGTGGCAAAGTTATTATTGTAAAAGTGTAGTACATAACAAACAACTAGACAATTTACAACTTATTAACTAAGTATAGGTAGAACACAGATGGGCTGGAAAGAAGGTTACAGGAAATAAAGTCAAACTAATTTTATTCGAAAATTATAAAATAAATAAACAGTTTTGCAATTTTTCATTGATAGTTCAACAAAACAAAGTTTTAGGAATTCAATAGTAAACCATGCAAAATACCCAATGCCTTAGTTGTGGTCTCAATGTGTCATTCATCTAACACTGCTAATTAATGAGGAGGACATTTGGCTGGCAGTGGGTGAACCCCTGGCAGTATCCACAGTTCTACTGTTTACTCAGAAGGTGGATTACCAGCTGTTACTGTCCAATGATCAATATCCCCTTTGTTCTTTAGCTGGACTGCAAGGTGCCACTGCAAACTGGCTACACTTGTCTAAAGGCTGGCCGAGTCATTGTAAGTCTTTAGAAGAAGATTCCAGCAGTTAATCGTGTCTCTTATGAAAGCAACAAAGGCATTCTATTATGGAT
>CM034540.1:19795053-19853966 GCA_020002185.1 Paraescarpia echinospica
TGGACCATTCAATGATAAATTATGTTTCAGAGGTACTCGCAGTGGTATTTGAACATATCATTCAATACCATTCAGTGATAAATCAGTATGTCTTAGTGGTATTCTCAATGGTATTTGAACATACCATTCAGTACCACTGGACCATTCAATGATAAATAAGTTTTCAATGGTACTCTCAGTGGTATTTGAACATAACGTTCAATACCATTCATTATGTAAATATCAGTCATAACTAGAAAAACATGTATGAGTGAGAAAATGGCATTCCATTTATTTAATACCGTGTTAATCATAGGCATGGAGTACTGAAGAGCCCCTACATGGGAGTGGCAATCATGGTTGTTTACAAGTTCCATAGTAGGGACGAAATTACCAAGTTCTTTAGCCATACACATACATGTACAAACAAAAAAGCTGGGGTACTCGATCCCCCATGAACGCATAATACATAGAAGTGGCCTAATCACCACAACATTGGTAAACAAACCATAACATAATGAAAATAATGGTAACAACACATAATTAATAAAAGTGCTTTATCTTATATATATATATATATATATATACACACATATACCTATACACATAAATAAAAAAAACATCAACTAGTAACACATCACACAGAAAGGCTTGGCCGAACTGCCACACAAAACGTACTTATAAAAAGCACCCTCCCTAAAAACCCTGCGTACACTACAGAACAGTCAGTGGAGGAAAAAGCAATAATGCAAAACTTCGTGGACCAAACTAAAGCAGGGAAAAAGCGTCACAAAATTAAAAAACTTTGTCAACTACTCTGTGCTCAATGTTTCACATTGTCTCTACACGCAGTGCACAAGCTGATCTATTAGAAAACCACTGTTAACCCAATATCAGGGAGCGTGTGTGGGATTTTCAAAAACAGTGCAAACTCAATGTTGCTTACTGTTCAAAACAGAAGCGGCAACTGAATTTTGAAATACTTCTTATCCAGCACCAATGTGAGGTGTATGTCAATGGGAGGTATATGTCACTGAGAGCTGTGTGTCACTGTGAGGTGTGTATCACAGTAAGGTGTGTGTCATTGTGAGCAGTGTGTCATTGTGAGGTGTATGTCACTGTGAGGTATATGCCACTTTGAGGTGTGTGTCACTGTGAGGTGTGTATCGCTGAGAGGAGTGTCTCACTGTAAGGTGTGTGACACTGTGAAGTGTGTGTCACTGTGATGTGTGTATTACTGCGAGGTGTGTGTTACTGTAAGGTGTGTGTCATTGTGTGGTGTGTGACACTGTGATGTGTGTGTCACTGTGAGGTGTGTGTCACTGTAAGGTATGTGTCATTTTGAGGTGTGTGACACTGTGAAATGTGTGACATTGTGAGGTGTGTGTCACTGTGAGGTGTGTGTCACTGTAAGGTGAGTGTCACTGTAAGGTGTGTGTCACTGTAAGGTGTGTGTCATTGTGAGTTCTGTGTCACTGTAAGGTGTGTGTCACTGTGATGTGTGTGTCACTGGGAGGTATGTGTCAGTGTGAGGTGTATGTCACTGTAATGTGTGTGTCATTGTGAGATGTGTGACACTGTAAGGTGTGTGACACTGTGAGGTGTGTGTCACTGTGAGGTGTGTGTCATTGTAAGGTGTGTGTCAGTGTAAGGTGTGTGTGACACTGTGAGGTGGGTGTCACTATGATGTGTGTGTCACTGTGTGGTGTGTGTCACTGTAAGGTGTGTGTCAATGCGAGATGTGTGACTCTGTGAGGTGTGTTACATTGTGAGGTGTGTGTCACTGTGAGGTGTGTGACACTGTGAGGTGTGTGTCACTGTGAGGTGTGTGTCACTGTGAGGTGTGTGTCATTGTAAGGTGTGTATCACTGTAATGTGTGTGTCACAGTGATGTGTGTGTCACTGTGAGGTGGGTATCGCTGTGAGGTGTGTGTCACTGTAAGGTGTGTGTCATTGTGACGTATGTGATACTGTGAGGTGTGTGTCACTGTGATATGCGTATGTCACTGTGAGGTGTATGTCACTGTGAGGAGTGTGTCACTATGAGGTGTCAGTTAATGTGAGTTTTATGTCACTGTGGGGTGTATGTCAATGTAAAATGTGTACGTCCATGATGTGTGTTACTGTGAGGTGTGTGTGTCACTGTGAGGTGAGTGTCACTGTGAGTTGTGTGACACTGTGAGGTATGTGTCACTAAGATGTGTGTGTCACAGTGAGGTTTAAGTGACTGTGAAGCGTGTGTCACTATGAGGTGTGTTTTCATATGAGTTTTATGTCACTGTGTTTGTGTCAATGTGAGGTGACTGTCATATCGAGGTGTGTGTCACTGCGACGTGCGAGTCACTATAAGATGTGTGTCACTGTGAGGTGTTTGTTACAGTGAGGTGTATGTGTGGCACCGTGAGGTTTGTGTCACTGTGAGGTGTGTACAGGTGTCATGGTGTGTGTCACTGACAGGCGTGTGTTACTGTAAGGTGTGTGTCACTGTCAGGTTATGTTATTCTCACTTGTTTGTTATTGTTAATTGTGTGTTATGGCCAGGTGTTTGTTACTGTCAGCTATAGGTTTCCGTCAGGTGTATGATACTGTCAGGTGTACATTTCTGTAAGATGTATGTTATTGACATGGATATGCTACTGTCAGGTATACACATCGCTGAATTCTAATCACTAATTTCATTCAATCAGGTGTCGACTATGAATAACGCCAATGAAAATGGCAATATATTTCCACTAACCTGGAAAAGATGTCCAAATGATGCATACAGTGATATATGTTGTGATAAGTTTAGAGACACAGTTATGCCACCTATAAGCCATGACTTCAAAAGACTAGCATACTTCCGCAACGTATAACCCAACTACAAAGACGAACATACTTCCGCAATGTGGTTTAGGTAGTCGCCACTATCGGAGCCACACGATCCTCAACGCATCTAATCTGGTTGACAATTGTCCACAGTGTGGAGCCACTGCTCTGACTACTCGGATTGGTTGTATGAATCTGACTATTTACACGTCGGGGCCTGTGCCATACATGAAAATCCGAAGTGCGCATTCATTGCATTTTGTGAGAATTATGTCACTGAAATGTTTCCGGGTTTGTCACTAGTAATTAAATGTATTGTCTCGTTCAGCCATACCAATGCGGGACTTTTATGAGGTCATCTATTTTAGTACGGTTTGTTAAGTAAAGGCCACGGCACTTTTTTTCTTGTCAAATTAAAGCAAGGAAATGTGTCAATATATCGTAATAATTATGTAAAATTTCATTTTTTTTTAAGTCAGATGATGCGACACTGACCTTGGATTATAAGGCCAAATTTATATTTTACCGAACGTGTAAGTTTTTTTATTAGCACCACTCATTGTTTTTGTATATGTGTACTAATGTGTGCAATTATAGATGTGTGCATGTATGTGTGCAAGAAGCCTGCCCATGACCTTGAATTTCAAGATCAAATAAACAAATTAATAAACACCGTGGTACTTGTATATATGAATGTATGTGTGTATTTATGCATGCGTACATGTACAGTCAGGTACCTTGGCAACTTGATGGGGACAGACCGAATAAAAGTACCAATTTTGTGTGTGCATCCTTGAACAATAAGATTTAACTTTTTGATCGGAGTCAGCAATTTGTTTGGGTGGGTTCATAAGTTTTCATCCCCCTTTGATGTGGTACAGACCGGATAAAAGCGCCAAATATTTAGTGTTGCTTCATTAAACAATAATATTTCACGCTTTAATTGGTGATAAAAATTGTTTGGGTGGGTCCATCATTTTATTTACCCCTTATTGAACCGAAATATGCCTTTTTATTACACTCTGTCATGGGATTATATGTGGCTAACGAATAAAAACACCAACTTGTTTTACTGCATTCTTCCTTGAACACCACGATTTCAAAGTTTCGTACGAATTAGCATAAATTTGGAGTGGGTCCATAATTTATCATCCTCCACTGAACCCTTAACCCTATTACACTGACATATGTTACAGACATATTTTGTTATTGGCATCAGAACATTTTAGGTGGGTCCATGCATTTACCCTCGTTGAACGGATATATGTTGTTTTATAATTTTTTTCAGGGGATAAGGGAAATGCCGACTAAATTTAAAGCACCACATTTTTGTTGCTCCTTCAATAATAACTTCTCACTTTTTGATCGGTGCCAGTATAAATTTGGGGGTCCATTGTTCACCCCCACTGAAATAAGTGCTGTTTTACTTAATTTGTTTCATGGGATATATGTGGCAAACCAAAAAAACACACCACATTTTTGCTTGATTTTTGCGTCCATGAACCCGAATTATCAGAGTTTGGGATAGCATGGAAGTTGAGAAACATCATGTGGACAGCTTCTTTGCTTTAACATCGTCCGTGCGATCGAAACATGGGCAAAGATTAGTACAACAACGATAAATCGGTGACCGTTGACATAACGCATTCAATCCATGCCCCACTAAAGAGGAGCTTACGCGCCGTCTGCAAATGTCCTGCGGCACAGTCCAAAACCAAGCAGGCAGGAAACATTTCAATGCTGAAGAATTGACTGACCCTTTTTTCGGTTATGCATCGTCTTGCTGCAAAGAACCTTTATATGTGTGCATTTTTCAGACAATACAAACTCTTCCATACCCTCGGTCCTTCCCATATCCTTTCCACAACCAACATCATGACGATTGATGAGTGCAGACACTGTTGTTATTCCTCACACATCAGGAAGCATTTAGTTAACTCCAACAGTGTTGAGATTGTCTGGGACACGAACTTCCCCAGCAGCATCAAATAATCCAAACGAGAGTAGCGTGGTAAAGAGACTTGGATGAAGGTAACCAGGGGCAAGACGGTGCCAATAAACTGGATTTACTTCCGTTGTCAGTCATCAAGAAACATGAGCTATTTTCATTTCTCCCCACCAAATCTCGAATACCCAGGTTGAACGGATATGACTGCCACGTCAGGAACCTCAGTGATCGTCAATAGGTACAACTATGATATGCTACAGTGTGACCTCGAGGAAACTGACTTGTCATTGTGCAGACTGTTTTGGAAAGGGGACCAACTCATATTTGATACACTCTGTGGTGATAATTATTATGTACGAGCTAGTCATATTTTTCTTCAGCTGCATACATTTGGATAGCCTTTGGGACTGGCAATAACGTTATTGACCGTAATGGTAATGGCATTTGTCATGCTCTGCGAACAAACAAGTCGACGTCCTTGTCAGTTTCTACGGTTTAGACAGTTTAGACGAGGTGCAGTACGACGTCTGCATCCTTCGGCAATGGTAGGGATACAGCATGAGACACCTAGAATGTATACCCTGAAGTGACCGAAGGATTAATTTATATGGTACTTAATCCGTCCGTAGCAACATTCAAAGCGTATAGCATACTAAGCTTTCTTCTGGTTAACCAGTACACTGGTCCAATAGCAGACACCCATTGCAGATGGCTGGAGTTGTACATGGGACGTGAAGAGTCTGCCATGACACCTTGTAGACTTACTTTATTTACTTTATAGACGCACGAGGCAGTCAAGCACGCCATCCAAATATGTCGCTTGCTTGTGTTTTGACGTCGCTCAAACTTTTGTTGATCAGCTGTAAGCCTCGGTCGATTGTTTGGCGCCAGTTCATTCTTGGTCGTCCCCTCTTTCTCTGGTCAACTGGTATCCACCATAGCGCTTGTTGGGCCGGTCTAGTAAGTGGGAGCCTTATGACATGACCGAGCCAGCTCATTCGTCTTCTGCAGATAGTAGATGATGCCAGAGGTTGTCCAGATCGTTTCCGGATATCTATATTATTCACATGGTCGCTCCAGTGTATTCCGGAGATCTTTCGCAGGCATTTAATAATAATAATAATAAACTGTATTTATACACCATCAAATCCGGGACTAATGAGCCCCGTTCACGGATGTTTACAAATTGGCAATCATATAAGAAGCATAAAAACACATTTAAGAGAAATAAATAAGAAAATAAATAAAATTAGCAAACAAAATCCTAGTATAGTCTGTATATATATATATATATATATATGTATATATATATATATGTGTATATATATATATATATATATATATAAACCTAAGGATAGTAAAATGACGGGTAAATGCAATGATAAAATAAACGATTAGCAAAAGTGCTGAACAGCTGAACCTACTGAGAAAAAAAAATTAAAAATTAATAATTTACATTAAATAATTTGATTAGATACTAAAATGTGATTCTGAGATAAATAAGACTAAAAATGTATTAAAACTATATGCATGAATAATGCAAAGGTTAAATGATGTCTAATTATATTAGTTTGAGAACAGAAATGTCTTCAATAATTTTCCAAACTGTCTAGTGTTCTCAATCGCGCGTAGTTCCAGAGGCAGAGAGTTCCACAATGTCGGCCCAGCACATGCAAACGCCCGGCGACCATAACGTTCTAGGGTCACGCGTGGAACATCCAGAAGCAGACCACCGCCAGAGCGTAGGGTCCTGCGTGGTGCGTGACGATGTAGCAGTGACGCGAGATACACTGGCGTGCCTGCATACAGTGCCGTGTGTACAACCATGAGTACTCGATGCGCTTTCTCACTGGGAGCCAGTGTAACTGTTATAGGACCGCAATGATAGATCGCCGGTCACCTCGTCGAAGTTGCATCACAACACGAGCGGTTGACCGTTGGACTCTCTCTAGACGGTGCAGCAGACGGTCAGGTATACCAAACAGCATCGCATTTCCATAATCAATTCTGGATGTCACAAGTGCATGGACAAGACATTTTGTACACGAGCAATTCTCGAGAGATGGTAGTAAGCACTTCGACATACATTTGCAACCTGGGTCGCCATCGAAAAATCAGCATCGATTGCAACACCAAGGTCACGGACGATGGTCGATGTCGATGTCGACATGATCAATGAGTATTGGTCTGGGGAAGCTCGATGAACGTATAACAGTTGCTTCCGTTTTGCTCTCGTTGAGAACCAGTCCGTTGTCACAGAGCCACGTTTTAACTTCACTGATGCAAGCCTCCATTCTGATGAGAGCATTTGTATGCTCAAATGGTGGAAAATCGAAGTATAACTGCGTATCATCGGAGTACAGATGGTGTTGTACGTCGTGTCGGTTGAGTAAATTCGTTAGAGGCGCAATGTAGGCGTTGAAGAGCACCGACCCAAGAACCGACCCCTCTGGTACTACGGATCTCATCACGGTACACACAGACACTTCTTTCCCGACACGCACGGCTGAAGTACGACCATATATGTATGACGCCAACCACGCATGCGCTTCGCCGCATATGCCATAGCTAAATAGTCTCCGTAGTAAGATATCGTGATTTATTGTGTCGAAGGCTGCTGTTAAATCGAGAGGCACAAGAAGTACTCCACGACGAGCATCAATCCCTTGCGCCACATCACTGTGAATGCGTAAGAGTGTTGTCTCCGCACTGTGGCGAGGTCGGTAGACATTCTGGTAGACGCCCAGTATGCCATTCTCGTTTAGGAAGCGTTCCAGTTGTCTTGAGAAGAAACGCTCCATTGTCTTCGCCACAAACGAAATGTTCGATATTGGACGGAAGTTAGACAGCACATTGACATCAGCACCTCGTTTTTTCAGTACAGGCGTTACGATGGCGTGTTTCATCGACTGTGGGACTAAAGCAGTGGAGAGCGACGCATTAATTATGCGTGTAATAACTGGACACAGCGCTTTAATGTTCTGTTGAAGGAGTGATGTTGGCAGCGGGTCCAGTTCGCATGACTTGGTAGCAGATGCTAAAATTATGTTCTTCACGTCTGCCGGTGAAGCAGATTCGAAACATACTAAGCGTGCAGCCACATTCGTCACTACGTCTTCAGTTGACGATTGAGTCATATTGCGGCGCAACGCATCGATCTTCTCGGAGAAACTCTTCTGGAATTTCGCTGCAACAGTAGCTTGTGTAGCGTCCTCGGGTAGCGGTCGGTCTCCTGCTCGACCAAGTAGTGTGTTTGCGATCTGGTAGACTCGTCGGATGTTGCCACCGGCACTTGTCATCTCAGTACGGTAGTAATGCGATCGTGCAGTCCTAAGTGATTTTCGGAACGCGTTGCGCAAACCGGTGTATATTTGACGATGTACAGTCAGTCCAGTTTGTCGCCAGTTACGCTCAGCACGACGTAATGCCCGCTTCTCGTCAGTTAACTCGCTTGTATGCCACGGTGTCTTCGGCCTAGCCGTGATAGTCCGCGATATTACTGGGACATGAGCATTAACGATGCTACGTATGCATCCATCGTATCGAGTGAGGGTAACTTCAGGATTTTGTTCAGGAACGTTAAGATGTGATGCCGCGAGATCTGCGGTAAAACGGCTGCCGTTAATGGCTGAATACTTGCGGTATTGGACGCGTCGCGTCATGCGCTCTGATTTAGATCGGCGTAATCCGCATTCAATCACACGGTGATCAGTGAGAAGAGTTTTTGGCTCAACTGTTGTGGCTATGACGTGAGATGTTCCCGACGTGATAACCAGGTCCAGGATGTTGCCGCGCTCATGTGTTGCGCTTTGCACATGTTGTACAAAGCCATGAGTCTCCAGCAAATCAGTCAAGTTCGTTGCTTCGGCGCATGTAGAATCACCATATCGTGTGTTGAAATCACCACACACGACGCGGCGATGAGTAAAACCTTGCTAACGTCATCTAGGAAGGAGCGGAAGTTGGACGTTGGCGGTCGGTAGACAACGATCACGCGAATGGTGCAACCAATACGGATATTACGCAGAATAACGCAACAAGTCTCACAAGTCAGCACGTGAAACTAACTGCAATGTCATTCGAAATAGTACTCCTACACCACCTCCACGACATTTAGTGTCAAATGCATCAATTTTGTTTTCTTAGCTTATTTCTTTTTGCCATGTTTCACATCCATACAGGAGGGTTGGTGTAACGTTTGAGTTATAGAAGTGGAGTTTAGATTTCAAGCAAATTTCTTGTTTTTCTAAATTGTCCTCACCTGGTTGAAGGCTGCTGGCGCTTTCCCCACTATGCAGTTTAGTTCATGATCGATGATTCCTTGGATGTTGATGGAGCTGCCAAGGTAGGTGAAGTTTTCGACTGTTTCTACGTTTTTTCTGGTCGATCAAACCATCTGTGTGTGATTGGTGCCCCCTTGTCAGCATGCTTTTTGGCTTCTTTTCACTGACGACAAGTCCCAAGCCATTAGCGTATTTGCTGACTGATTCCACGAGACGTTGTAGGCCCTGGGCGGTGTCTGAGAGGGCAGTAATGTCATTAGCAAAGTCCAGGTCTAACAAACGCTCCTCCTTAACCCGCACAAACCCTTCATTGCCTGTTCTTGCTAGCTGCATGACCCAGTCGATGGTCACTGCAAAGAGAAGGGGGGGGGGGAAACAACGCAGCTTTGGCTGACACCAGTCATCACATGGAACCAGTCGTGTCAGCCATCTTCGGTTTTTACACAACATCTCGAGTTTTCTTATATTTTCTCGATTGCTGTTAAAATCTTTTGTGGGATTCCATACGTGGTTAATATTTTCCACATGGAGGGTGTGTGGATGCCGTCAAACGCCTTGGTGAAGTATACGAAACTGATTGCGAGGGGTAACTGGTACTCTTGTCATTTCTCAATAATGCGTCTGAATGTGAATAACTGCTCAGCACAAGAACGTTTGGGCCTAAAGCCTGCTTGTTCCTCACGCAGTTCGCCATCTACCACATGTCGCATTCGGTCCAGTATCATCTGGCAGTAACTTTCCCTGGTATTGACTGCAATGTCACACCTCTCCAGTTGTCACATGCTGTTAGGTTTCCTTTCTTTGGGATACAGACAACAGTACCACCTTTCCTGTCTTCATGAACGATGCCCGAGTCCCAGATCTGGTTGCATAGTCCGCACATCCATTGTACAATTGTTTCACCAATTGTTAGGTGCCGTTCTATTGAGTACCTCTCTAAAGTGTTATGCCCATCTCTCTAGTATGTCATCATCTTTCAATAGTAGAGATCCGTCTTTGGCTTTGATTGGACCAGACCTTGCCTTTGTACTGCCAGTGATTTTTTTGGCAATGCGGTATACCTGTCTCATATCATTTCGGGCAACTGCGTTCTCTGCCTCCTGTGTATGTCTGTCAAACCATTCGCGCTTGTCCTTAGGTGCATTACGCTTCACATATATGTCCTTCTTACTATAGGCCCGGTAGGAAGCTGCGCTGCAGGACTCATTTGGTCGTTTCTGTTGCAGGAGTTTCCTCTCCGCAATCAGTCCCCACGTGTGATCACTGATCGAAGACTCCTTCAGAGAGGTCTGGAATCCCAGAACGTGTATGCCCGTTGCCATCATCGCATCTACCATCGATCTTCTCCCACCATTCCGTTGAACCTGGTGTATGATCTGCAAGGGCAGCAAAACGATTTCTCTGGATAGCTTGGTATTCATATTTGGTCACTGGGTTCTGGAGCTTGTTCATATCGAATCTCTTAGTCATGTTTGTCTTCTTCTTTTGTCTCCTCATCTTGATCTTGATTTTTGCAATAACTAAGTGGTGGTCACTACCGATGTCTGCTCCACTGGGCACTCTGACGTCCCGTAGACACGGAATCCTCCAGCCTGGTCCAATAGCAAAATGGTCGATCTGTGTGAAGGTCTTTTGGTCATTTGAAAACCATGTTATTTTGTGTATGTCTTTGTGCTCAAAGAGTGTAGATCCGATCACTAAGTTGTTCATTACACAGAATTGCACAAAGCGGTTTACCGATCTGAGCATTCATGTATCCCATAACAATAGTTATGTCATGATGTGGAATCTTGTCTACCAGGTCCTGTAGTTGCTCATAGAAGCTGTCTTTCTCATATTCATCGTGGCTGTTGGATGGTGCATAGCATTGGATGATGGTGACCTTGGCATGTGATGTTATAAATCTTGTCGTAAGTAATTAATCGTTCATTCACTGGGGTCCATTCTGTAAGCGTACTGCTTGTCAAGGACGATGGCAACACTACCACGATGGATATCATCTTGTCTTCCAGAGAACAGTATGGTCTTGTTTCCTGATTAGAATTTTCCTGAGTCAGTCCAACGAACCTCGCTGAGACATAGTATGTTGATCTTGTAGTTTCCCATCTCTTTAATCAATTGTTCGAGCTTTGAACTATCGCCTAATGTTTTGTCATTCACCGTCATGCCATGCTCGTCACATTCGCTCACTTTATTTATTTGTCTTAAATGCGTTATTTGTATGCTTCTTAGATGATTGCCGATTTGTAAACACCCGTGAACGGGTCATTAGTTCCGGATTTGTTGGTGTGTAAATAAAGTTTATTATTATATTATTCGTATTTAGTCTTGCAATCAGCGTCCGAAACTGACCACCGCAGACTCTTGCAGAGCTTGCTGGCGGCGGACATGCCACATTAATCATCTATGACCAGCTTTTTGTATGGGAATCCTTCTTTGAAGTATGTGAAAAGTTGTTTCTTAGCACTTGCAAAACATCTAGTAGTCATGCAGCGCATTAAATTTGTTCATGTTTATTTTATGTTTTGCTGCGTCGCCTATTGAATGACAGCGAACAGCAGTGCCTGCACTCTTTAGTGTTGTAGGCCTAAATTAGTTAATACAAACTTGCCATTTGTTACTATGTTCAACGTTTTCAGAATGCCGTCTTAAAGCGGAAGATTCTAATAAAATGTCCGATATCCTGGAGGTGGACACTTTATTCCCGGTGTGATCTGTGATATTTTTGATTGTTGAACTTTCTTCAGGATCGTTCATTTTATGCAAACGATTTTTTTGACATATGCAATACGTGATTTTACTTTGTAGTTGTAGCGTCTCGTCGGCGTAGCACGCCAACTTCTTCAGTACATGTGACGTATGATGCCATCGTACATGTGGAATAGTTCGTAATTCCACTCGTCTCGACTGATTGGTGTTCTGGCCTTTCCAATTTAAACCATAATGGCTTCTTCTATGCGCCGTGTTTTTCTTTTGGACTCTTTGTCTATTATTTTCGCTCCGGTTTATGATGTGATTTTGGTGTTGTTGTGTGGTCGGATTTGTTGATGGTCGACATTGATCTTTTTCTCGCCCATCGTGCACGTGTCTTTTTTGTGTTGTCAACATCCTTTCTATGTTACTCAAGTCTCATTTTGAACAATCTTCCCGTACCAAAACATGCAAAAGCCTGGTTGTTTTAGTGCTGGCATTTTAAGAATGCAAAAGCTGGAATCTGAAAGCCGAGTCCAAAAGAAGAATATGCGCATTTGAAATTTGTCAGAAAGTTTGTTACAGAGACCACATAACAGGTGTAGCCGTATATCAGCAATGCAAGCAATCATCAAAGCCGCAGGACCTCAAGAAACTCTTTTGACCGCAGTGAAACGCCAGACAGTCCAATGCTTCGGCCACACAACCAGGCACAAGACACGCGCCAAAGAAATATTATACGGCACAGTCATAGGCGCCAGAAAACGAGGAAGACCACAACAGATATACATGGGCAACACCAGAGAGTAGACGGGTCTAACGCCAGGGGAGTTACGATGCAACCCACAATCGCCCCAGATGGAAAAAATCGCTATTAAAACTCATATCCATGTGGATGTCACCCACTCTTTATTATCGCTCACGATTTTTTCAGGTATGTGCAGATACGCATAAATGGCTGTTGTACATTAGTACGATATCGTGAGGAAAGTGCTAAAATTTATTTGGCTGTACATATGTTAACTAAATAAATAAATATACTTATATAGCTCTAGTTAGAAACTATTCAAGGCGCTTTACATGTAAAATAGTAATAAATCAAAACAGTAATTAATTAAGTTAAAAAAAAGTGTATATATATATATATATATTTAAATATTAGTATTATCGTGTCATATAAACAAAAGATAATTGATAAAAGCTTAATGCCAAGTCTAAAAGTCATAGTAGCAGTAAAAATATTGATTAAAAGAGAATGTTTAAAAGTGCTCTTAAAAGTCTCAGTGTTCATTACATGCATTTAAAACAAGTAGTTTACTCCGCAAATCCGGGACTGCTGCGGCTGCTGGAGTTAAAATATCGATTAAAATAGAGTGTTTTTAATGCGCTTTTAAATGCTGCTTCACTGTTTAGTTCACGCATTGATGTGGGTAAATCGTTCCAGAGGTCCGGAGCTGCTGCCATAAAACTCGCGTCTCCGACTATGCATCTTATTCGCGGTCTCGCAAGTTGACGATTTCCCGCTGACCGAAGGGACCTGGTAGGCACGTAAAGGCAGACAAGCTCGCTCAGGTACACGGGCCCACACTTGTTGAAAGCTCTGTGCACGAATACCAGGACCTTGACACGAATGCGTTCTCGTACCGGCAGCCAATGTAGGTCCTGGAGCACTGGCGTGATGCTTGCGTATTTGGGCACTCGCTATTATATCGAAGTGTAGGCGCTTGTAAAATAAATATCGAATGACATTACGCAGGCCGTCTTCGCGTACATTCTCTGGATTTGTTCTGCAGATGTCAAGCTCTGGCATTTGTTTAGATATAGAAATAATTTTACGCATATTTCGTGTAAACAAACTGCATCATACCAGCCTTGAAGGTCCGAACATGAACGTCTTTTTTCACTGAATGTCGAGATTGGCCGAATGGTCCTGACTCCTGGGCCGACTGCGTAATGCCACGGTTTTAAGCACCAACGGTATTTAACATGGGGTTAAAGGGAAATAATGATCCGTTGTTTTAAGTCAATTCCCCAATTTTCATTACTGTATACTTTTGATATGTTTAAATGGTTAATTAAAACAGTAAAAATATCTTATGTTGCAATTTTTTACCGGTCAAATCATAAAAAAACCTGGACAACAACCCTAAACCTTACCATAAACCTAACCCTTTTCGCACATCAGACGAATCATAACATGCAATTTGTACGTGTTGGAGTAGCAGAATGCTCTCTCCTTTAGGCTCGTGGGTACCTGATCATAAATGTACACGCAAAATGAGTTTTATCTAAAAATTGGACTATCATCAACTAAGAACTGTTTCATGTATTAACAGAACACGTGTCCTTTATTGTCAATGTGTCATTATCAATAACAGTTCAATGTTATGATAGCTGTATAAAGAAAACATTGGAAATATAATAGGCACTGTCATGATATAACGTCCCGTGGACGATACATTAGGGTAAAGTCGGGTATCGTGAGCACCCCCCCTGCAGCTTAAACCAAACATGCCAGGTGCCGCCACCCGTGATTTTCTTGAAGCACGTCGTCTGCAAACCGCCACCACCATTTCTGTCGTTTGTGCTGCCGAATATTTTCCGAGGTGAGGTCGTGTAAAGAAACTGTGCACTTTTCTTACCATATCCACCAGCACGGCGAATTTATTCTGATTCAAAATGTGTATCATTACGATGCGCAACTGATGTGTAAATTAAACCTTGAGGCTTGTTGCGTATTGTGATGAGCGATAATGCAGCCTCTCGCGGATTATAGTTCGTCAAAGTATCACCTTGCGGCGTGCATAGCGCTGTGGCTAATATGAGCAGGCTTTCTGGAGGTATTATGAGCACGGTGCTCATATTAGCCGATAGGGTGCTCATATTAGCCTAGATGTTATTGGCTTTGTTTACCTACCGCCAGTCTGCGTTGCAATCATTTGAGGCTACAATTATGTTCAAAACAATAGTAATTGTTATCCAATAGTAATTCGTTGTATATGCTATATTTAAAGGGGTTCATATAGCAGCAGCAAACTTTTTTTAACAAAGTTTTCCAGTTTTTGAGGTGTTGCTATCTGTTTTATTATAGGCTGTATTTCTAAACTGCCCAGAAGCAATTTGTTTCTACTGCTATATATATAAATCCCTTTAAAACTTGCAATAATAAACTCTCACACTTTTTTATCAGATGCCTAATGTGAAGAAGAAGGTTGAACGCGTGATATGGACATTATCAGATATGCAGTCGGCCGTATGTGACGTACTAATGTATCAACGATCACAGAAATCAGCTAGCCAAGCGCACAATGTACCGCGACAAACCCTGAGACGGCATCTAGAGAAGGCACGTGCGGGTGAGGGCGTCCACAAGTGTCTCGGCCGCAAACCGGTACTCTCCATAGATCAAGAAACAGAGCTGAAAGCCACCATATTTGAAATGGAGGCCAAACTCTTCGGCTTGACGCGAGATGATGTGAGGCACTTTGTATTCAAATTCTGCGAAGCAAAGAATATAAAAAATAAATTCAACCAAACAACTCAAAGGGCTGGAAAGGACTGGCTGAAAGGCTACTTAAAACGGCATCCAGACATCAGTCCGCGAATCCCCGAGCCAACGTCGATTCAGAGAGCCATCGGCTTTAACAGAACGAAGGTTGATCGGTACAGATGCATCTTCTACAAGCCACCATCTTTGATGAGGATGGGAAGAGGGTCATCCACGAAGGCAACATATTCAACGTGGACGAATCTGGTTACACTATTTGCCACAAGCCAGGGAAAGTGCTGGCGAAGAAAGGGATCGGGGCTATCACCAGTGCGGAGAGGGGAAAGAATGTTACAGTTGTCGCTTGTGTTTCGGCGACCGGCGCATACGTCCCACCGATGATGATCTTCCCTAGGGTTCGCATGAAGCCGGAACTGCTTGACGGGTCGCCTCCTGGCACTGTTGGGTACGCAAACAAAAGTGGTTGGATCAACGTTGAGTTGTTCGAATGCTGGATCGACCACTTCATTGAAGTTGTGCAGCCAAGCCACCGAGCATCAAAGGTGTTGCCCATCCTAGATGGCCACAGCAGCCACACGAAGAATGTTCGACTGATCGACAAGGCCAAGACAAACAACATCATAATCATATCACTGCCGTCCCACTGCACGCACCGGCTTCAGCCACTCGATGTGAGCGTGTTTAAAAGTGTTAATGTCAATTACAACAGAGGAGTGCAGACATGGCTGCGCCAGCACCCTGGCCGGTCGGTCACAGAGTTTCAAATAGCAGCTCTCTTTGGGTCGGCTTACATCAAAGCTGCTATGGTGAGTAACGCGATCAGTGGCTTCCGGAAGTGTGGAATAAACCCATTCAACCCGCACATCTTTTCGGATGCTGAATTTGCCGCAGCCGATTTGACGGACACGCCAAATCCCGCTGCTGGTCTACCCCTTCCTCAGCCGAACCCCACTCCAGTGCGCGACACGTCAGTTGCTCCGAGCTTCACAGCAGTGCGCGACTCGTCAGTTGCTCCGAGCTTCACAGCAGTGCGCGACTCGTCAGTTGCTCCGAGCTTCACAGCAGTGCACGACTCATCAGTTGCTCCGAGCTTCACAGCAGTGCGCGACCATTCTAGTCTCTGCCAGGTTATCAGGTAGCCTATATCTTTTACTATATTTTTAGTCGTTTGGTAAAAATAAAGTTAACATTGTAAGCTTATGGCGGTTATGCCTATTTCGTAATAACGCTGAAGACGACGGCGGTGACGTCAACAAATAATAATGACGATAACAATAACAGTTGCCTACTACTATGAAATAAGAAGTAGCCTAACTACCATTAGCGCCTAACATAAATCACACTTTAAAGCCTACTAATTGAATTTGGAACTGTTTGCAGCGTTGAGGCGGATATACACGTTTCCGCTGATAAACGCGAGGAGAACTGCGATCCAGATGGTGAAGGCCTATTGTTTCAACGACTGATTAATTGTTCACCAGCCGTTCCCAGGCCTAAGATGGCTGAAGGCGCCAGCAAGAGACGAAAAGTAGCTCACGCCGAAATTATCACGAGTTCGCCGTACAAGCAGAGTATGATGGCAACTGGGCCTAGACCTCGGAGCCCTTCCAAAACTGAAAAGAAGCCACCGGAGACCAAACGTGTTCGTGTGAAGAAAGTAGCTGTTAAGGAACTTCGGCTTAAAACCCCATGTTATAAGTGTGGCGTCGATTTCGGGGACGCATCAGATCACAAGCGAAATGAAGACTGGATCCAGTGCAAACCATGTGGTGAATGGTTCAAAGAATCATGCGGCGAAGAATTTGGAATACTCGACGATGACACATTCACATGCCAGGGTTGTTTTTAAACATTTTCTAGTTACCATTTATAGGTCTAGGCTACGTTCAATTTCTTACAATGCCGTTAATCTTCCACGGATCATAGATCTAGGCCCTATAGATACATTATGAATTTTGGTGATACGTTTCAATGTATTAGCTAGTAATTTAATTAATAATGCGCCGAGGAATCCCGATTCATTGACGATGATACTTTCACGTGCCGTGGTTGTTTTTAGGCATTTTCTAGTTTTAAAACGTTCCATTTTATAGTTCTGTTAATCTTCTAGTTAAGATATATAATGGATAAGTTTCCGTGTATTATCAAATAATAATAAATGATCATAATAACAGCCATCGTATATCTTATAATTATTAAACATGAGTCATACACACAGTTTAGAAGCATGCTCATATTGCCCGTCGCTTCGGGTAATATGAACACTTTTTTCAAATTACTTATTTCCATGCTGTATTATTTTATTAAAACATACAGCGAAACCAATGCAGTTTCCAGAAAGTGTTTGTAAAGGTCGACACCACGCACCTTAAATGGAGCACTTCGGATATATATTTACCAAAATATTGGCCGAAAACAAAACTATGCTCATAATGCCTGACCTTACCCTATTAGAAGATCATACCTATTTAGATATCTTCTATACATATCAAAAACAAGAAAAGTCATGGTGGTGTGTAAGATGGCGACCACCCTGAATTTCATAATAGCCGATATAATGTAGTCGCTATTATTTCTTAGCAGTAAATCGGGTTGTTAACGTCGCATACAGCTGTAATAAAATAGAATGACTAGGAAAGTCCTGGGAAATCCACCGGACATAAATATTATGTATAACTAGCATACATTCAAAGTGGCCGCCAACTATCTAAATCGTGCCATATATTTGCTTTGAGATCGAGTGAATTAATATTTTGCAATTTGTTTTGTGAATGTAATGAAAACAGTTTTACGATGCGTGAAGAACTTTATAATTTGAATGGATGATTAGTCATTTGTATGAATCCAATATGGTAACCAAATTAAACTGGAATAACAAAATAATTTGTCGTAACAAATTCACCTTTGATTTTGATAATTAATCTCGATCCAAGTATTTGGCTGAATAAAACTAGCCGCTAGTAAAAGTCACGTTGTCAATAACGGAGGGTGTACGAATTTTGCCATATTGTTTTAAGATGTCCATCATTTAGGAATAGTTATAAACAAAGCTTCAGTTATGAATATTGTACAAACCATATAATTAGTCGTCTTGGTTATATCGACATTTCCAATACCAAAAGTTCACAAATCACAATTTTATTTCAGCGACACGAACATTATGAATGACAACCATTTTTTAAGGCCTGCATATGTCAAAGAAAGATCATATATTTAGAAAATATCCGTTTTAATAACTTTGTTTCCAACAAAATTAGTGTGCCTGTTGTTGCAATCCTACACATTTATTTGTACAATTATAGTTATAAAGCTACCCACAAGACTGGCTGCTGAAACAACAACAGTGAGCACGCTAACATGTCACCTCATCGTCATTTGCTGGCTGATATTTTTTTCTGAGTTCCCAAAACACCATGCTAAAATTACAAGCTATTTCAACTGATTTTTTCTGGGTTATCGTGGTCTTAGCAATATTATACATTCTGGAATAAATTTATTTTCAACGAGTTCTCTCTCTTTCTGTTCACATGTACCTTTGTATGTATGTCCGTCCGTCTGTATGTCTTTCTTGTAGACGATTGATAGAATCAAATGCATCAATGTCATGTTGAGCTGTTCTACCTACTGAAATAACCTTGTTCTGGTCACAGGCTTCACAGGTGACACCGCTGCGACTTTGCGTGTTTACATATGCTTGCTTCGAAATGTCCCACTACAAACGCGGAGTCTGTGATTCTGTTGTTACCTATGGTCAGTCATTGACCCGTCAAAGAAGGTGTAATTCTCAGTTGCCAGCCTGCTCAGCTTTGAGACACTTTCACCTATTTCCACCATGTACAGTTGTTGCACCCAGAATATTGTTCTTGTAGTGGTCATTTATCTGTTCTCATTAATTTTTCTTTGGATTCTTCAGCTTTGATGAACACATAATTTCCTTGATTCTAGTTGTTTAGCTTGAATCACAACGACACCTATCTCGGGATCAACACTTGCTGTCGCCCCTTAAACAAGCACTTCTGTCTCTTTAGGTGGAATAGGCAAATTGACAACACGAATAGTGGTCAGTAGTATATTGTGTGGTCCAGCGTGGATGGTGGCACGCTTTGGCGCGGCGCAGAGAGGAATCCCATGTTAAAAAATAGGAAACGTAGTTCCGGTTCCTCCTTCCTCCCGCGCCGCGCCAAGAGAATGTTTATGCAAATGAGATAGCCTCATTTGCATAAATTGCCTTATTTGGATAAATTCATTTTTCCATGTTAAAAGATTGGGAGATTTTCCTATGTTAAAAGATAGGAGCTAAATCCCATGTTAAAAGATAAAGGGAAATTTTTCCATGTTAACAGATAGGTTCCTTTGAGACAAAATATACTTAAAGCTGCAATATAAGTTCGATTGTTATGCTCCTCGCTTTTCTGACTAATTTACCGAAAAAGCAAAGCTATCAAGTATCCACTATAATATCCTAGTCCGTTGGTGCACTTGTGCTACTACGTTTTGTTGAAATTAATAAACAAACTGCGAACTATTTCGAATTTGGTTTCGAGTCGAAGGAGTCGAAACTACCAACACTTTCTTGAACTTGGACATACATCTGGAAGTGGAAACTTGATATAATAGTATCGTGTTAGCGAATTTGGTCGAGATTGACCTCTGACCCTCAAGATTGGTGCCTCGATCAAGCCGTTTTTGTTGATAGTACAGTGTACTTAGTTAATAAATCGACACTTTAAAGTGTCTGTTTGTTTGTTATGTACTACACTTTTACAATATATATATATACAATAATAACTTTGTCACTCTGATATCATTGTAATTTTTTTACAACTGTGCAAATGACCTTTTCATACTTGAGTGCTGCCACTGCTGGGCAAATGACCATTGGGCAACATATTTTTACCTGTTAATGAAATTATTGACGGGTAGTAGTGCTGTCAAACCATGTTCATTTTCACAAATAATCTGACTCATTCCATATTCCAATTCATGACTTTGTTTGACAGCTTCAACACCACTGCCGCCATCAAACATGTAAGATCTGTGATGGTTCTATCCAGCATCAATGGTCGTAGCAAAGGCAGCTCAGGTGTCCAGTCACTTCCTGAGGCTCGATGCAGTACAATATAACCAAGCCTTAGTGATTGTACTTTCATAATAATCATGCCTATGTAGTGGCTAACATGTTTTAATAGCACCCCGTCTTCCGATATCACCACTCCAGCCGAGCAGCTGAAGGTATAGTTATGGCGGCACGGTAGCAAAAAAATTTAGACTACACCATTTGGTTTGGCTGCCAGTGGAGGTTTTTGTGCCCCCCGGGCTCGATTTCTGGATCCACCCCTGTATGTGATAGTTTTGTTTGTCTGCATGAACATTTTGTAGTAATGGGTGTCCTCGTTAAATTGCATATTGTTGTTAGAAATGCATGTGAATTAAAGTAAAGACAATATAAAGTATAAACATTTTATTGAAACTATTCATTCATTGTCATAATCAGTAAATGTAAAATAATGTTTCATGTATGATCTGCAGCATTTCACAAGAAAAAAGGCAGCAAGAAATGTTCTACTACAGCTGCATCTATACATGTTGATACCTTAGGAACAGTCGGTGTTTTCCGGGGTTGTTCCGGGTGGTGGAAGGGGGTGGGTTGATACAGCATGCAGACATTAGTGGAATATGCTATTTTTAAAAACGGTCAATTTTTTTAAACTATTTTTCTTTACTAGGTGTTCATTGTCATTACATGATTTAAAAATTGTTCAATTTCATTACAGTGACGCCTGATCTTAGTCAATATTATAGACTGATTTGAATTCTGCAAATCAGTAAAGCATCAGTAAAGTGCATTTATATATATATTTTTTTTTTCAGTATACAAATTCATGTCAGTGTCTGCCACGTGTAACTACTATACATATTCAAGTTTGACATTTTAAGCCTGTGGTTTAATGGTCAAGGTGAATGTCGGAAATGACAAAATTGCGTGCTAAAAGTGTATTTTTCTCGTCAAGTATTCAAAGGTTCATAATGTGTATGTCTACCTTCTTCAAGAATGAATAATTTATTTTTGTATTTATTTCTGAGTCATCGTCACATGCTAAATAATTATTAAAGGTGTATTAATATGTATTTGTTGATACACTGGGTATAATATACAAGTGCAGAAGTCAACCTAGTTTTTCATGTCCAAGATGTTATTATTAAAATGTGTATGAAAACAAATGTATATCTAAATGTGCACATTAATTTTTTTTGATAACTTATACGTGGTTGATTGTTATAAATTTGAAATTACCTGGATTGATAAAATGTGGGCCTCCCGCAGACTATGTATCCTCCCTGTGTCTGCCTGGCCCAGGTGACCACCTCTAGCCCCTCCTCTGCCTCCTCTCAGTCTCATTCATGGGTTGCAGTGTGGCCTCCAGCAATATCATAATTCAAGTGACGTATTATGTATTTATATATTGCTGTGGTGAGAATATATACACATATTGGTAAATACATAAGAATAGCTGGCATATGTCAGTTGAAAGGTATCACAGGATACCAATTAATGCATTACATACACTATGGCCAGGCATCAAGGACCACAATGAAAACAAGTGCGTGCATTTTCTTGTGTAATCCCGATATATATATGGTGTACTCTAGCTGTATTGATATTTTATGTATTTACACGTTTACATTTATATATTGAATAAAATCACCATCATGGTTGTCATATGAAAATATAAATTATTTTGCATAAAATACAATGCAAATCAACAATATTCTGCAGTAATAGTATCAAAATATGAGTCACAAAACAATGTTTTAATAATTACGATCACCAATATAATACTCCCGTGTTTGACGTTCTTTTGCACGAAATTACGGATGCTCCCTAATTAACTTACTCGCACGATCAACGACAACAAGGGCCTGCTGCCAAACTCATAGCAATGTTTCTTGTCATTTCGCACCCTCACGTCATCTACTCTCTATATGTATTGTCGGAATAACATAGCTTAGTAACAAGATCCTGCGTAACCAAATACAATACATATCAAATATTATGCTCACTGACGTTGTTACTCTCTGACTGAATCTCTGGCTGATATCATATGCCTGTCTGAGACAGTGAAAGTCAGCCTCGAGTCGAGTGTAGACGTTCGCAAGTTGCAATTCTCGTTGAATTAATACACGGCTACGCGTTCTTGTTGCTAACTGCGATTGTGTAATACTTCGTCCAACCTCTTTGGAAACTTCATCTTGATACGCCAAAGCACGTGTGTGTTGTTATTGTTTTCGAATGCATGGGATGCCGATCTCGCGTAAAGCACGTTACCGAAATAGCGCAGTAGGTCTACAGCGCAATTAGCTTTCTCCAGCTATACCCGGTGTAACGACAACTCTTTTTGACGATTAAAAAACAAGTACGCATTTTTTTATTAAACCGACTGTGAGCATTAGTTAAACTATTCACACATTACACATCTGTACATAAAAGAACAGGATTGGCGATGGGCACACGAACTGATTGAGCACCTTTAACAGTATTTGAACCCGTCACATACGAGACCGGTTGGCCCGTAGGCCGAGGCTCCGCCAAGGGACTGAGCTCTTGTATGTACACATAGAACTACGTTATACCAGAACATAAAGCCTCGTTTTTTCGAACAGAGCGACCATCTTCGAATTAGACCCTTGGTATAATTTCAGTACGGTAGTGCTTAAATTCGTGTCTTTTATGTGGTGAGAAAAAAAAATATGCGGTGAACAAAAATATATAAAAATAAGTCATAGATGTTATGAAATAGATCAATCATGTCATGAAATAAGTCATTACACATACTGACAGACCCCTATACATTTCTAAAACTTGGTTAGACTTCCTGTTTGGTTACGAAAAAAAATGAAGTGTATTTTTGAGAATTTTTTTTTTTTTACAAAATTCACCTGCTCTGACATAAGTGCATTTGAGTAGTCATATTTCCAGGTGTGATTGCAGTAGGTGTTGACTGTAAAATGGTGGATTTCTAGATGATTTGAATCAAAGACCGTATATCAATACAAGACGGTGCAGCGCGCGCTATCTACATTGTTCGAGGAAAGTACGTAAGCAGTTCGTCCGATATTCTGGAGTTGCGCCAAGCCAGACCATACGCGTGCAGAAAATGCAGTTCTTTGCATTATCATTGCTCAACATTTTCAACGATAACCTCAATATTTTAATTATTTAAGAAGTGGTACAGCCTGATGATTATTCTGATGAAACACGACGAAGTTCAGTTGGCTCAATAAATAATTGCAACATTTCTACGTGATTTGTTTGCACATTTCATTATTTCGAATTGTGATATCTAAAAAACGTCAAGGATTACTTTAATATATTTATTTTTTATTTCATTTTATATGACGCATCACGCTTGGTAATTATTCTGATGAAATGAGATGACTGAATAAATACGTTAACATCGCGCGCTGCCGGTCCCGAAGGCGCATGCGCTTGCCTCCCGAATGGCGGACAAAAACCTTCAGTGTAGACTGCCATTTTCTCGCTCAGTGACGCCTCCTGTCCAAATAGAGGCTCCTTGATTTGAATAAGCGGAAGGATATTTGGCCGCAATTTGCCTGTTTGACTCTTTCGCGGAGTAATGAAATCCGGCATTACCCAATCTTCTTGTCAATTTTCATCCCAGATGGTGCCATATGTATTATTAATTTAATAGTTGTGCACCAGATGGCAGTAATTCATAATACAAATGGCGGCAATAGATAATTTGGATGTTGGGTTCAGATAACGTTTGATTAGTGTTGCATCCTATTCTAACATCTGATATACATCTTAGTCCAGAGGAAGTTGGAGGTAACCATGCATTAAATGCCCCACAATGGGTTTTTGTTGATTTTGTATCTTCAGACTATGGAGAATCCGAATCCGAAGGGTGACAAGTTGTCACCCTTGGGCATTTTGCAGAAATGGCTGGTTCTATGGCAACCCTATTCCACTTTTGGGCATAAATGAGAAACACGAATATATGCATATATTAGTAACTGTGACAGATGTTATATTCACTAATGTGTCCATTTCTACGTTTTTTGATGTGATGAATCCATTGGACATGTTATATTGACAATCGAAAGTCAAGGTCAGACGTAAATGTCAAGGTCAAACCAAAAATATGCCACACCAATTTCATGAAATATTATGAAACGAAGCATAATATGCCACAGAGTTCGAAAACACAGAACACACTCACACATACGCACGCACTCACACGCACGCACGTACAAACACAGCAAAACTATATTAACATTATATTATAGCAAAACGAAAGTGGCAGGCTACCTCACAGCTTGGCATCAATGAAAAAAACGAATATTTAACAAGATTTAACAAGATTTAACAAGATTGCCATCCAGAGACTTAACTCTAGATGGCAGGTGGACAAGGAAGCCCTTTGGCTTATCTAGAGTCCTACCCTTTTATCTACATATATCCAGCCCTTCTGAGGTATGTGTCGATTTTATTTTTAAACATATTCACACTACTAGCACCCACACAATCATCAGATAATCTGTTCCATTCATTCACAGTCCTTTGTGAAAATGAGAACTTTCTCACGTCTAATCTACACTGCTCCTTTACTAATGTAACTTCATGTCCTCTAGTCTTTCTATCTTTCTTAACTGAAAAAAACATATTTCTATCAATATTTTCATAACCATTCAATATTTTAAACACTTCTATCTGATCTCCTCTCATTCTCCTGGTCTCTAGTGTTGTTAAACCACATTCTTTTAGGCGTTTTTCATAACTAAGATCCCTCAGTTTTGGTATCATTTTAGTCGCTCTCCTCTGTACTCTTTCTAGCATATCTATGTCCTTCTTGCGGTATGGCCTCCACGCTTGTATACAATATTCTAAATGAGGCCTAACTATTGTTTTGTACAGCGGTATTATTAGTTCTTTTTCTTTATATGCTATATTTCGCCTAATCAATCCAAGGATTTGATTTCCTTTTGAAGCTGCAATTCCACACTG
Source organism: Paraescarpia echinospica (assembly GCA_020002185.1). Taxonomy (NCBI): domain Eukaryota; kingdom Metazoa; phylum Annelida; class Polychaeta; order Sabellida; family Siboglinidae; genus Paraescarpia; species Paraescarpia echinospica. Next base: position 19,820,298 of record CM034540.1, read on the forward strand.
CTCTGAAACCTTCATGTCAGCACTAATTGTCAGCCCTAAGTCTTTTTCTTTTACAGTAGTACTTAGTACAGTTCCCCCCATTGTATAATCTACATATTCGTTCCCATGTCCTGTGTGGAGGCATTTACATTTCCCAAAATTGAACAACATTTGCCACTTTTCAGACCATTTGATCAACCTGTCAAGATCATCTTGTAAATGCTGTCTATCACCATCACTTTCAATCCTTCTAAACACTTTTGTATCATCTGCAAATTTCAACACCTTGCTAGCTATATCATCGTCCAAATCGTTTATATATATTAAGAATAATATAGGTCCCAGTACTGATCCCTGTGGAACCCCACTCAAAACTGATTTCCAGTTTGAAGCCTCCCCATCAACAACTACCCGTTGTCTTCTGTCAATCAGCCATTGTTCTATCCAGTTTATTATACCATTTTCTATGCCATGGGCCTTTAGTTTCAGCAGTAATCTTTGATGTGGTACTTTGTCGAAAGCTTTTTGAAAATCTAAGTAGACGATATCTACTGGTGATCCCTCATCTACCCACTTAGTGATGTCTTCCAAAAAACATAACATATTTGTTAAGCATGACCTCGCTTTTAAAAACCATGTTGAGATGGGTTAATCAAGTTTTGTTTAACAAGAAAATCCACCATGTGATCTTTAATTAGTCTTTCTAATAATTTACAAGTCACTGATGTTAAACTCACTGGTCTATAGTTCTCTGACTTGTTTCTCGAACCTTTTTAAATAACGGTATAATGTTTGCTTCTTTCCATTCTAAAGGAACCACTCCCTCTTCTAATGACAAGTTGAAAACTGTTGCAAGCGGTATGCTAATTTGTTCTACAATTTCCAATAGTAGTTTGGGTGGAATACCATCCACTCCAGGTGATTTATTTTCCTTCATAGCCCTAATTTTGTTAGCTACCATTTCTGGGGTTACAATTAACTCTCTTAAATAGTCTGATTCTGCCCCCTTGAACTTAGCCTCTGGTACTGGCAGTGAACTAGTGTCTTCTCTGGTAAACACTGAACTAAAATACTCATTTAGGTCTTCTGCCATTAAGAATCCTTCTGATATTATATTTCCAGCACTATCTTCTAGAGGACCGACCTTATCCTGAACTTTCTGTTTGCTTCGAACATACGCATGAAAACTCTTGCTGTCATGTTTTATATTACAAGGTAATTTATGTTCATAGCTTCTCTTTGACATTCTAATTTCAGCTGTAGCTTGGTTTAGTACTTATTTATAAATATTGTAGTCTTCGTCATTTCCAGTATGTCTATATGACTTCCATATCATTTGTTTATACTTATTTTTTCTAATGGCTTCTTTCGATAAGTGTTTCTTTTTGGACCGTTTCCCGTGTTTTTTTAAGGGAACAAATTTGACGATGATGCATTCAATTTCACTCTTTAAGATATTCCAGCATTCTGTTGCTGTCTTATTCTTCAGTGTGTTATTCCAGTCTGTCTTTGCTAAATATTTCCTTATGTCCTTATATTTTCCTTTGTGGAAATTTCTCCTGTACTGCTTTTTACTATTTCTTTCTGATTTTACTTTGATGGTAAAATGTATCTGGTTGTGATCACTACTTCCCAGAGGCTCACATAATTTAACATTGTCAACTAATTCATTCTGTGAGGACAAAACTAAGTCTAACGCATTTTCTCCCCTGGTTGGTTCTAGCACATGTTGAGAAAGGAAACTATCTTGTACTAAAACTAAAAACTTGTGGTCCTCACTACCCATACTCTGTAGAGATTTCCATTTTATATGCCCATGGTTAAAATCCCCCATAATAACACAGTCCCGTTTGCTCACTTCCCTTATAGCGTTTTGTATTTTTCATTCTCTTCTATGCTTATGTTTGGACTTCGATAAACTAATCCAACCGTTAACGTTGAGTTTCCTGTAACTATGTTACACCAAACAGCTTCTTCGCAATCTGCTTCTCTGTCTAATTTTATTTCATAAGCCTGGATAGATTCTTTAATATATAAAATAACTCCACCTCCCCTTCTTCCTATTCTATCTTTCCTAAACATTACATATCCTGTCAGTCCCAATTCGGCATCTGATACATTGGTGGTTGCCCATGATTCAGTTATACCTATTATGTGAGGGTCAATATCTTCTACCATAATGTTTAGTTCATTTCTTTTGTTTACTATACTCCTTGCATTTAAACAAACACATTTATACCCAGCTTCAGAACAGTTTTCCAGACTGTTCATTGCTGAATTATTTTTGCTGCCTTTATCTATGCCTCCAGTTTCAGGCTTCTCTGCGAGTCCCCCCCTGCGAATTTAGTTTAAATAGATGCAACCTGTCCCACTGTCAACAGATCGCAGCAGATTCTCTGAGAATACTGCTGCCCCCTTTCCACTTAGATGGAGGCCATCTCTCATGTACATATCTTCTCTCCCAACAAAGTACCCCCATAAATCTATGAATCCCACGCCCTCTTCCTCACACATCTGCTCAACTAGTGCGTTGATCGCCATCCTCTTACAGTTTCTGTATCTTGCCCCCCTTCCTCCCATTACTGGCAAAATTCCTGAGAGAATAACCTGTTCCACTCTTGTCTTCTTTAGCTTCCTCACTAGATGTCTGTACTTCTGAACTATACCAGTTGTTCCCTCCTTGTCTGCATTGTTTGTCCCAACGTGTACTAGTATAGACCCTCCCTTGCCATGCCCCAATACCTTTTCTACCCTTTCGGTCACATGCTCTATCTTAGCCCCCGGTAGACATACAACAACGTCCTTCCCCTCGCATATAGTCTTGTCTGTTTTTCTCAGAATTGAATCGCCCATAAACACTCTCTCTTTTCTCTTTGCCCCCTCAATCACTGCCTCGGAGTAGCTCCTCCGGTTTGCATATGTCTGGTTGTTGTCTTTTCCTCTTGTCGTCTTCTCTCCTGTCACATTCTCTTCCATTCCATATACGCATATATGAACAACTATGACTGTATATTTATGTTATTCGATCTGGGGAATCCATTGGACATGTTATGTTACCTAAATGCCAAGGTCACGCCAAAACAATGCTAATATATACCTTGCGATATTGTGGAATGAATCATTTGTTCAGTCAACTTATCTTGTTGTTTATGATTCTGCATTTTCATCTTCCTCGTCATATGCATATTGCACTACCGTCGTGTGTTCATCGCAGCAGTCCACTCCACCTTCACAGTGACAGAACAGTGAACATGGCAACATTGCCGACGAACACGAGCATGTCGATGATCTACAGTTGTTGCAAGTACACTTGATGAGTGTCAAAATGTCTTCTGGAGCGGCTGCCACGTCGCTTTTTAGCATAACTGGTCGTAAAGTTGCGTTTACTGTATCTGCTGTTTGTTGTTGGATTGTTGGACTACATCTGCAATTTGAGCTGTAGGCTCGCCCAGTTCCGAAAGTTGATAGCCGGATTGAAGGACTTTCACTGTTTTAGCCTTTCCAATGCCGCAGTACTGAGCCACAGTGTCACAGCCTGACAAGGCGTAAGCTGCTAGTATGTGTCCAGCAATGTTTCTGTGCATGTGCGCACTTGCTTGGATGTCATTGCATATCCTGTCTGTGGATGTGGCTTCCATCGTTACAGGGCAGGTGAGGTTTCCTTGTTGGTAGAAGTGGATTAACAGTACGAACACGTCAGTATCATCCGAAATGACATTGATATTACAGTTCATAGCATCAGCTTCCACAATGAACATCAACTAGTGGATGATGATCACATCAGCCTCTTCCTGGGTGTTTCTCATGTCTTCTCGGTCAATCATTATGCTGTTGTTGATTTCTACAGGGACCGGATCACTTCCTGCTACCGCGAGTTTGTGGCGCATCGTCTTTAACTGTTTTCCCTGTTCCCGTAGAGTCTCAACGACCATATCGATCAGTTGTACTTTGTTTTGTCACACTTTCTGTGATGGGAGTAGCATCGAGCGTGTGAGTCGGTGGTGTCTGCTGTACGGGTGACACCTTTGATACTGTAGTCGACGTATCTGTTAATCACCAAATACACATCAGTCCTTCATCTTTCTTGCCACATATGCAACAAAATTGTCGTCAATAGATTGGTACACTGTATCTTGTGTTGGCCAATGTACTACCCACAATATGGCTGATCCAACGATTATCACACTGGTGCTTTGGGTGCAGTTCTTACCGGCACGTCAACGTTTAGCTTGTTCTTTAGTGTTGACTTGTTTGTTGCTAATCTCATTTCACCAGCGTTTGTGAACATTGGAGTACGCATCGGGGCCAACTCGTATTTCAGAGCTTTCTCAATGTCCATGTCTCTGCCAGAAGTCTGCAGACCAATGATTCGCGAATAAATCAAATTGGTGTCGTATATCTTTGTGGAGCCTACTTTGATGTGTCGTTTCATGGCTGCCATGGTATGCACTTGTTTGTGAAGAGTAAAGTGGAACCCGAGAGGCAAACTGCTTTCATACTGGTTCATCATCTGCTGACCTATTGACACAGCTTCATGTACATTCACCGCAGGTTCAGTAGCTATTCTGCCACTCACAATGTGGATGATGTTGTCATTTGGGTGAGTGGATGGATCAAGTGGATCAATCGACTCTTGCTTGCAATTTCTGTTTGATTTTCGATCTGTTTTTATCATCTGATGTCAGCCAAGCTTTCGTTTCCTCTTTGTGAAGATGTTGGTGACATTTCTCACCGTAGGTCATGTCAGGAATGTCTTTGTATAGGACACTGCAAGTGTGAAGATTGAGGGCCCACGTCTTCATGGTGTTTGGTTTCAGCATAATACCAATTATACCAGTGGGTCCCTTTCCATACTACATGAACGTTGTTTCGATCGTCATGTCCGTCCACATATCATTACATATACCTGGAGTGAGCCGGGTAACATGATCTCCATTCATGAACCTTACGAGGACGTCTGTTGGCATCCCCGCAACTGAGCGCAGATAATACAGGCCACAGTAAGCATAATTTGGGTGACGAGCAGCAAAGAAGTAGGGCATCATATACTCCACAGCAAGCAGATGAAGTGCCCAGTCTGCTTCCTTCTCAGCTCGACAAAACAGCATCATTAGTAGAACATACATTAAGCTATTTGGCTCGTCAACCTGCTGCACTATGCTATGAAGAAGTCCCTCCATCACCATCCTCAGTGCTCGGAAGTTCTGTGGAAACCGCTTGCCTGTCAGCATGTGGGCAACCCCTCCAAAAGCACATTCCATGACATCAGACAGCCCAGTGTCTTCCATCAGGGCTCCGATACATCCAATAAAGTTCATTATGAAGTGCATACCCCCCAAGCGTAGAATGAAATTATTGAATCGTTCTGGGTATTCCCATGTAATGTTCACTGCAACTTTGTAAAGTTGCTGGTCACAGGTGAACACCACAATGTGTTGTTCGACTGATATCACAAGCCTTTCTGCCTCTAGCATAGCTGTTAGCATGGTGTCTGGATAAGATGGCTTCATGTCGATCAAAAGTGTGTACACACATGTGGTGTCTGGCCTTATCAGGTGACCCTCGTTTCTATTTAACATACTGTTGAATCCATTCCACTCTGGACATGCCTTATCACACTGAATACATCCTAGGCTTTATCACGAAACACAAGTATACTTGCAATGCATGTTGCTTTTAAAACGAGGAGATCATCTGCAAAATGCGTAGACACTGCACTCAGTAGTGTTCTTCTGGACATGACGGTGCCTCCAAATCTTTGATAAATTTGTATATTTCTGATGCATTTCATATGGGCGATCGATCCGCACTTATATGAGAAATGAGTTTGTCATTTGCTGGGTCTTTCGAAACTTTCCAAGAACTTCCGTACGACTTGAAGCAAGCTGTACCGATTTGGGTGCCATAAATTTGGTCTTGCAGTCATAGTGGTATCTAGCATCAGCTGCATGCAGATCACTGACAACTCGTCCTACTCTCACTGATACTTTACTAGCCCACTGATCTCCACGCGCTTGACAAGTCTCCAGTACATCTATCTTGAATGGCTTCTGATGACCTCGGTCAGCAATTGTATGAACTCTAGCATATTATGCTTCGTTTCATAATATTTCATGAAACTGGTGTATATTTTAGGTTTGACCTTGACATTTCCGTATGATCCTGACCTTAGATCATCAATATAGCGTGTCCAGTGGATTCATCACGTCGAAAAACATAGAAATGGACACATTAGTGAATATAACATCTGTCATAGTTACTAATATATGCATATATTCGTGTTTCTCATTTATGGCCAAAAGTGAGATAGGATTGCCATAGAAACCAGCCATTTCTTCAAAACACCCAAGGGTGACAACTTGTCACCCTTCGGATTCTGATTCTCCATTGTCTTAAGATACAAAATCATGAAAAACCCATTGTGGGACCTTTAGTGCAAGGTTGGACCAAAAATCCCACTTTGGCTGCCGGACTATCTCTCTTACGGTAATTCTCTCTTACATTACAGGTGGCATCACACAACTGGACTGGGGACGAGGTATGAATGAGGTTGGCATTTGCCATTCACATTGATTGTCAATGTTGACATTCATTTTTGGTTATTTTAATATTATCCACATACCTTTCCCTCCCCTCCTCCCTCCCTACTCGGCTACTCCCTCCCTCCCTCATTCCCCTCCCCATTCCCATCCCCTCTCCCCCATTCTCTATCTCCTTCCTCTCTCTCTCCCTCCATCCCTACCTCCTCTCTCTCTTCTCTCTCCCCCTCTCTCTTTCTCCCTCTCTATCTATCTCTCTCCCTCCTCTCTCTCTCTCTCCGTCCCTCCTCTCTCTCTCTCTCTCTCTCTCTCTCTCTCCCCCCCTCTCTCTCTCTCTCTCTCTCTCTCCCTCTTCTCTCTTCTTCTCTCCCCTTCTCTCTCTCTCTGTCTCTCTCCCCCCTTCTCTCCCCCGTTCTCTCTCTCCTTGTTTCTCTCTCTCTCACCTCCGTCTCTCCCCTTCACTCTCTCTCTCTCTCTTTCTCTCCCCCATCTCTCCTTCTCTCCCCTTCTCTATCTCCCCCTTCTCTCTCTCTTTCTCTCTTTGTCTCTCTCTCCCCCTTTCTATCTCTCTTCCCCTTCTCTCTCCTCTCTCTATCACCGAATGGTGCCCATACCAGGAATGGAATACAGGAACAGGAGCTTAGATGGGGGGTCGATGTTTGCGTGGTAAGGAAGATAAAATTGCAACAGGCGAAGGCATCGCAAAAGTCGTATCCGTTATAAATGTGTTGTGTCCATAGTGTTTATTTTGATGGTTAAATATCAACGAACCTGTCCGATGCCCAATCATTCTTACGACGAGTGTCGATCAACGAACGAAAAATGTAAGCTCGTGTGTTGCGTGGTATTTAGTCACCAGGATTGTTGTGCTATAGGCTTTGTACCCTGAACCTCTATGAACACCCAGGCACCCCCACCACAGCAGGGCACACCCAAGCAAACCCATGCCCTGCTAAAAATGTACTACAGTTTATTATGGTAAACCATGATACATCCATAATAAATCATGGTGAATTAGTATATTGCATCTTACCATGTTTTCACCATAGTAAATCACAACATGGTAAAACGTGATATTCATCATAGTAAAATTAAGTATTTACTATGGTAAAACATGGTAAAATATCCCGCAAAAACACAGCAGTTTACTATAATGTTTACCATAGCAAACTATAGTAAATTTACTTGAGTAAACCTTGGTAATTTTAGCAGGGGGTCCTGGTATAACATTGTCCTATATGTACTCTACATTTAATATACAGTACGTCAGATAAATAGGCATCCGTTGAATTTATAATGCTTTTATTATAAATTACGCCTTATTATAGCACCACATTTTAGACACGTCACCATCAGTCATACAAGGGCTGATGATGGCGCTATCTCGTTGGCGGGGCCAACCAGTTTCGTATGTGATAGGTTCAAATGCTGTTCGCTATATTTTGTCTCAAACAAGCCAATCTTTAAACATGGAGAATTTTGCCTATCTTTTAGCATGGGATTTCGACCCTACCTTTTAACATGGGAAAAATTTCCCTATCTTTCAAAATGGGATTAAGCACCTTTCTATTAACATGCCATTTAGGCCCTATCTTTTAACATGGGAAAATGTCCCTGTCTTTTAACATACACTACTTTCCAGCGTCATCTCATTTGCATAAATTCATCTCATTTGCACAAACATTCTCTTTGCGCGTTGGTGGAACCGGAGCTACTTTCCTTATCTTTTAATATGGGATTTACCTTCCGCTTCCACCGCGCCGCGTCAGCGTAACTCGTGACTGACGCGATATATTACTTAGCAAGCATGAAATCAGACGATTTTGAGAACTTACATGCCGCTTTTTACATGCTAGCACCACTTACCGAGACCACCCTGACCGGTAGGACATTAGAACAGATCAGTATAGACCAGATTATTATGTCTACCCATTTATAACAAGTAAATAACAGTTTAACTACTAGTATATTTGATCTATATTGTGTACAAAGGACATTTATTGCGTATGATAACACACAAGCACGCACGCACCAATACACACACGCAAGCACGCACGCGCGAACACACACACACTCCTTACACTAAGACCATCGTACATATAACAGAAGTACTACTTTGTATCACAAACTAATCATATGTCGCGTGATATATAAAAACAAACTAAATAACCAGACATAATTATTACTAAAATGCATACAATGTGGGTCCATTATGCTTTGTGTCGAATCTAACATCCTCTCGGATGTTCTACCCGCTACATTACTAGAGGTCGGTTGTCATTTTAGTAGCATCTGTTCATTTGAATTAAGAGTGAACATAGGTACATTAACATTTAAATATATCATACCTACCATATGGATTTCCAATTACAGTGCATTACATAGTTATATATATATATATATTTATATATATATATATATATATATATGTATGTATGTAAGTTAATGGTGGTTAATTGTAGACTGAAGATTTGTTTCAATCAAATAAATGCTCACGTTTCAAAGAATAAGACACATTAGTAAGTTTCGAGACATACCACTGTCCAATGTTAGGAGTATTCATATTCCGTAAACGATTCCGATTCGTAACATATTACAGTGTAATATGTAACCAAACATATCGTAACATATGCGTTATTGCTGCTGAAACATTGAAGACTATACTTTGAAATGCATTTCAGCATCTTGCTAAGTCACTTCAGCATATTCCGCAGCACCACCACCGGTCCGAGGCGTCTGCAAGAATACAGGCTATAATTATATATATATATATATCTTAAGTTTGAATGAAGGAAATGACGAGATTAGAAATAATATTTAGTAATGTACTATGTATCCCTGCACAAACCTAACGTGCTTTATGCATGTATTGATTGGTTGCAACCAACTTATTGTCAATGCTGAATGTACGTTCCATTGGCGAATTTTATGATCAATACAAAACCACAACAAACATAATTTTAACATGGTTTTTGCAAACATTTATGAGTCGCGTGAATCAAATAGGAATGGGTATGATATGGTGAATACATACGTTAACATAAGAGTGCTTTTGTTGAGTAATGACGTCAATGTTTTCATATGCTGCCCCAGGTGGAGGTTGCCGTGTTGCGTCTGGATTGTCGAGTCTGGCGTAGGTTCCTTCAAGTAGGTGAATCAAGAACATCAACAACTGAAGAGTACGATCGTATGCAAATAATGAACAATGTCACATTCTGGTTTTTTTGGTCATCATCATCGGATTGATTTTGTACTTTTGTGGACGTTATTAGACTAGCCGCCTACTGGAACAATGAACAGTCATTTATATATATATATATATATATATATATATATACACACTTGTGGTGGTTTGTGGGCTTTACACATATACAGTGGTATGTGGGACGTCGTCTTTCCCGTTGTCCAACAAGTTTCTCATTTTGTATATTTGCTTCACTTGGGTCAGGAATTATAAATATACTTCGATTTCTACAAAAAAGTTGTTAATTAACTTAATATATATTTACACTGTGGGATGTTCCATTGTGGGACGTTTGTAGTGGCCTTGACCTTGAACCCTACCAAAGTCCCACAACACAATTATGTATATATACATAACATCCCACAATCCATGATAGAAGTGAATTATGGTAGAATGTGCATGAACGTGTTTGGCTAAAACACGAACTTCTCTATATAAATATTTAAATGTCCTATCAAAAGTATTATTTTAATAAATAATTTTAAGTTGGACTCTCATATTATTCATCTTTTAAATAAAAATGTCCAGTGAATCATCATGTCCCAACAAACTATATATATATATCACTTTCCTCAATACCATAATAACGTTTTTCACATAATATGTACTTTTAAGATAAAGCTTATAAATAAACATAAAGCTCAAAAGACGTGCCAAACATGTATTATTCCCCGACCGATCTTGGCAATTAAAAAAACATAAGTTATTAAATAACATATAAAATAGTAAAGTGACATATATGGTCGCAGGTATGATCAAGTAATAAAATGCTGTTCATATTCTACATAAACAGTCTTAAAACAGTTTACAAATGGTAGTTTAACTCCGATTGCTACTTTAAAATCAACTGTGGCAGGCATTTCTATTTACTTTAAGATATATACTAATCGAAAATATATTTGTTTTTGCTAATGGGTTTTTCATAACATACACAAAATAATGTAATGGATACGTTATCCAATGTTTATTACAAAGCACAGAAATGATACATGGATCAACATTTCACAGTTGTGCTACAAAAAGTTTGTCTCCTAACAAATTAAAATAGGTTAACACATTTATCTTATGTCATTGTATATCTGTAATATATAGAGTTGTCCCTGTCCACGCCTTAACCTGCAAACTGGGATTCAGTTTGAGGGAGGACAAACAGTGTAGACAGGTAGACCTGGTGTTACTAGCCATCACACAATTATCTTTCACCACAAAGTTCATGCAATACAATCCTTGTCCACATTGGTTATTTATTTTAATCAAACTGTGGGTATACTTCAGTATTTTACACAATAAAACAGTACACATGATAAATACATTTATTTTTTGTAGTAATTAATGATGACACAAAAATATATACTTTATTGCAAACATATTTTACGTTTACTCTGCTTGAAACGGTTTACTATGAGAAACAACTAGTTGTGTTATCAATATTATACATAATATCAATATAATAGTAGTAGGGTTTCAGAAATGGTCCATATCCACGCTTTACTATGGAACACAGGGAGGATAGGCTTATAAATATATACAGATCCTGGTATCATTAGCATTAAATGATTAGCATACATCATTATAATTTATGAAATACAATACTTGTCCACATCTTGTATTTCTTTTGAAAAAATGTTACTTCCATGTCATTGGCGAAACACAAATTCAGCAAGATATCAGCGTTTTTCGTATTTTTCTTTGCGCGTGCGTGAACATATTTAAAAGAACTATCTAAAGATAACATATAAAATATGTATGGAAATATATATACACATATTTCCATACACAATTAGAACACCTAAGTATACTACGTGTGGTAAAAAAATGTTGAATGTCGGCAACACCGTTTTGCCCCTTTATTAAATATTGACCCACGTAACAACATAATTTGTTCATCATATTCTGCAGTCGAGCAGTAATCTGTGATTCCATGCGTCCTTTTAGTATTCCCGGATGCTTGTCTTTCATGCGTCTTATGCATCTATAGCCGGGGAAGACACAATCTTTGATTTTGTTGCAGAATGCTGTCGTAAGTAACTGCAGTGACTCTTTGGTTCACGGGATTCGAGGTCCTAAAATAAATGTGATACAAAATAGTACATCCAAATGACATGCTGTTGTTACATCCAACGGAAACCCAAAGAAAGCATAGAGAATAATATTCTTTTTATGAAAGACCAAAATGATCTTACTTATACAAAATACTGGCAAAAACGTGTAGCAAATGGAGGATTGTTGATAGATTTTATGCTAAGGATGGGCACCTGGAGGGGAGCATGAGCGGCAAGTGCCTCCCCAGGATAGTGATATTTGTAAAACAAAACCTGTTTGAATGTGATCTGCAGAATGGATGATAAGATAACATTTACATTTAGAAACCTCTTCGTTAAAAGGGTGACAAAATTGATTTGCTATGAATATGCTAATAGGCTCTGACGAGATATATACTGATATCACACTTCCTTATCCCATGAACATAGGTAAGACGGTAACAGTCACACACCTGTGTCTGCGCCACACCTCTGCGGCCATTTTGAATGAGGCAATAACCTATCCATTCCATTTCCTTTTTTGACATAATGTATGCACAGTAATTCAAAGAAGCATTGCCTATACAATAAATAGTGACTTCAAATAAACACTTCGAACATCCCGATTAGTATATTACAACGCTTCAATAGTCTCAGAAAGAATACTAACCGTGTTTCCTTCGTGTTGTAGTTGGAGAGATGTCATCATCGTCAGTGTTATCTAAATAATGACAAATTCATAAAATGAGTAAGAGATGCATGTAAACACATATAAAGCACTGCAACTTGTCTTAACGTCTAGGGTTTTAAACAATCACAATGCTGTCAAAGAAATGTTGTCAATGAGAGCCACCATTGCTTTGTAGACACCAACAATATATGCAGCAGGTTGCACCAATATGGCAAATATAAACATTATACAGTTCAATTAAAAACAAGGACAGTACAAACCCAAGTAACATGTTTTTTTTTAACTTGACTCACTATTTATTGCCTTAATAATAATAATAATAATTAATAAAACTTTATTTAGACATCATGCAAATTCGGGGATAATGCCCTGTTCACAGGTGTTTAGGCCTACCATGTTTGCATCAATCTAAAACACATAAAATCGCATATAGAGAGCTAAATAAATTACTGTTTGAAAAGTAAAAGTTAATAAGGCAAAGTCCTAGTTATTATAAATAAACTTGTGTATAGTAAAATTACAGGAAAATGACATAATAAATCAGAATACTTAATAATAAAACAAATATTAAACAGAGTACTTAATAAAAATAATGTTGTCCGCGTGGTTGCCGTCTATTTCAGCTTTCAAAGAGCAGTGCCAGTGGGTATAAAGTAGGGTAGGGCGTCTGATAAAACTCGGAATGAGGAAGCCACAATTTTGACAACTATTGCTATAATGTGTTGTTTCTTGTCTTGGACTTTGTACCTCGATAGCGCGCAGATCCATTGGAATTTTACCTAAACATTTTGGTCTCACAAGTAACCCAGGCGGCAGTACAGGGGAAATGATTAATCATTGACAAGTCACAAGGTGTTTACAAATCTACGGTCAGGTTTCACATTCATTCAGCAAAAATGTCGCATGCAAATCCCGTTGATGGCAAAAAGGCCCATAGATCCAACCCACCCTCTGGATTTTGCACAAAAACAGGAGCTACGATTGTCGTTTAAGCAACGTAAATTAGTTTGGTAATCTATTAGTTTATATTCTATCTGTATATTATACTATTTATAGCCGTTTAAAAAAAAATTAACAACGTCATTCTCGCATGTAAACTATATAATTACATATGTTTGCATAATATCGATTAAATGCTTGTGAATAATTTAAAATAGCGACTTGTTGCACAAATTTCGTTAAGCTTTGCATCACAAAAAACTGACAGTCAATTAATTAAAACGTTAATGTTGCTAGTGTTCAATATATTTGCTGAGGCTGCTGCCATAGTTCAAACAGATCTACCAACTAGTCTAACCTAATGGCTGCAAACTTTTCTTAATCTAAATTCTTCGGGCAAGACTGCAATTATTCACATATGTAATCATTAAACAAATACTGTTAAACGACATGTATGCTTACCATTCCTGTCCGCCGGCTTTTTGTCGCCATCTTTCCATTTTCCCGCGTAATGCCTCCCGAGTCCCGTGGGAATGGTCACCTTTGACCTTCGACCCTTCTGTGGGTGTCGCGGCTATGAGCGGCGCCAACTCGTTTCCAGTCGACGATTACAATCGATGCTAGCGCCATCTACATTAGCTAATGCGAACCAAACAATCCCACAATGCTGTGGAATTGTATTACGTAGAAATTAGCATACATCTATTTAGAGTCTAATGGGCGTCGCACAACGCGACATGGGTTGTGGGACGTTTTCAACGTCCCACAATGTTGGACAGCGTCCCACAACGTGAGTAGCGGGCTTACAGAACGTCCCACAACCCGGTGAATATAAAACTATATATATATATATATATATATTTATATACATATATATATATATATATGTTTGTGTATATATATATATATAAATATATATATATATATATATATATTACACCCACCTACCCAACCCACAACCCCTCCGCACACACATGCACGCACGCTCGCATGCACTCACGCACGCACATACACACACACACACACGTATATACACAAATAAAAAGTCTACAGTGATACGCCTCTGTAGCGCAGACATGGCGAAGCCAAATTCCAAAGGCCTACGGTAGCACATGCACCCTAGGCCTGACCCTAGTTCAGCGTATGATAAGCGAGGCCAACCCCAGTATTGCTAACAAAGAGAGATTCCTATCATCTTATTATATCGTGCGCTTTTGGTGCCAATATACTGCAGCTGTCTTTAAAACGTTGTTTTCTTGAGCATTTTGATCATACATTGGAGTATATACATTTAAATTACTGTCGTTGGGCATACATTTAACTTAAGCAGTTGTGGTATGCTATGTTATTTTAGTTTAAATGGGAAATTAAACATTCGAACAACCACAGCCCAAACATATGAACTTGCCATTTATAGTACATATCACAATGATTTCATTAGCACAGCGCCATGGTGTATTTTAAATAACTTTTCAAACTTGGCCATTGTGGGCACTGGGCGCCGCCATTACTACCCTGTGACTAGTGGTTTCAGTAATGAATTGCCGGGCACCGTTGCACACAGTAATTCAATAGGCGACGCAGCACAGCTCTTCGAAAAACAACAAAATGCATACACAAACTTTAAAAAAATACAAAACTGAATGCACTGCATGGCTACTGGATATAAAACAAGTGCTGGTGAACTACTTTTCAAATACTTCCAAGGAAGAATTCCCAGAGAAAAAAAATTATAGATAACGAATTTGGCGTGTCTGCAATGGTCACATTCGGATGCTGATTGCAAGACTAAATACGAATGTCAAGAGTATGGAAAGACGGTGAACGTCAAAACGTAATTCTTGGTCAAAGACACATGCACCTCTTTGATAGATTTGTTTCTGCATATGCATTAATGAAGAAATGTTCGGCGAATCTGTTATCGTTTAATCGCCCATTCTGAGTGCACCTGCATTCAGATGCACTCAGGCTACATTTTCATTGGCCAAACTAGTATTTTTCCTTTTTTATTTCTAACGCATAAACAACTTACTTGCTGGCCTGTACAAGGAATATCATGCATAATATGGCTCCATATTTTCGTTTTTTGCCAGACATGTCTATTTATTAAATAAATCGAACAAAATCGAAAATATCTACTGATTAGATAGGCGCGACTCAAACCGTTCGCTTGGAACTTGCATCGAAAAAAGAAGGCAATACGCAGTGCTCAAGTTTGCCAATTTAGGCATCGTCAAAATCAGTTTTTCAGTTTGTCTTATAAATGAGTAGGTTTCTGTCACAATTAGTGCATGGTTATATAGTCCATATTGAAACATATAACATAAAACGGCTGTGTTTCACTTCCAATTTAATCTGACACAACTTGTGATCATTTGATTAACGACGTTTACATTTGAACTGCACAAAACGGGTGATGATTTATTAATTAATAATTTTTCATCTACCTCGGAGTGCTGAAGCGTCTTCCGTTGCATGATCACTCATATATTCATATTGTTTGGTGTCGTCAACAACTTCCGCTGATGACCGGATGTCGTCGGACATCTCCATAGGAGGCTGCCGTTTTCTAGCGTCTCTGCAAAGAAAACTGAAAGGCTACGATAAACAGTTTCGTAAACATATACTAGCAACAAAAAGAAACTGTGCATGATACAAGTTTCATCATAGTGTTACAAAAGTGGTTTAACAAAGTGTTATGTAAGTGTAACATGTATGCCATTATTTTCACGTGGCAATAACACGATGGCTTTAACGTTTATGCCTAATCTTTAGGGTCAAAGTTTCAGCAGCAAACTTGAACGGCACAAGAATAATAACGGGTGTGTCTTCCATCTGCGTTGATCACTGCAGTGCATCGACGCCTCATTGGTGAAATCTGAGGAGAGCGGATATGGTGTTCCAATGACAATGGAACCTTGCTGCGATGTCTTGCTGGCTTAAGCCTGCCTCCAACATTGCGATAGCCTGATGGCGTTCGCCAAGCCTCACTCTTGACATGGTACCCGTTGGGCACAGTCAGCTTACTTTGTGCTTCGTGTGTTTTTCCAGTTGGGTGTACCAGCAGCTCTCCAAAACGTCAGCCTTATGTAACCATGCCTCTTATGTAAGACCCTACAGGAGAATTTTCTTTGTTTTCACGCAGTGGCATTGCCTGACCTTGCATTGTGTAACTTTCCAATGAAAGTCATGTTATGGTATAGTCTACATGTCCCTGTTTCATGTTAATCGACATTGAGCAAAATCAATCCATTGCATTACATTTCGGTGCCTTTCTTCCTATGCACATTTTCTTTCTGTGGCTAGTATATATCACTGAGTAGCAATAGTCTTCTTATGTAACAATCATGTGATACAGTAATACTAACAATAATGCAGGGAAACCCGTCCTAGCTTATGACATGTCCAAAACAAAATCCTGTCAACAATGGGCAATGTTAAAAAAGGCTTCATACAATATATTGTGCAATCCTGACATATACGTGTGAATATATATATATATATTCACACGTATATATATATATATATATATTGAATAGGCACGCATAAATCGTGTATTGCTATTACTTGTATTATTGTTTTCATAATTAAGACATCATATATAACAATGGTTAATGTATGTCAATTATGAACCGAACATATGAAAATGACGAAACGACTTTTAACAGATAGCATACCTGGCATGGTCAGCATTATCTGAAACAGCAGCAGCAAGAGTTAACTAACATTTCGTCTCTGAACTTAGAAAACAAACATTGTGAAAATTAGTTGGGATACTTCCAATGCCCACTCAGCATCACTCTTCTAGGTTGGTTTACAGTTTAGTACTACTTTTGCTTATTATATATATATATATATATATATAGCGTATATACATATATATATATATATATGTATATATATATATATATATATATATATATATACATATATGTTGTCTCCAATTGTAAACAATTCTAAACAGTCTCCCTGGGTTATTTTTGTTAACAAATTACAAAATCAGATTATAGTTCAAATACTTAAGTGTACCAAACAAATATAGTTGTATGTGCTTCTTGCATAATTGATCAGGCATCATAACTAATAATGTTAGTGACTTAAAGCAAATCAATTTATGAATGTCGAAGACGTTGTACCATTGAATCGTGATTGTTGTCTAGTTCGCCAGATGATGCCAAACACCAGACCAAATATACAAACAACGAGCAGACTGCCCAAAACAGCTGCAATAATCGTAACTGTGCCGCAACTGCATCCTACAACGTGAACAATATACATATATGCACTACACTTGTATGAGAAACAAACGAAATGTACAACACAACAAAGAAAATTAATGTGATATAATTTGTTACAGGCGTAAACCTACAAACTGGGCAATATCATTATCATTCGTGAAACTATTAACATACAAGATGGCAACTACCGTTTTCCTTAGACAACATACAGCTTCCTGACTGGAAACATATTCAGGAAATCAGAAGCACAACTATTCCAGAATCGATAATCAAGATATCATGAGCAGGTATGCGCAAATGTCATCGGAGTAAGCGGCTGACGAGAATGTAGGGGGGCAACGAATCTTCCAAAATATGTGTGACCTGCGCCATGTACCTATTGTTTCGGAGAATTACAGATATTTGCAAAATGCATCTACAGAGAAAGCACCCATTAAGTCTATTTTACTTATTTGTATAAATTATCTTGGCCCTCCTTGTTTAGATAACAATATTATATTTTTTTATCCTAAATGTAAACTAATTTGATATAGGATAGTTGTACCATTCTCTGTTGTTGCTGTAGCTTCTATTCGTTGCCCTATCTTGGATGGAAACGTCAGCTGACCTTCATATACGTTCAGCCAAACCTGATAAGTTGCCTTGGTGTCAAACTGCCCAGAGATGACTGCCGTCTGTTGTTTGGCATCAACAGTGCCCTCAGGCGGGTAACGGCCCTCCTCTCCACCGTCCCGCAGGTAGAAAATAACAACTGACACGACTGTAGACGTGGATCTTTTACGTCGGGAACTCTGTCTATTATTCTTCCAGGTGACAGTCATGTGATCCGCCTGAACGTCAATTGCTCCTATATCGACGTCTGGTGATGCTGCAATAATATATCTGGCCAACTAAGATCATCTAAGTATGCAATTTAATTTTGTACTAATTGCATATCAACTGTAAGTTACATTTCGATTCTCACTGAAAACAAATTAAATATCTACATGTTATGTGACATTATTGGAAATCCCTAAAAGTGTTAGTTTACTTTTTGTAATGTCCAATTCATTATGAACCCAAGAATATATATTTGATAACTCCTATGCTCTTGCATATTGCAAAATATGTAACAATATATACCCTGTGTTTTAAAATCCAACATATTGATGACAGTGGTAATCAAACACAATGGGGATATTACGTATTCCACTTTCTCCATGAAGCGTAACGTCAGGTGTCTTTTATCGATCTTTATTCAAGGCCTACCTGTTGTCCGGCCCGACGCTGTAGCTACACCACTTCTGATGACATCCGTGGTGTTGCTGCGTGCAAACAACGTGAACTTGTACAGCGTCTCAGGCTCCAGTCCAACAATGGTTCCTTGCTGCTGTTTGCCCCCATCAGTGCTGATTATCCTCTCATGAATCAAGTTCGGCTGGTTAACTGCCGTGTACTGTATGTTGAATACATGCACAGGGTGATTGTCACTGAATCCGGATTGCCATTGGAGGGTAAGGGCGACTGAAGTGGAGTTGTTGAGTATGGTGAAATGTGTAGGTGTTTCTGGTGGAACTGTCATAAAGAAAACTATAACATCACAAACCATGTCTATCCAAAGTGGTATAAATGTCGCACTTCGTGTTATATTTCAACAACATGGATCGCATAATTATGATTAGCCAAACACACACAGCAAGGCGTACTACATACCGCAACGCTGTGACGTATGACAACAATTACAGCATAGGAAGTGACAGCATATCCAAGCAACTAGTCGTCTAACTCACTATAACTGAACAGTCATTCATTTCATACTGCCACATAATCATGCATCATACACAGTCATTTACTCATCTTGTACTGTCACACAGTCACTCACCTTGCACTCACTGTCATAATCACTCACCTTGCAATGTGACAGCCACTCACCTTACATTGTAACACAGTCACTCACCTTGCATTGTCACACAGTCACAACTTGCAATGTGACTGTCACTCACCTTACACTGTCTCACAGTCACTCACCTTGCACTGTCACAGTCACTCAACTTGCACTGTCACAGTCGCTCACCTTGCACTGTCACAGTCACTCACCTTGCACTGTCACAGTCACACACTTTGCACTGTCACAGTCACTCACCATGCACTGTCACGGTCATTCACCCTGAACTGTCACATATTCACTCACCTTGTACTGTCACAGTCACTCACATTGCACTGTCACATTCACTCACCTTGCATTGTCACAGTCACTCACCTTGCACTGTCACTGTATTCCACTCTGAGAAGTCACTCTGTCCGATCCAGTTGCCAGCCTTACACCTGTATTGGCCAGATTCTGTCACATTTGAAGGTGTCAGTCTCAGTGCGCCTGTTGTGTTGATGCTGTAGTCACTGTTGTCTTTGCTCCAGGTGAACCAGGAAGCAGCCGGGTTGCCAGCGTCACTTGGGGCACGACAGGTTAATGACAGTTGTCCATCCACAGCCACAGTGGCATCTTGTGGTTCAACTGCTGCTTGGCCATTCGGATGATCTGAAGTTCACACATGATAGATATTCTATTGTGTGTCTTAAGTATTAGTATTTTTAAATTAAGCCAACCTAAACATGCTGGGTTTATACTAATGGTTATTATGCAATAAGAATATTTTGTTAAACTAGTATTAGTATTGCAGCACATTTCTTAATAAAATCATTATTTAAGCTTAGTTAACTTGCGTGAATCAGTAAATATATTTACATAATTTTGATTTTATCCAATAGCAGTACGAAAGATTTAATTTGAACCAGTCAATTAACATATATACACCTGTTATATCTAAAAATAACAAATTACAGAAACGATGTTTTTCAATAAATTATCCGTAAGGCAAACACATAAAAATACCGAAATAAGCAGCGAATAACATATTCTTGATAGCAGTTGAACAATAATAAATTGTTGATGCATTATGTTACTCCTAGTAAAAAGAACTCTCATGCTGGCTTGACTGTCAATCTCAATTTTTTTACATAATTATACAAAAAATTATTTCAGCAACATTCTTACACTGAAAAAAATGCCATAATTTAAAAACAAAACAGTCATGTTTGCTGCGATGAGAAGAACCACGGCACTGTACTGTTGAGATTTTGTGGCACCAATACAGGGCATGTAATTTTGATATCGTTACTCATACTGTGGCAGAGTTTTATGTTAATTTCCTGAACATTGTTCAATACCATTGCAGTTGTTGCTACTAAAGTAATATAACTGTGATTAAACTTAAATGGATGTTTTCACAGTGTAAATTTCTAACACAATATGTGGAAATTAATGTGGTAGTGTTTTTGTTTGTTAAAAAAGAGAGCATTACATGGAACAATATGTACACAAATGTTATTCAGTTTTCCAAATATATATATATTTGGTTAATCCCTGTTACACATGGATTTCCCCAACCTCAGTATCTACATATAGATTGTATTCGCAAGTCTCCTGCTAGTTTATATTAATACAATCACTTATCGTACACTATAACACTCATCATCAAGGTCATTCATTCGAAAAGGAAATTATTCCTTTAATGAGGTACATGTTCATTCCTTCTGTGGCAGTGTTTTTAATCTAACTGAAGAGAGTATAACATTACATGGAATACCCAATGCGTAATACTGCTATGTAGTAATGTCACTGAGACAAATATGGAGTTACACATATAAATCGATGACAGATATGCTGTGAATATGAGTGTCCCAGTTATCACAAAAGTTCACTCATAGGAGGCATAAAATAATTGTAATAATAATAAAATGACTTCTTTAGCACCAATATCCTTTAAAATTCCAACCTCAGTGGTGCAACAAAACCAAAGGATTAAGCATTACAAAGAAAAATCGTCAACAGATGGATGGAATTGCTCAGACGCTAAGGAGGATACGGAATATTAAAAAGATAGTCTGAACACTTAAATCTCAAAAGGACATATGTGGTTAGGAGAAATGTCTTAAGTAAAATATACAACACAGATACCAAAACATACACATACAACAACAAAAGTAGTATGTGTTGAGTGGTTCTTAATCAAGGGTGTAAGGCAGATTCCGGCAGAAGTACCAATGTCCAATCTAGTTGCGTTTGCTTCAGCTACTTACACAAGACTTGCAGTGCTACAGACGCAGTGCCATGTCCCACATCATTGCTCAGTTGACACGTGTACTCCCCAGCGTCTGTCTTCAAGACTGACCCAATGGTCAGTGATTGCGACTGGACAGTCCCTCCCTTATACCTAGTGTCACTGGTCACATCGATGACATCTTGACCTTTCTTCCATGTGACACTGTCCACTGCTGGTCTTGCCCCTTGTGACTGACATGTAATGGTCACTGACTGTCCTTCTACCACTGGGTCTGGCGTCACCACTGACACAATTGGCTTATCTACATGAAGAAATGTCAAATGCACCAATATAATGACCTGCAGAGATATGTATGAAGTTAACATTAGGAATATTACTAAAATAGTTTAAGAATTTTGCCCAATTTTCATCTTTGATGGTCTAAGATGGGTTTCAAATCGAGTCAGGGTGTCTTGTGCCTCAGCTAGGTGTTAGGACTATATTTTGGATGTGTTTGGGTGTTACATGACTCATGTCTTCGAATTTTACGTTGGTTGTACTTTTTTTAATGTACAATATCTTGGGTTAAGCGTTTCCCATAATAGTATGCATGTTTAAATTGCCACTGGTTAAACATTAAGATGAATTAAGAATGAGTGCCTGCTGACGTACTATGAGTACGTAATGAGTAATTATCAACTGTAAAACAAGGCATATGCTATTCTGATTTGTGACATGTAAATTTTGTTGTTGTTTATATTCATGGGGTGGCTCCTGTGCTAGCGATATTATATATCTTAATGGGAGTCTCCCGACCTGATCTATTACTTACGTTATTCATTGTATATGTATCGTATTTATAGGTCAAATACATTGATTCTGACTTCTGTGTATACTATAAATATAATAATTACACGATATGTAATTAAAATAACAAGATGCTTTTGTTATTTTTAATGTTTAGATCAATAATACAGTATTTTTGTATGTACTATTTTTACTACAAAAAAGCAAAATGTACTCTGTTTTTCTACTAGTCTCTATGTACTGCACTGTCTGTCATATTAGAGATGGGGGCGACTGATATGGTATGGAATGAATGTGGAGCCATTGTGATTATTGGTCTAATTTACCAAATTAATTTACAATTTCAAACCATCGCGTACTCACACAGTTCTACATAATGCAGGTGTGATGACGTTGTCATCACAGTAAAAATTGGTATTTCGAAAAAACTGGCAATGACTATTTGTGTGCATTCATGTAAGATCAACACTGCATCATTGTTTCAAATATCGACCACTAAAAATGTCGTGATTAGAGAGGGGGACTTTGCAACGGACATAGATTAGACAGACATTGTATTACATCAAATCTAATAACACAAATTTTGATTAGAATATATGCAGAGGCTTTGCAATATACAAATTAACAAAAAATTTGCAGTGCATCGCAACGATAATATCTTCAGTTATAGTAACAAAGGAATAGGAATTAATAACTTTCCAACATCAACAACACCAAGAATGTTTTATTATCATTGATGTTATACATTCGATCACCCGGGCTTCACCGGGTTACCCGATTAATATTTAAAAAAATTGTATATATTTGATTGCACATAACTTCATGATGTCCATTTAATAATAATAATACTAATAATCAGATAACTTCTATTGCACCTAATTCCTTGGAAACCAAGCTCAGAGGCACATCCAAACAAAAGGATTGGTTAATCTCAAAATCCATAAGCAGTATTCCAGTTATCAACAGATGGATCAAGGCGCTAGGCGGCTATAGTGGATAAGCAAGTTTGTAAAGATAAGTTTTTAAATGACGACGGAATTTTGTAATATTTTCAACTGATATAACACTAAGAGGGAGCATATTCCAAAGAGTTGGTGCAGCAACAGAAAAAGCCCTAGTTCTAATGTTAATGTTGACTTTAGGAACAAAAAGTATATCAGAACTAGATGATCAAAGCTGGATAGGTTTTCTTAAGGAGTAGGCAGTGAATGCAAATTAGATGGTTGCTTACTGGACAGTGCCTGGCATGTAATCGTACAGATCTTAAATATTATATGATATCGTTCAGGAAGCCAATGAAAAACTTAAAAAATGGTACAGAGCAAGAAAAACGAGGAGATCTTGTAACTACCCATGCCATTCAATTTTGAACACGTTGAAGTGTTGTAATATATATCCTTGCTAGCGATATTATAAAGGAGGGAGTTGCAATAGTCAAGTCTGCTGCTAAAGAAGAGCTGTTGCATTAGTTTGAGCAACAGAAAATGACATATATAACAGTGAATACGGCGAAGATCACGAATATGATAAAAGCAGCAGCGACATGTTTAAGATATATGTTGTCGGAAATTGAAGTTACTATCAAAGACCACTCCTAGATTCTGCACCGAGGTTGCTGGCGTGATATACTGATTCAAAATATGCATAGGGAAAATACAATCAAGTGTATACTACTCTGCATTAGATTACCAATAATAATCAATTGACTTTTATTTGCATTTATTTTCAATTTGCTGTTGCAAGATGATGATCCAATATATGTCTTAGTGGCATGGAGTAAAGAATAAAAAGCAAAGGCCCAAGAACAGAACCCTGGGGAACACCAAATAAAATTGGCAGTGCAGCTGAAAAGCAGTTCCCAATTTTTATGGTTTGGTATCTAACAGTTAGGTATGAAAAAACCCAGCTTACAGCTGTGTAAGATATGCCAGTCAGATGTCAGTGCAATAACTAATCTTTACTTACAGTGTATCTGAAGATGAAACTTTGCACTGAAGTCTCCGATCCCAGCCTCATCCTCTGCAGCACAAGAGTACTGACCATCGTCCAAAGTGTGGTTAAGTGAACTTATGGTCATGTGCCTGTCACTGAGTTGGTAGCGGCCAGAAGAAGAAAGTGTGTTGTCTCCTTTCTTCCATGTCACTTGTTTGATGTCATCTCTGGGATTGCCATCTGTGACGTCACATGTCAGTGTCATTGAGCTTCCTTCTGTTGGCTCCCAGGGACTTGTGTGAGTCACGGCTGTACTTGGCCGGTCTGAAACAATCAGACTAAAACATGTTTTTCTTCATCTGTCATATATCACCATATTAAATCAACACTATATCAACTTAGAATGAAAAAGAAAACAATCAAAATGTTGTGAAGATGTACACAATTGAAACAGTATGCATCTAAAAATTAATAGTATGTATACACGTGTAGGCACATACACATGCATGTGACATAGCACGTCCCTGCATGCATGTCAGTGTGCATAAAACATACACCTACATATACATACTTTGTCAAAGTAAAAAATACATAGTGCACTTTTTCTTGAAATGTTATATATATATCAGATACAAGGAAATCGTTGTCATTAATGTTACATTGGGTGTTATTTTTATTGTTTTATAAATTCAAATTTTCTCTAAATTGTAGATACAAATCCTACCTGAAGTCATTTACTCTAACATATTTAAATAATGTGTGTGAACTTGATAATACAATAAAGGTCTCACTTGTCGATAAAACAACTATGTCTTTTATAGCATTTAATTATGTATGTATCAAAGAAGAGCTCTCCTTGCTAGATCACTGGAGGTAAACACATGTAGTTCACTTAACTAAAGTATTGTATTTGATGTTTTATTCATATGAATGAGCAAAACGAATCTGACTAACAGCTGACAGATCCATACTCACATTCCACACTGACAGTCTGACTTGTTGTGGCCCAGACATCAGTGTCTTGTCCAGGTCGAGTGATGAGACAGTACAACTTCTTGTTGTGGTCACTGCGACTGAAGGACACTTTGTAGGTGGACTGGAGGTGAAAGGTTTTATCTGAGTTGGCCACACGTGTTGTAGTTCCTGTCTGTAGTGGGCCACTGGGTCCCTTTCTCCAGTGGATGTCTGCTGCAGGTTTAACTCGACTCACGTTACAATTCACATCCACATCAACGTTCTGTTTCACCCTTTGACCAAGGCCCGTCATCTTTGCTCCTTTTGGCTTTACTGAAACAATGATAATATCACTACTTATCCAATCAATATATTTATGAAATAAAACTAATTGACCTCCAACTTTATTTCCCACAATGCCCTGGATTTGCCAAATGAATAAGTTTCACAATGAATTGATATAATATGTAAGTATATAGAAAATAATTAAACCGAAATAAGAACAGCATTCAAACAATGCATTAGCAATGACATGCCGGACCTCTGTTATGTAAAGAGCAAAAACAGAGAACATCAACAATGAAACAGCCCAATAATATCACACTGTTAGCTGAACATCCCCTGCCAACTGCACTCTCACAAAGACGATAAATATAGAGTGGATCCCAGAACAGTGTGAAAACATTGAGAAAAGCCAAGACAAAATCAGTGTAATTCAATGTGCTAGTATAGAATACAATGAAGAGGCAGGTGAGAACATGACAACACAATACTACTATTATTGAAGATAAGAATGGCAACCTTATATTTAAACATTGCATTCTTATTTACACTACCATTTTGAACTCATTTTATGATAGAGCATGTACAACATGCACAATCTATTCATTTGTTAAATTACATTTCCTACCATATACCTGGTATGTGACTTTGGAATTTGTTACATTATATGAGAAATTACCCAATTTGCTTAATTAAGTGGTTTTTTAGACTCCAAAAAACTCTCCTAACAATAATAAACTTTATTTATACACCATCAAATCCGAGACTAATGCCCCATTCATGGGGTTTAGAAGGTCAGCAAATATTTACGAAACATAAAATCGCATTTAAGAGAAATTAATCAGAAAAAATAAATAAAATAAAGTTAGCAATGCAAAACTATGACTAAATGAAGTGAGAAAGCAAACGATTAGCACAAATGCTGAACAGCTACAAATTCTGGATAACAATTAATAAATAATAAAAGGCTAAATTACATTAAATAATTTGATTAGATGCTAAAATGTTATTATAATCTAATCAAAAATAAAAATAAAAATTTATTAAAACTATATATATGAATAATACAAAGGTTAAATGAGATCTGACTATATCAGTATAAGAAAAGAAATGTCTTCAAAAATGTTTTAAACTGCCTAGTTTTCTCGATTGTGCAGAGTTCCAGTAGTAAGTAAGTAAGTAAGTAAGTAAATAATTTATTTCCAACATTTAACATTACATGTCACAATTAAACAAATACAATGTTGAATGTGGAAAGGGGGTGAACAGAAGTACAATACTTATCAGTGGTTCACCCCCAACCATTTTAGGTGGTGGCGATGTAAATACAAAATGTTTTTATAGAGTAAAGATTTACCAATCAAAATTATTGTACACGGTGCCTACAACATAATAAGTTTATATTAATTTTGGTTTTTGACATTTTTTATATTCCTATGGGTCTTCATTTCTCCACATAGCACCATGATTACAATAGTGCTGCATATCTGTCAATTATAGATGATTTGTACTTTTTTTTAAACATACAAATATGCTGACACGTTCTTAAATCTTCAGGTAAACTATTCCACAGTTTGACTCCAATATTGGACACACACATAGCCTTCACAGTTGTACGAACGTACAATTGTTTAAATACATCTCTCTGTCTTGTTACAAACCAACATTCGTTATTCGAGTGAAAACAGCTTAGAATGTTTTTCGGAAGTAAATGATATTTCACATTGTACATTGTGATAGCCGTTTTATACTCAATATAATAAAAAAAAACTTCATAACTTTAAGATCGACAAACAAGTTGTTTTATTGGTCTTGAGCTTTTGCTCCATATATAATACGTATCACTCTTTTTTGTAAAACAAATATCGGCCATAAGTTAGTACAATACGTGTTGCCCCAAATCTCAGAGCAGTAGTCAATATACGGCATAAAAAGTGAAAACTATAACAAGGATAATTACTTGACATTTAATAAGCTTCGTGCTTTGTAAATTATTGATGTTATTTTTGCTAATTTAGATTTAACCAATTGAATTTGTGTTTTCCAGGATAGCTTCTCATCAATGCAGAGTCCTCCTGTACTCCTGTCACAAAGCTTGTTTCCGTTTCCAGTCATGCACAAGTAGCAAACAATGTTTATGTCGAGGGGATAAATAAATGCAATATATGTGTGATAAAGACTGGTTTTGATTAAACAGAAATATTGACATGTGTACTACACAATAATTAATTTCGAAAAAACAGAGATGCTTTCTCATGACAATCATAGCAGCATTTAAAAAATAAATACAAACTTTTTATTAAAACAATATCTAGTTGTGGAAATCTAAATATTAACATCCAGAACATTGCCATTGTGGTAACTGCCATATGTGGTAACTTGTGTACTTAAATAAGCCTTTGTCGCTTCTGTGCATTCAGTGTGCTATAAGGTTGTTTCAGTCAATAACAGGACACACCTTTAGCATAATTATAATATAGTGATAGCTGGACACATTGACACTGTGACAGCCTTATTTAAAGAGCAATTGTCATATTTTATTGCATCCATCACCAATCCACATGCCAACCTTATTAATATTGAGAATACCCCACTAATAATGCCTTCTTCAGTTTTCAGATTGAGTAAAGCCTAGTTTAACCCAGGTTTAACCCACCGGGTTGGGCAAAACCAGTTTAATCTGGGTTAAACCCCAACCCTGGTCAGCAACCTGTGGCCTGTGAGCCAACTGCAGCCAGTGTAGCTATTTCAAGTAGCCCGCGCAGTAAAAGCAAGATTGTATATCATGTGGCCCACCGGATGACACCTGATTGTGCACCATCCAGGGTCGTAAGAGAAATTATTATATTCATTATGTAACATTGGTGTACTGTCCATGTGTTTGTTGATTTTGACTCCAAATAGTTTATGTTTCTCTCTTAATATAAAGAGGAAACATTTCAGTAGGCTCTGGAAATATCCAGGGGGAATGCCTGATTGTCTACAGTGAGCATCCTGCCCAGGGGTATGTTCACACACCCATGCTTCATCCAGATATCGCATTTCCAGCTTGGGTTTTACACAAGTGACCATGGAATTGTCGGACATCGAAGGCGTTCTAGCCTTGAATATCAGCTGCACATTTAGTGTGCCCTAATAAAGTGTACACATCAGTTCTATTGTTGGAGGCGATCTGATAAAATAAAAACATTACAATCAGCATTATGCATGTAAACTCAAGGTTTGCCTACAAAAACTTTATACATATGTGCATTACATCTACAACGGTGGCAAGACATTGTAAGTGTCACTGCCAACATGTGCCAGCACGAACTATCATCTCGTTGAATGGCTATCTGTCCTTGGTCGACGAACTTGCTAACTGATAGTAATACTAGTAATGATAACAAGTCCAGCTTGTTTATCAATAATATTTACATTTCCTGAATTGCTTTATATAACATTGAGTCACCGACATGCAATACGACCTATGAATTGACTACATATTTTCAATACATGTAACTGAAATTACCAACTCTGGCTTAACCTCAGAGGAGACATGGTTGAAAACTTGAAATGCATAAGATTGAAACAGAGAAGTACGATGTAGCATTCTCAACTCTCATCAAACTTTGTGACTTTGAGGAATAACGAATCACATACGAGAGGACACCACCTAAAATATTCAAAGGATGATACATATTTATATGCCGATGTGCAGATGTATAGAATAGACTCACACTGTCATTGTGTGTGGTTGAGGCTCTATCAACGCAGTCTTCTGGCTCGAAGGGAAATTAAATAAGTTGTGGCAAAACAACCCAACTAACCTAGACACCGACAGGTGATAATCCAACCTATGAGTAAACAGTAGCTGTGGACATAGCCAGTGGTTCTGCTACTGTCAGCCACATTTCTGCTTCATCATCTTCAAGCACGTACCCAAGTACAAAGTGTATATGGAGTCTGCAGGTTTTCTAGACATAATACCTTTAGACAAAATCCTAAAAGGTAAATGTGAAAAATGAACATAATTTGGCAAAATATTTTAACTCAAATTATCAAAATTTGTATTCAAGTTTATATATATTTGTACAATGTAACTACGCTTTATTAGCTGGCTTGCCCTGTTAGACACCTGTTCCAGATAAATGCGTGAGGGTTAGTAAATACTTAGCAAAACCTGTTCAAAAATGTTTACTTAATATTTATTATACAAAATGTTGTATAAATTAACTTTTTTTATCAAAACAAGATATTCTATATTGATGTCTACTTTGTCAAAACAAGATACTTCCATGGGATACAGTGAGCACCATCACTATGAAAAGAGGGGCATGGCAGTGCTGATTGGCTGAAAAGGATATATATATATATCACATTTAGCTAAAATAAAGAAAGACAGATAGCATTATTGCATTTGGAAAAAAATCACTCTTTTTCTGCATGTCATGTAACAGGAATATATGTAACATTTTGGTATAAATGATATAATGTATTAGTTCAACATGTGGTAGAACGAACATTTGGTCAGCATTTCAGAAAAAGCGTCTACTGCGTTTTGCTCTGAAACCTGTAACTTATCGACCACATACCATCAATATGTGCACGCATGAATGCTTACACATTACATTTGTTAAGATATTCCAAGTATACATGAAATAAAGACACTGGAACAGTCATGAAATAAATTTAGGTAAAAGGGGTAGATAAAAAGTGTGTAAGATCACTAACGACTGACCATATACTGGCACACAGTCCTGAGGCTAATTCTCAAATTGCAAATGATGAATTTACATGTACAGTACATATATCATTATTTATATCAAAGTATTCAATAAGTTATCAAGTTTTGTGGTTTTTAATCAACACAACTTTACAAACAATTGAAATAAAACTTTCAAACAAAGTATTATATCTTAATGAATGGCACTACAAATTATTATTAACTGACCACACAACATTCCTTTGCTGACTTGTGTTACAGGGTGATTATACAATGTAAGTGTTTTGCTGAATACTCACCATTCACTGTTAACACCTTTGAGTCTTGTTGAGAGTCAATGCTGCAGGTATAGTTGTCTCCATCTCCAACAACTGTTGAGTTGATGTAGAGTCTATGAACGTTTCCATCCAGTCGTCCCACACATCTGCCAGTCAAGTTACTGAAAGCTGTTCCTGTATTGCTGAGTCGCTTGTATAAATATACTGTGTTAAACTTATTCCTTTTGGTCCATCTCAACTTTGAGTACTCGTCAGCAAAGTCTGGAAATGTGCAAGTCATCAAGGCTCCTTCTCCTTCCCACGTCTCAGACAGAACATCCACTTTCACATTGTTGATAATTACTCCTGCACAGGTACACACTGAAACAAATAAAAAAATGTAATCAGTTAAGTCAATGATGTACAACATTCCTATCCAATGAAAATGCAAAGAAATATTCTAGCTGGAAATCTTTTGATAAGTTTGTATGACCACTTACTAAAACTACTTTTAAACTAGGAATGCACAACTGAAATAAGTATGCGATGCTACTAGGTACAGCCTATATTCAGCCTTATGTACTGGACACTGCTTAGCAGAATCCCTTCCATATATGAATCGTTCCCTATTTCAGCTGTCTTAAAATGTGTGGCTTAAAAGAATCACCTCTACAGTTAATAGGATCAATTATAACAAGGATGATACATTGTAGCACAAAATAACAGGATTTTTCAACTTGAGGCTTCTTGTTGTAGGTCAGTGTTAATTAAGTAATTTGTAAAGAAAAACCACGAAACCACATTTCTTAGATATGTTGTTTCATAAAAGAAAATTTCTTCATGTTGGACATCATCTTGAGATTGGACGCTGTTATATATATACTCGCTATTTCTCGTGATACATCTCTGAGCACATATACAAAAACTAATTGTACATCCCTATTGCTTATCTAGACCTCAATTTACATGATATAAATTAAATATAAAGGGAATAAATTAATTAACATATAAATCGTGTATGGTGGCCCCCTTGATGGCTTAAAATAATTTGTTAAATTCTACAAGGCACCAAGCAGACTACATCACGAGGCATCTTCCAAGACTGCAACAACCTTCCTCAGCAAACAGTGAATGTTGAAAACATCCTCGTGTTCGAAAAAAACTTGACAAATATTACATTTTAATAAAAGCATAAAAATCACAAGACAAGACACATAGTCAAAGCCAAAAATATGATGCATAAAGGTGGATATATATACAATGCTATTAAAAGCCTTAATTATAAACCTGAAGATCCAGGTAAGTTATCCAGGCAATTAAGTTACCATTTTCATAAAAATTGTGTTAGCTATCAAACATTTTGAATAATTTGTTTTCTAGCTTAAAAATCAATTTACCTGTTTGAATGTCGCCAATTTATACTACTACACATGTGCGAACATGGAATTGTGGGGAAGCTTGTGTTCAAATTGTAAACAGAAGAATGTATAGCAGACATTGTTTGGAAGTATGATGTTATGTTTCCGAATCCTTGAGAGCTTTCGACTACAATCTTCTGTGAACATGGAGTGGGGATGTACCACAAACCCCACAATACTATAAAATCTATAGTCGTGAACCCCAAAGACAAACCCCCAAGAACAACATGTGTGGAGTGCTATATGAAATAACATGTCCGGTCTGTCAGCAGACCTACGTATGTGAAACCAGCAGAGCTGTGGGAGCCCGACGTAAAGAACATAGCAATACCAGGGCCCCACTCACAGCAGTAGGCGAACATAGAATGACATGTTCATAGCAAATGGCTTTATTCCTACTATTACAAAGCCTACCAGGGTAATTACAAACTCAGCCACACTTATTGATCAGCAGACAGTTTGAAACATGCTCTGTTCTCAACAGATTGGGATAGCTCAGGCTGCGAAATAAGGCCGGTCCGATCGTCCCGGACGAGTAGTTTCAGTGATCGGACTAGTCCATGTTTAGTTGAGCAGTCCCATCGGACTAGCTGTTATTATGTAAATTAATTTACGCTATGTATACGCTAGTTGGGTGTTGTGATGGATTAAAACAAAATCAGACAGTAAGGTAGCATTTTATCACAGGCAGCTAAATATTCCGTACGACCGTCAGATCGGAAACTTGCTGAACGCAGTGAATGTAAATGGCGGCTGTTTACATCCGGTTAGCGTAGGATAGGTAGTGCCACCTAGCGACCATGAGTGGTGAGCAACATGGACAAACATACATGCGCGGGTTACTGACATCGTTACGTGCTATCCCGTCGTGATGGTAGTTGCGTTATTCCTGCATTGGGTGATTATTTTAGCAAGTTACCAAATGCCAGCAATGTTACTGATTGTTTAGTCAGCTTCGGGAAAGAAAACGCTAATGAAAAGTATAGGGCAAATGATGCAACTTAGTCCGACAATGTCGGTCCTTTGTCGCCGTCAGGCTTCAAATTCTGCTGGAATCGCCTTGTCCACGACTCCTGTTTGCTTCCCCTGATTAAACTAGTCATTTCTTCTGATAACTTTGCAATTGGATCTACGAAATCACATGTACTTTTTTTCTATTAATGACACATTTAGTTGAACATTTAATTGAAATGGGAAACGGCTTGTTTTCTTTATGAAATAAAGCCACTTTTACTATGTGCTATAACTGTCACACATATATGATACCACAGTATGATTTATTTTTAAGGACTAGTAAAACAATATGAGGACTAGTTGTTTCTGAGTCAGCTAGTCCGACGGACTACCTGTCAATTAAATCCACCGTGCACCCTGTAGCTTAATAAATACCTGTAAAACTGACTGCCCAGATGATGCATAGACTATGTTTGTTGACAAATTTAACAATCTACTTAAAGAACACATCCCCGAACACTCAATAAAACTAAACAAATATAAACACACACAAAATCCCTGGATAACACAAGTTATATTAAAGTCAATACATAATCGTGATCATTTAAGGAGAAACATATTCAATCAAAA
>CM034540.1:19854966-19918304 GCA_020002185.1 Paraescarpia echinospica
TTGTTTTGGCGTGACCTTGGCATTTAGGTAACATAACATCTCCAATGGATTCCCCAGATCGAATAACATAAATATACAGTCATAGTTGTTCATATATGCGTATATTCGTTTTTCTCATTGATGCCAAGTGTGAGGTGGCCTGCCACTTTCGTTTTGCTATAATATAATGTTAATATAGTTTTGCTGTGTTTGTACCTGCGTGCGTGCGTGTGAGTGCGTGCGTGCGTATGTGTGTTCTGTGTTTTCGAACTCTGTGGCATATTATGCTTCGTTTCATAATATTTCATGAAACTGGTGTGGCATATTTTTGGTTTGACCTTGACATTTACGTCTGACCTTGACTTTCGATTGTCAATATAACATGTCCAATGGATTCATCACATCAAAAACGTAGAAATGGACACATTAGTGAATATAACATCTGTCACAGTTACTAATATATGCATATATTCGTGTTTCTCATTTATACCCAAAAGTGGAATAGGGTTGCCATAGAAACCAGCCATTTCTGCAAAATGCCCAAGGGTGACAACTTGTCACCCTTCGGATTCGGATTCTCCATAGTCTGAAGATACAAAATCAACAAAAACCCATTGTGGGGCATTTAATGCATGGTTACCTCCAACTTCCTCTGGACTAAGATGTATATCAGATGTTAAAATAGGATGCAACACTAATCAAACGTTATCTGAACCCAACATCCAAATTATCTATTGCCGCCATTTGTATTATGAATTACTGCCATCTGGTGCACAACTATTAAATTAATAATACGTATGGCACCATCTGGGGTGAAAATTGACAAGAAGATTGGGTAATGCCGGATTTCATTACTCCGCGAAAGAGTCAAATAGGCAAATTGCGGCCAAATATCCTTCCGCTTATTCAAATCAAGGAGCCTCTATTTGGACAGGAGGCGTCACTGAGCGAGAAAATGGCAGTCTACACTGAAGGTTTTTGTCCGCCATTCGGGAGGCAAGCGCATGCGCCTTCGGGACCGGCAGCGCGCGATATTAACGTATTTATTCAGTCATCTCATTTCATCCGAATAATTACCAAGCGTGATGCGTCATATAAAATGGAATATATTAAAGTAATCCTTGAAGTTTTTTAGATATCACAATTCGAAATAATGAAATGTGCAAACAAATCACGTAGAAATGTTGCAATTATTTATTGAGCCAACTGAACTTCGTCGTGTTTCATCAGAATAATCATCAGGCTGTACCACTTCTTATATAATTAAAATATTGAGGTTATCGTTGAAAATGTTGAGCAATGATAATGCAAAGAACTGCATTTTCTGCACGCGTATGGTCTGGCTTGGCGCAACTCCAGAATGGCGGACGAACTGCTTACGTACTTTCCTCGAACAATGTAGATAGCGCGCGCTGCACCGTCTTGTATTGATATACGTTCTTTGATTCAAATCATCCAGAAATCCACCATTTTACAGTCAACACCTACTACAATCACACCTGGAAATATGACTACTCAAATGCACTTATGTCAGAGCAAGTGAATTTTGTAAAAAAATCATTTCTCAAAAATACACTTCATTTTTTTCGTAACCAAACAGGAAGAATAACCAAGTTTTAGAAATGTATAGGGGTCTGTCAGTATGTGTAATGACTTATTTCATGACATGATTGATCTATTTCATAACATCTATGACTTATTTTTATATATATTTTTTTCACCACATATATTTTTTTCACCACATAAAAGACACGAATTTAAGCACTACCGTACTTAAATTATACCAAGGGTCTAATTCGAAGATGGTCGCTCTGTTCGAAAAAAACGAGGCTTTATGTTCTGGTATAACATAGTCCTATGTGTACATACAAGAGCTCAGTCCCTTGTTTGTGAAGAAGTAATGGTATTTAAAGCCTTTTCACATTTTTCAACAACAATCTGCATTGTACTTGTTTAAATTATTTATGTATCATGAGGACTGTTATATATTTTTCATGCCACGTATCATTTTTCTAAATTATTCTTTTTTATCACTGTTTTATATTTTCACAAATAATTTACATTACATTTTCATTTCTCATAATAATTAAACAACACTTAAGTAAGGTTAGTTCTGATATGGTGTAGTATCCAGTCCTCAGGATTGCTCAAAGCGCTTTACACTTTACTCCCTGGCAGACCTGTTAAAACACCATCTTGACTTATGTGGGAAGCATTCAGCCACATTGAAATTAACATGAGAAGAATATCCACCACTGTCTGTAGCAGGTACTGTTCATACAGCTGAGTAAACTGGAGCAATGTAGCATGTAGTGATTCTATATGTAATTCTCAGTCACATGGCAATGACCCTGTCTATTCTAGTCACTATTTTGTGAGAGTTTTAAACACACCAAACACTGCACAAACTATTGAACAATTTTCGAATTTGATATCATATTGATGTTTCTTTAACAAAGAATCGTAATATAGTTATTTTTATTTGATATTATATTTGTTCAACTAAACATATTTGTAAGTAATTTTTCTCATTGGTTTACATTTTATGGGTATTAAATATTGTTGTTAAATACACATAATTGTTTAGTCACTAATTTTGTGAGTTGTAAACATATAAGGCATGTATAAACTACAACTAGCATTTGATATCACATGTACTAGTGTTGTTTTTTTGCAACAAAGAATCGTGATAAAAGTAACTGTTTTTTTATATGTACCTGACATTTTTTCAACCTCTTCCTAATTTGTGTTTCTATTGTTGCTTTGCATTTTATGTGCATGTGACGTGTATGTGATATTAAAAATTATTACATTATACATATCAAGTGCAGTGACTGTACCTGTAGTTATATTGTGGTTTTAATAATTTTGTAGTCAATCTCATCTAATAGTTTCAATAAAATGTTTATACTTTATATTGTCTTTACTTTAATTCACATGCATTTCTAACAACAATATGCAATTGAACGAGGACACCCATTACTACAAAATGTTCATGCAGACAAACAAAACTATCACATACACATGCTATTAAAACATTTTAGCCACTACATAGGCATGATTATTATGAAAGTACAATCACTAAGGCTTGGTTATATTGTTTCACGTGTATTTACTTGCACTGTTTATACAAATTTATGTTTTCAACAGAAATATTCTAAATTAAATAAATAGAACATTAAGTTCAAAAAGTGAACTGCAAGTGAAATGTAGAATGTAATTGAAAGTTTCACAAAAGCCCTATCAACCAAAGATGGTTGTAGCATTTCTGCTATTTCTGAATGTTTAATCTACTTTCCTGAGGTCTAATTTGGGAAATGAGGAATGTTAAGCCAGTAGATAGACATATTGTTGACCAACCGCCCTGGTTACGTAATTACGGCAACTCGGTTGCAGATGCGCTCAGTGAAGCGTGGTATTCTGTTGCTATTGTTTCTAGGCAAGCAGGTGGTTTCACTGTAATCGTAGAGAGGGTGTTCCACAGTGCCTAGTTTGAATTATATATTACATTAACCAATAGAAATGATGGAAACCTGTCATATGATGTGTCATTAGGTCTGCTTATATAAACGTTTGTTGTACGCATTTCGCCATCTGGGCGCTGGCGAAGGACTGGGACAGATCCAGGGTTGAACTAGACAGGTTGCCCTGCTGCCAAGAGAATGGCAAGGAAAGTCGTAAAGCGTGGTGGGAATCGTTAACGTGGGTTACGTTCCCAAGCTTTTGTATGTGTGTAATATTCAGTGTCCAGAGTGACTATTCGATCGAACTTCGAAGAAACCATGCCGCCACGTCAGCAGTACTTTGAAACAACGTTCCGGTCGGCCCCAACGTATTTGCGTCGATGAGCGATAATCGCGACGCGCTCACCCAGCACGGGCCATCCTCGAACAGCGGTCTCACAGCGATATCGTCAGAAAGCTTTACCGAATGCGACTCGTATCGGCCGGCGGTAAACGTATTCTGCCAGGCGTCGTCATTCGCGCGAACCCGTTCATCCGACTTATCGATCTTTTGCGACAAATCAAGACCTCTCGTTC
Source organism: Paraescarpia echinospica (assembly GCA_020002185.1). Lineage (NCBI taxonomy): Eukaryota > Metazoa > Annelida > Polychaeta > Sabellida > Siboglinidae > Paraescarpia > Paraescarpia echinospica. The sequence goes on from CM034540.1 coordinate 19,858,986, forward strand.
GAATTCGTAGCGGCCGGCGGTAAGCGTCTACTGCCCGGCTTCGTCTTTCAGTTGAACGTATTCAACTGACTTCGCAATCGTTTGCGACCGTGCGATTATTGAACGGACGCGACTCGAGAATACGCGGCGTAAGACAGCAATCGTCAAGTGCACGGCATCATCACTCGTGCGCCCGAGATACACCGTTCTAATTGTGTTCCGAGCTCGGCGTGTTGACTTCAACAAACGTTCGTATATATTCGAGATGGGACTAGCCCAGTATCAATGTATATTTTCTGATTGAATGTATCTATTATTTGCTGTATTATGATTGATAGTTATCTGTGGTTTTGAAGTGAGGTATTATTACCCTTGAAGTATTCTCATATATATTTATATGTGTGTGTTGTAACAGATTACTGTGATGAGAGTCCGCGAGGACTAGCTTATACTGCGTATTTATATTATGGGAGTTATTCTTAGATAACACTTGGCGCCTAGTGTATGGTCGTATAGCGGTATAATCCACCTTAGAAAGGAAGTGGAATTTGATAATCGAAAGATTCAGCGTTATTGTTTATTATGTTCTATTAAGATTTGGTTACGGGATTTCTTTATTCTGTTTATTTAGTTAATCGAGATATTTACCAAAAGGTAGATATCTTGTAATAAAGTTTATTAAATTTTCTTCGTTCTTTGTTGCTTGTTCACGAAAACCGTTCTTTCTCATATGCGTTGACCTTGATATATAAGAACCCTACTAGACTGAGCCATCTAGTGTACGGAGACCTCGCTAATCCGTGACAACGGTGTAACTGTACCCACATAAGATTGGTCAGAATAAAACATAATTGTTATAACCAATCACATATGTTTGCATATCTTTCAATTATTATGCTATGATTTATACATGTATATGTATCACGTTTGCGTAGCGGTACCAATCAATACTTACGTTTGTTCTAACTGTCCTGAGCTGCATCCAGCCTCAGGAAGTGACTGGACACCTGAGCTGCCTTTGCTATGACCACTGATGCTGGATAGAACCACCACAGATCTTGCATGTTTGATGGCGGCAGTGGTGTTGAAGCTGTCAAACAAAGTCATGAATTGGAATATGGAATTAGTCAGATTATTTGTGAAAATGAACATGGTTTGACAGCACTACTACCCGTCAATATATATGTATATATATATATATATATATATATATATATATATATAATATTATATATATATGTGTGTGTGGTATGTAACTTGTAAACTTTTTTATTTTATTAACAGGTAAAAATATGTTGCCCAATGGTCATTTGCCCAGCAGTGGCAGCACTCAAGTGTGAAAAGGTCATTTGCACAGTTGTGAAAAAATTACAATGATATGAGAGTGACAAAGTTATTATTGTATATATATTGTAAAAGTGTAGTACATAACAAACAAACAGACACTTTACAAGTGTCGATTTATTAACTAATACAGGTAGAACATAGATGGGCTGGACAGAAGGTTACAGGAAATAAAGTCACAAAGTAATTGTATTTGAAAAATATAAAATAAATAAAACGTTTTGCAATTTTTAACTGATAGTTCAACAAAACAAAGTTTGAGGAATTCAATAGTAAACCATGCAAAATACCCAATGCCTTAGTTGTGATCTCAATGTATCATTCACCTAACACTGCTAATTAATGAGGAGGACATTTGGCTAGCAGTGGGTGAACCCCTGGCAGTATCCACAAAGTTCGACTGTTTTCTCAGAGGGTGGATTACCACCTGTTACTGTCCAAGGATCAATATCCCCTTTGTTCTTTAGCTGGATTGCAAGGTGCCACTGCAAGCTGGCTACACTCTAAAGGCTAGCTGAGTCACTGTAAGTTTTTAGAAGAAGATTCCAGCAGTTAGTCATGTCTCTTGTGAGAACAACAAAGGTATTTTATTATGGATTTTTTGGCTTCATTTAACAAAAAAAAATTATTATGGCCTTTCAACTACTTGCAACTGTGGTTATTAACTAGAGGTTTCTGACTGGGAAACTACGTTCCTTGAAGCGAAGCCTCTGTGGCTTCAGTGTCATTAACGTGCAAACAATTTGTAAAGTGTCCTGCCAGAAACCTAACTGCCAACCCTGACTGTATTTGAATTGAATCCCACAAAGTAAGATGAAGTGAATTAATTAAATGAAACGGAAAATAAATGTACAACATTTCTCTACAAAATGTATGAATGTAGAAGTATAAATTACAAAATGCATGTTATTGATAAATTGTAAGGTTTTGGATGTGCTTTTTTTCTCGAGAAAGACAAAAATAAAAAACAACTAAAACCAGAACTTCTATAATGTACATGTACACAAGGATTTGTAACTTAACAAATCATGGGCTGCAATTCGTAATTATCTGCTCTCTCACAGTCGCAAGCTATCAATACATGTTATTGTTATGGACATTTTCACAGTATTGAGGGGTGGTGGTTTTCTGAATATAATAAGCAACATAATATTATATTCATACGAATAAATATGCATGGCTGAGGCTGACTACTTTGAAATTATTAAACTGTCTAGAAGAAGTTTTGCGAACGCAGCGTCTGTTCTTAATTAGACTTGGTCTTACTCCAGCTCTTTCTTTTGTGACTTGTTGTGTCGTTCCACAAATACGTACTGGTTTTTCCCTAATAATCCGTCTGGCGCGAATATTGTCGTTGTCTGCGTAATTTGTCCCTTTTTCGCTGAGTCGGTGGCATATGTCCGGGGACGTTCCATCGCCGGCGTAAATGCCATAAAATATGAACGTGTTGTATAAACACTTGCAAACACTGTACTATCAACAAAAACGGCTTGATCGAGTCACCAATCTTGAGGGTCAGAGGTCAGTCTCGACCAAATTCGCTAACACGATACTATTATATCAAGTTTCCACTTCCAGAGGCATGTCCAAGTTCAAGAAAGTGTTGGTAGTTTCGACTCCTTCGACTCGAAACCAAATTCGAAATAGTTCGCAGTTTGTTTATTAATTTCAACAAAACGTAGTAGCACCAACGAACTAGGATATTATAGTGGATACTTGATAGCTTTGCTTTTTCGGTAAATTAGTCAGAAAAGAGAGGAGCATAACAATCGAACTTATATTGCAGCTTTAAGTATATTTTGTCTCAAAGGAACCTATCTGTTAACATGGAAAAATGTCCCTATCTTTTAACATGGGATTTAGCTCCTATCTTTTAACATAGGAAAATCTCCCTATCTTTTAACATGGAAAAATGAATTTATCCAAATAAGGCAATTTATGCAAATGAGGCTATCTCATTTGCATAAACATTCTCTTGGCGCGGCGCGGGAGGAAGGAGGAACCGGATCTACTTTTCCTATTTTTTAACATGGGATTCCTCTCTGCGCCGCGCCAAAGTGCGCCACCATCCACGCTGGACCACACAATATACTACTGACCACTATTCGTGTTGTCAATTTGCCTATTCCACCTAAAGAGACAGAAGTACTTGTTTAAGGGGCGACAGCAAGTGTTGATCCCGAGATAGGTGTCGTTGTGATTCAAGCTAAACAACTAGAATCAAGGAAATTATGTGTTCATCAAAGCTGAAGAATCCAAAGAAAAATTAATGAGAACAGATAAATGACCACTACAAGAACAATATTCTGGGCGCAACAACTGTACACGGTGGAAATAGGTGAAAGTGTCTCAAAGCTGAGCAAGCTGGCAACTAAGAATTACACCTTCTTTGACGGGTCAATGACTGACCATAGGTAACAACAGAATCACAGACTCCGCGTTTGTAGTGGGAAATTTCGAAGCAAGCATATGCAAACACGCAAAGTCGCAGCGGTGTCACCTGTGAAGCCTGTGACCAGAACAAGGTTATTTCAATAGGTAGAACAGCTCAACATGACATTGATGCATTTGATTCTATCAATCGTCTACAAGAAAGACATACAGACAAAGGTACATGTGAACAGAAAGAGAGAGAACTCGTTAAAAATAAATTTATTCCAGAATGTATAATATTGCTAAGACCATGATAACCCAGAAAAAATCAGTTGAAATAGCCTGTAATTTTAGCATGGTGTTTTGGGAACTCAGAAAAAAATATCAGCCAGCAAATGACGATGGGGTGACATGTTAGCGTGCTCACTGTTGTTGTTTCAGCAGCCAGTCTTGTGAGTAGCTTTATAACTATAACTATCTTACACACCACCGTGACTTTTTTTGTTTTTTATATGTATAGAAGATATCTAAATAGGTATGATCTTCTAATAATGTATCGTCCACGGGACGTTATATCATGACAGTGCCTATTATATTTCCAATGTTTTCTTTATACAGCTATCATAACATTGAACTGTTATTGATAATGACGCATTAACAATAAAGGACACGTGTTCTGTTAATACATGAAACAGTTCTTAGTTGATGCTAATCCAATTTTTAGATAAAACTCATTTTGCGTGTACATTTATGATCAGGTACCTACGAGCTATGATGTTTTGAGTCTGTTTATTGAGAGCTTTGAGAAAACGTTTATTTACTGTAGCCGCCCGGATGTAGCTATCCCCGATGTTAAGTCTAACTCGATACGCTAGGTGGCGATAACAGTTACTCAGTTAGTCAGTAATTGAACTATACAGAGTTGAACACTACATCCCTCCCCAAACTGGATAAAAGATACAGCGTTCAGAAAAAACACATTAGTAAAAATGCATAGGCCCGATTACATAGTGTCCTTGCATGGAAAAACAATTACTAGCCAGACTACAACATTGTTATGGGTAGTGTCTGTATGACAAGGCATTATTATGTTAGTGATACGAATTAATAAACATCGTAGTCGTCGAGATGTCGCGGGCGATTGCGCATGCGAGCTGGATAGCGAGGCATCTCGTCGACGTCATCAGGCAGGATTTGCTGATCTTCGGCGTCACCGATGTCACCGGTGCTGATGTCATCATCCCAGCTCGACTCATCTTCCGATTCGACTACGTCGCTCGTGACGTGTTTGAAGAATGACGAATTTCGCGTCACTCGATGCGTTCCACGCTGCGCAGTGACCATGGAACCTTTGACGTGTGTGACGTGGTACGGACGTGGATCATACGCTGGGTCGATTTTGCGCCTCCTCATCGGCGGTTTGATGATGACCGCGTCACCTTCCTTGATGGTCGAAGGCTTGACGTACGCTTTGTCGTCAGCTGCACGTTTCATCTTCGCTTTGTTGTTCTGGTCGCGTTGTTGTACGTCCTTCCTGTTGAACGGCTCGGGTGTCGTTTGTGGCAACTTGACCTTCATCCATCGTCCGTGTAGAAGTGTTGCTGGAGGAGATCCGGTTGTCGCATGTGGAGTTGCGCGATAGTTGCGAAGGAACCGATTCATCTCGGCTCTCCAGTCTTTCTGCTCACAGATAGATGTTTTGACGACTTTCTTCACCGTTCGCATGAAACGCTCGACTTCGGCGTTCGCTCGCGGCCAGTACGGAGTGATCTTCCTGTGGCGGAAACCGAGATCTGAAGCAAAGTTTGCAAAGTCACGACTGTTAAACGGTGGACCGTTGTCCGTTCGAAGTGTGTCGGGCGTACATATTCTGACAATACTTTGTCCAAACGAGGGATCACCACGTTTGCCGATGTTGACGATACGATTTCAACGATCGGGAATCTTGAGTAATCGTCCATTATGACCAGCAAGTATTGTCCCATGGGTAGTTCTGCGAAATCTGCGCTGATTTCTGTCCAGGGCGCTGTGGGTAGTGGACTCATCTGCAAAGGTTCACGTTTGACCTCTGGCACAGACGCTTGACACGCAATGCATGATTTGACACGACGTTCGACCATCTTGTCGATGCCGGGGAACCAAATCTTCTCTCGCAGCAATGCTTTTGTCTTCACGATTCCCTGATGACCTTCGTGGGCAAGGTCGACCGCGCATTTCTGCAGTGTTGCGGGGATGGCCAACCGATGACCACGAAGAATGGTGTCACCGTCAACTGTGGTCGTCAGCTCGTTCTTCAGCAGTTGGTAGGACTTGTACGACTCGACGTCTACCTTGTCTGACAAGTTTTGCTGCCATTGTCCAGTGCGTAGGGCTTGCACTACAGCTTGTAGTGTCGCGTCGGCCATTGTTGCGCATCGCACTTGTTCGATCGACATCGCTTTCGGCACGGAGTTGATCGAGATGTAATCGATGAACTCCTCAGCGACCTTCTCTTCACGGGAAGTCTGACGCGTTTGTTGGCATGGGTGTCGTGACAAGAAGTCTGCAGGGTTATCTGACCCCGGACGGTAGACCACGGTGGCGTTGTAGGGCTGCAGCCTGATTGCCCACCGCTCGATGCGTGCTGTTGGTTGAGACTTTGGGTTGCCGTAGATCGACACTAGCGGTTTGTGGTCAGTGAATACCACGACCGGTTGACCGTAGACGTATAGGTGAAAGTGTTCACAGGCCCATACGACGGCCAGCGCCTCGCGTTCGGTCTGGGAGTACCTCTGCTCCACGGCGGTTAGCGCACGACTGCCGTACGCGACGACACGCTCGTCTGACTCGGCACTCTGTGTGAGGATTGCGCCAAGGCCGACAGGACTGGCGTCCACGTAGATTGCCGTTTTCTTTCGCTCATCAAAGTACGCCAGCACCGGCGCCTTCGATAGCGATTGACGTATAGAGGCGAGAGACGTGCTGCACTCATCCGTCCAGTTCCAAAGCGCATCTTTCTTCGTCAACTCTCGTAGAGGTTGCGTCATCATCGCGTAACCAGGGATGAATCTCGCACAGAAGTTGGACATGCCGAGAAGACTTCTGACCTGCGTTGCGTTTGACGGAGTGTCGAGATTCTGGATCGCTGACACCTTCTTTGGATCAGCAGAGAGTCCTCCTCGGGAGAAGACGTACCCGAAGAACTCAAGCGTGCCCTTGTTGTAAGAGCATTTCTTTTTGTTCAGCGTGAGACCATGGTCGCGCAGTCGCTGGAACGTCGCCTTCAGGTGCTGATCGTGCTCCTTCTGCGTTGCGCCGAACACGAGAATGTCATCGCTGATGTTGATCGCACCGGATATGCCACTTAGTGTTTCGCGAATGGCATTCTGGAACACTTCGGCTGCACTAGACACACCGAAATTGAGACGTTTATATCTCCACAGGCCGATGTGCGTGGAGAAAGTGGTGATAGGTCGCGATGACGGTTCGAGTTCCAGCTGATTGTAGCCTTGGTTCAAGTCGAGTTTGCTGAACACAGCTGCACCGTTGAGGTCGTTTACAAGCTCGTTGATGGTCGGCGTGATGTGACGTTCTCGCGTGATCGCCTGATTCGCTTGACGCATGTCGACACACACCCGGATCTGACCTTCACTTTTCGGTTTCGGTACTACGACCAATGGCGATACCCAGGGCGTTGCCCCCTCGACGCGCTCGATGACGCCGAGTTCCTCGTCTCGCTTCAATTCCTGTTCCAGTTGCTGCCTGACGTGAAACGGGATCCTCCTGTGTGGTTGCGCAACAGGTTGCACCGTCTCGTCGACGTGTAATTTCACTTTGAAATCCTTTAGTTGACCGAGACCTTGGAAAAGGTCGTCATACTCGGAGACTAAGCGATCGATAGCTGTAGCCTGTGGCTGGTTGGTCGATAGCGGTTGCACGACTCGTACCAGATGAAGTCGCTTTGACGTCTTCCATCCTAGAAGTGAGCCACCTGAGCCCGCTACAACATAGAACAGTTCGTCACTTTGTTGTGTTGCAGATTTCACAGTGGCCGTGAAGATACCCTTGACAGGAAGTGGCTTTGCAGATCCGTACGGGAAGATCTTCGTGTTATCGCGGCTCAGCTGCGGTTACGGTGTCATCGTGGCGTAGTCGCATTCATCGATGATGTTGATTTCAGCTCCCGAGTCAGCAATGACGTTCAGTTCGTGGCCGTTGACATTGACAATGAAGTGTGGACGTGCATCGCGTTTGTTGATACCGACGTTGCACAGTGATAGTTTGTAGACACACGCGTCATCACTCGAACTGTCTTCAGCCGCAACGATGTGTACACCTCGCTTCTGTGGTTTATGCGTGTTCGGTTTACGTTTCTCCGTTTTCGTCGGTCTGCGCGTTGTTGGTCTAGACAGGCAGCATGAAGCGAAGTGATTCATCTTGTGACAGTTCATACACTCCTTCCCAGCGGCAGGGCAGGACGATCTCCCTCCAGGGTGCGGCCACGTCTGCGCACAGTTGCGGCACACGTTATTCTCGTCCTTCGGTTTCGTAACCCACTGTGATTGTTTGGGTTTGTGGGTTGACATCTTGTTGACAGACACCGACTGACTGTTGTGATTGACGCGTTCTATGCCCTTGGCTTACATCTCGGACAGTTCCATGACCTTTGCGACATCCACCAGTTTGGTCAATGTTATGTCGGGGTCACTTAGTGCCTTCCGTCGAAGCCGACTAGACTCGCAGTTCTGTACGATCTGGCTCATGATTTCTCTGTCGATATCGGAGAACTCACACGTTTTTGCAAGCTGCCTCAGCCTCGTGTAGTACGCGGTGATGTCTTCCCCCTTCTCCTGCTTTGCCTGTCTGAACTTGTAGACTTCGTACTCGCGGTTTCTCTTTGGAGCGAAGTGTGTTGTGAGTGCTTTGACTGCTTTCTCAAGTTCATTTTCGTCATCGTCACCAGCGACGACAGGCAGCGTGTCGAAGATATCGTACGTTTCTTCACCCGCATAATGAAGCAGTAGTGCGCGTTGACGTGTGTCGTCCGTGATGTTGCACGCCGTCATGAGATTTTTGAAGCGAGCGACCCATTTGGTCCAGCGAATTGCGACGTCACCGCTTGCACTAACATCGAAGTGTGGATACGTTGGCAGATCGGACATTATTGCAGTACTTAACTTTGTTGCGAAGTTCACACCTGCATCACTCGTCGCCAAATATGATGTTTTGAGTCTGTTTATTGAGAGCTTTGAGAAAACGTTTATTTACTGTAGCCGCCCGGATGTAGCTATCCCCGATGTTAAGTCTAACTCGATACGCTAGGTGGCGATAACAGTCACTCAGTTAGTCAGTAATTGAACTATACAGAGTTGAACACTACACGAGCCTAAAGGAGAGAGCATTCTGCTACTCCAACACGTACAAATTGCATTTTATGATTCGTCTGATGTGCGAAAAGGGTTAGGTTTACAGTAAGATTTAGGGTTGTTGTCCAGGGTTTTTTATGATTTGACCGGTAAAAAATTGCAACATAAGATATTTCTACTGTTTTAATTACATGTAAGGTACCATTTAAACATATCAAAAGTATGCAGTAATGAAAATTGGGGAATTGACTTAAAACAACGGATCATTATTTCCCTTTAACCCCATGTTAAATACCGTTGGTGCTTAAAACCATAGCATTACACAGTCGGCCCAGGAGTCAGGACCATTCGGCCAATTTAGACATTCAGTGGACAACGACGTTCATGTTCGGACCTTCAAGGCTGGTATGACGCAGTTTGTTTACACGAAATATGCGTAACATTATTTCTATATCTAAACAAATGCCAGAGCTTGACATCTGCAGAGCAAATCCAGAGAATGTACGCGAAGACGGCCTGCGTAATGTCATTCGATATTTATTTTACAAGCGTCTACACTTCGATATAATAACTTATGTTCAGCCAAATAAATTTTAGCACTTTCCTCACGCTATCGTACTAATGTACAACAGCCATTTATGCGTCTCTGCACATACCTGAAAAAATCGTGAGCGATAATAAAGAGTGGGTGACATCCACATGGATATGAGTTTTAATAGCGATCTTTTCCATCTGGGGCGATTGCGGGCTGCATCATAACTCCTATGGTCTTCCTCGTTTTCTGGCGCCTATGACTGTGCCGTATAATATTTCTTTGGCGCGTGTCTTGTGCCTGGTTGTATGGCCGAAGCATTGGACTGTCTGGCGTTTCACTGCGGTCAAAAGAGTTTATTGAGGTCCTGCGGCTTTGATGATTGCTTGCATTGCTGATATACGGCTGCACCTGTTATGTGGTCTCTGTAACAAACTTTCTGAACAATTTCAAATGCGCATATTCTTCTTTTGGACTCGGCTTTCAGACTCCAGCTTTTGCATTCTTAAAATGCCAGCACTAAAACAACCAGGCTTTTGTATGTTTTGGTACGGGAAGATTATTCAAAATGAGACTTAGGTAACATAGAAAGGATGTTGACAACACAAAAAAGACACGTGCACGATCGGCGAGAAAAAGATCAATGTCGACCATCAACAAATCCGACCACACAACAACACCAAAATCACATCATAAACCGGAGCAAAAATAATAGACAAAGAATCCAAAAGAAAAACACGGCGCATAGAAGAAGCCATTATGGTTTAAATTGGAAAGGCCAGAACACCAATCAGTCGAGACGAGTGGAATTACGAACTATCTCACATGTACGATGGCATCATACGTCACATGTACTGAAGAGAAGAAGTTGGAGTGCTCCGCCGACGAGACTCTACAACTACAAAGTAAAGTCACGTATTGCATATGTCAAAAAAATTCGTTTGCATAAAAATGAACGATACTGAAGAAAGTTCAGCAATCAAAAATATATCACAGATCACACCGGGAATAAGGTGTCCACCTCCAGGATATCGGACATTTTATTAGAATCTTCCGCTTTAAGACGGCATTCTGAAAAGTAGCAAATGGCAAGTTTGTATTAACTAATTTAGGCCTACAACACCAAAGAATGCAGGCACCGCTGCTCACTGTCACTCAGTAGGCGATGAAGCAAAACATGAAATAAACATGAACAAATTTACTGGATGTTTTGTAAGTGCCAGGAAACAACTTTTCACTTACTTCAAAGAAGGATTCCCGTACTAAAAGCTGGTCATAGATGATGAATGTGGCGTGTCCGCCGGCAGCAAGCTCTGCAAGAGTCTGCGGTGGTCAGTTTCGGACGCTGATTGCAATACTAAATACGAATAATATAATATTAAACTTTATTTACACACCAACAAATCCGGAACTAATGACCCGTTCACGGGTGTTTACAAATCGGCAATCATCTAAGAAGCATAACAATCACGCATTTAAGAGAAATAAATAAAGTGAGCGAATGTGACGAGCATGGCATGACGGTGAACGTCAAAACATAATTCTTGATCAACGACATAGGTCCATCTTTCGTCTATTTGTGTGCATATGACTATGCATCAATAAAGTAATATTCAGCGAATCTGTTACTCAGGCTACGCCCGTTCTTACTGCTAGCATCTCGCGTCGCGTGTTCGAGCACTGTGTAGTGTCTTCTGCATTGGACTCAACCATGTTTTTGAACATCATCAACTACGCTATCATATGTATGCTGATGATGCGCAATTATATGTGGACTTTTCCCGTGACCAACCACTTACAATGGCCACCGATCGAATATCTCGCTGTACCACCAATGTGAAAGCGTCGATGTCTTTCCATAATCTCCTGCTTAACGAGAACAAAACCGAGGTGATCGTCATATCTGCAGTGAACAATCGGAAACTTGTTCACCCGCCTGTTGACCAAGTCATTGATGTATGTGGCTGTGCTGTTTCGCCGAAGCCGGTTATCCGCGACATCGGCGTTCTACTTGACAACACTATGTCGATGACGAATCAAGTGCGTCGTGTTTGCCAGGTGGCATAATGTCACCTCCGAAGCATCGCGTTAATTCGGAAATGTCTTACTACTAATGCCTTAGTCATGTCACGTATTGATTACGGCAAAGCAGTGTTATATGGTCTGCCGGAGACGCACTTGCGAAAGCTGCAGATGGTACAGAATTCCGCAGCACGTCTCATTACCGGGACAAGGAGACGAGAACACATAGCACCTGTTCTGTACCGTCTGCACTGGTTGCCTATACGCCAGCGGATCGAATTCAAGCTGTTACTGCTGGTATATCGTGCAGTGCACAATCTCGGCCCTGCGTACATTTCATCGCTCGTGACATCCTACACGTCGACCAGATCACTTAGATCGGCTGAACAAGCCTGCTGACTGTTCCGAGATATCACCTTGAACATTATGGACGTCGTTCCTTCTCGGTGGCTGGCCCGATCCTGCGGAATGCCCTGCCTCATGCAGTCAGGCATGCAAACAGCGTTGCCACTTTCAAATCACTCTTAAAGACACATTTATTTCGACAGGCCTTCAAAGAACTTTGCAGTCCGCATCAATGACATTTGAGTAATATTGATATTCGGTTATGTACTTAGGTTGCAGTTATTTATTTATTTATTCATTATTTATTTTTTAATCAGCATATTATATGTATTTAATTAATTTAATTTAAGCACATTATTTATTTTAGGTATTTAAACGGCTAATTCATTTAATTTATGCATAATATATACTTGTAAATATATATATTTATTTTTATTCAGGTTTATCTAACTGACATTTTATGTAATTTTTATATGCTACTTTTAAATCATATTCGCTTACATTTCTATTTAATATTTCTATTTAATATGTTTTAGGTCATTTAATGTATTTTACTTATACTCTACGACTGTCAGCGCCTTTGAGCAGATTTGTTATCCGGACACACGGCGCTCTATAAATGCTTTATAATAATAAATGAAATAGTTTCTTACATTTTCATTGGCTAAATCATAGACTTTTGTCCCTTTTTTAATTTCGAAAGCGTGATCGAACAGCTTATTTGATGACATGTACAAGGACTATCATGTATTGTATAAGGCTGCACATTTTGTTTTCGTCCATAAATGTCTATTAAATATACTGAACAAAGTTCAAAATCTCCATTGATATGATAGATTCGACTCTATAGCTGATGACACATAGACGCGCAAAGGCATCCGTTTAATAGATGCATTGTATGCGTGCGTTAAACGGATGCGTAAAGGCATGGCACGTTGACTTGTACATGGTGCGTAATAGATGCGTAATTCCACCGATAATGGACGACAGCAAAGTCGTTTTCGTGGATTCTTTGAGCGAGGAGGACGTTATACTTCTTCTTGGCTGCACTATCCCATGAAAAAAAGAAAAAACGAGATACTGGGAGCACGAAATTGTTGAAGGACTAAGAGAGCAAGGCGCTTTCCTTAGGTAGACTGGGGCAGCGCGGCCCATTGGGGTAATACGGCCCCTCGTCACGTATGCAAAATTAAAATTATTGTGAGTGTCCCAACATTTTGAGCAAAATGATGCTGACATATATCCTATAACCATCTAGAAAGTTCAGCAAAATATATAATTACTTCAATATATTTTTTTATTGTATTCACTTTGATTTAATATTTTGTCAATAGTCAAACTGGTGCAACTCATTATTATTTACCTTGCATGTCAAACAATATCACGTATGGAAAGTAGGTAGCGTTTTGCATACATCGTGTTAAGACACACATTTTGCATGTCCGGTATGCCGGCCCCCTACCGGTTTCCTATACTTATATATGAAAAAAAATGCTTTATAACACGTGCTGTACAATATGTAAAACATGAAGTTTTCATGCCAATGTTACAAAATAAAAAAAGCTAGCAAGGATGTCATAGTTATGACGAAATCAAAAGAACTCAAATACGTGTGATGAAATATTAAGAAATATAATAGGTCACAAACATAAGTTGCAAAATTTATAGTAGATATTATATACTATAAATTTTATTTATGTTAATTATAATTTAAATCTTGCAGCTAGTGTACATTAATACATAACAGTTTGTATACGTGCAGTATATTTTCAAAGAATGTTTAGTTCGTTCATAGAGGTGTAAAACCAAAGTGAATATCACGGACTGTGTTGTCCTAGGAAGGCAACGTTTTCCTTCGAAAGGCCGCGCTGTCCCAGGCTACCCTACCTTATTGTCAACGATCTATATGACTATAATGAGACGTTTGTGCAATATTTCCATCTAAACAGAGAGCAGTTTGCTCAAGTACTATATGTGGTATATAGGCCTACTACGGCGCTAATCATGTAGATATATACCTATCGTTAGGCCTATTTAAATTATTAACATTGTTCCCGTCTCCTATTGTTGTTGTCCCCCATGTATTGCAGCATTTTTGCGACTCGTGGTAGGAAATATGGCGCTGGTTGTAGAGGCACGGCCACCTCGGAACCTTGTCGATCGGGTCCCTTACTTATGCTCACTCATCAAGCACTGTCGATGCTTTTTTGCGACACGAGAAGAAGTAGGGGAAACACCCCATATGAGGTCATAAGTTGGGAATCCTTGCTACGTTTACGGAGCATTAATGCATAATTTTGCAACATGTTCGAAAGTAGCATCAAACGCATCTGCTAACGCATCAATGTGTCATGTCACATTAAAAAGCGTATATTCAAAACGGTGCGTTAACGGATGCGTTTTACGGACGTTATACGCAATACGCATCGTTTACGCGTGTGTAATCGACTTAACCATGCACTCGCTTGGGACTTGCATTGACAAAATTGAGATACGCAGTGTTTTCCGATACCAAGATAGCAAGACCGTACTGACCCAACGTTGTCCAAACTAGGGTACCGTTGGCATAACGTGGGCGTTGGGAGAACATCATTGGGCCAACGTTGGGCCAACGTGGTGCAATCAACACAATTTTCAAGTGAACCGAGTGTTAGTCCAACGTAGGTTCAAAGACTGGCCCAATACATTTATATATTCGGGTACAACAACGTATACTAACGTTGGGCCAACGTTGGGTCAACATTGGTCAACCACCATGAACCAACGTTGGGCCAATGTTGGGTCAACCATTCTTGGAGATATTGTGCCAATGTAAGCCAAATTCTCAATTTTCCACAAAGTAATTAAGTATACACCAGGCATGGGGCAATTAACCTTAAAGAAATCTCTCAATTAAATTAACCTAACACATTTTTTCGATCATTAAATAAGTTAACTTCTTTTTTAGAAAACAATTATTTACACTGTCAGTAGTAGTATAGTCCATCTGGAAAAACATCCTGTGGTGTTTTTTGGTAATTTTTGAGTGATATTTGGGAGAGTGAGACGTCCGCCCCCCGAGTGAAGTGAGTAGTCACGTGACCGTACGTGTAACGAGAGGCGCCACCTGGCGGTTGCGTCAGAGGTGAAATAGTAGGTGACGCCCCCTGACGGGGAGCATAGAGAGGGCTAGCATGTGATTAGTGTGTATGAATGCGCGTGTATGGGAGGGGAGCGTAGAGAGGGCTAGCGTGTGATAAGTGTGTGTGAATGCGCGTGTATGAAAGAACTAACGAAACGCAAGAGTATACGAGTGCACACGAATTTTTTTGATGAAAGATACAAGCGTATAACATGAAACCGTGTTTTATTAAGCGAAGACAAGCGCACGAACATCAAGACTTGTGGGTGAGTGAACACCGCGACAGAGGTCGTGAGCTTAGGGGTCAATACGACCACGCCAGTGGCTCGTGTGATGACGATGGTAGTAGTACGACTTACGGGTGAGCGAACACCGCGCCAGAGTTCGTGAGCTTACGGGTGTGTGACCACCGCGCCATAGGCTCGAATCGTATAATGACGATGATATGACGATGATACCTGTTAGTTAATGAAACACGGTTATCGCAGTTGTTTAAGCCAGTCGAATACGCGGCAATCGTTTGCTACCAGATCAGTGCCGAAACCGTTTACGAAATCTTTCATGACAAGTCCACGACAGCGAAACATGAGATAAGCAACACAGTATTGTCCGCAAACGTTAGACACGGGACTTTGCAGTATCTTAGAATTATGAGTCCACGTTACACAATGTTTATTCAAGAAGCGGCGAAACTCGACGTGCCGTGGTGGCAAGCCGTAAGAGCAGAAGTATTCGCCGCGACCGTTGGCGTCTACGTAGATCGCTATCCAATGTTCTCCGGGTTTACCCGCGTCGTGCGTGTTGCACACGAAGGCGACGGGGTAAGCGTCTATCCGGAGATCGAGGAGCACGTCTTTGGGTACGATCCCTCGTATGATGACACGGGCGTGCGTATCGAGGGTGAGTAGGCGGACGAGCTGCATGGTTTCCTTCAGTTGTCGTAGATGACGTTACGACTTCTATCGATCTCCAGCACCTTCTCGAACTTGGCGTAGGCGACGACGTCCACAGTGGTTGCCAGCGCGTCGCGGAAATGAACCTCGATGCGCACGTTGCCCTTTTGTACCAGGTGGAAGCAGCAGTCGTCGCAAGCATCGGGGGGGAGGTCCACGGCGAAGAAGGTGTAGCCGTGTCGGAAGTCGAAGCGAGACAAGCCGTTGCCTTCGCCCTGCCACGCCTTACCCGTCGAGGTGAACAGGTTATGGTAGCACCTGACAAAGAGGTCGTCGTCGAAGTTGGGTTGGAAAGGTTTGGCGGGTATCTGTCGTCCGTCGACGTACACGGCGAAGAAGTTGATGCGGTTGTTTTTAGCGTGAAAGGGATTTCTGTCGTAGCGTCCGTTGTAGGCGTCGTTATCGATGCAGCACAGCACGAGACGTTTCGGAAGAGTACCAAAAAAGAGGTTCTCGTGCATGTACGAGCGGGTACCTGTGGGAATGGAGTAGACCTTGCATTCGAAGGGTCGCAGCGGTTACGTGGGAGTGGCCTTTTCGAGGGCTTTGATGTGTGCCATCTGCACACCCGGATTCAGGGTGACTTTCTTGACGAACAGTGTAGCGTTGACGATCTGTATCTTGTAGCCGGGGTTGGCTCCGCCGGCCATGAGCGCGAACGCATCCTTGCTGCGCACCAGATGTATCTTGACCTCGACGCCGTTGATGAGGAGTTTATCCTGGAGGAAGAGGTCGACGTGGAGACGACCCATCATGTCGACCACGCGACTTCAGGCGATCATGTTGCGTCTGGCGACGAACCCCGCGTTGGCTGCCGGATCGGCGGCGTCAATGACGACGGCGTCCATACGATTGGCCGTGTTCTTGTACCACATCTGACTCGTCAGTTGCGTCTCCTTGGCATCGTCGCCGTAACTGAGCAGCGTCTCTATGTAGGCGCGGTACGGGTACGTGTTGGTCGAGGGAGTCACGAGCGTTCCGTTCAGGTAGACGTTGACCTGACTGAACAGCGAATTGAGCCAGTTATTCACGGGACCGACGGGATCGGCGGGGTCGAGATCGGTTCCGTCGGCACGCGTCACCTTCGCCTGAACGTGTAGTGTCGTGTCGGCTCCCGAGCCGGGTATGACGAATTCGATCGGTACTCCCGAGTCGAGCGAGGACATCGGTTGGTGGTGGACCGTGTGACTGTCGATGATGCCGGTCTGAGTCGGAGGCACGGTGAAGAGATCGACTTCGCTACTGAGTCCCTCACACGATAGTTTATGAACGAACGCCATCGTCGAATATATCGGGTTCACGACGTGCCGTCGGCCTCTGCTGCTTCCTGTGACGTCTCGCGGCTGTACTGACTCGTTTCGCAGCGTGTGCGCGTCTTATACGCTTACGCGGTTGCACGCCCGGGGTCAAGAGGTCGCTCATCATGTCTCTACCGGCAGCGGTGACGCGACGTTTGGCGGTCGTTCTGATGCTCTGTCCCGACAGGACGTCGTCGGCTATGCGTGAGCCGGTCGACACCGCTCTCCTTCCCAACGCCACGGCGCCTCTCTTGACGAGCGGCATAACGCTACGCAGTAGACCTCCGAATAGACTTCCCAGTCCGTGTCCTCGTTGGTGTCGGGCACCCGCGAAATAAGGAAGCGCACCGCCTGCTTGACGAGCGTAGTAGTCGTTGTAATTCATCTCTCTAGAACAGTGACGTCCGTCGCCGTTAGAAATGAAGTGTCACCGTCACCTTACCGACCTCGAATGGCACGCTTTGTCCGGTGTCGTCTCTTATATCTATCTCGATCGTGCCAAACTCTTTGTAGAGCACGGGTACGTAGTGAGTCTTGTCGAAGGTCTTCGACACGATGTCGCCATGGCGACTGCTCACCGGAACGATGCGCAGCAGCGGTACGAGACTGTCACTGACAACTCGTGATTCCACGACATCCGTGTAGATGTAGAGCGATTCGAGCCCTCGTTCCTTGGAGGCCAGCATAGCGGCGCGGAAGACGGTATTCGGTGCCTTGTCCACCGATACCTTACGCGTGATTATGCTGTAGCTCAGTTTCACTCGTCCCTCCCCCGCCACGCGACGTAGAGCGGCGTTAATGGCGAGGATCAGTGACCACGGATCTTTATAGTGTCCGGTTCCGATTCGGGTTGTCTTCTTGTGCAGGGACCGCGGGTCCCGCTCTTCGTCTATCGGTAGTGACACAGTGAACGCCGCGTCGTCGTCTACGACGTTGTGCCAACTGTGCGGGTACTGTACCTCCACCAGTCCGCACCCCCATTGTCCCTGTAGTAGGATACGTTTCGGTAGCGTCGTGACGTAGTGGGTCAGCGTGTTATCGGGGTGCGTGTGCATGGAAACATTGCTGGGCAACGTGAGATAGAAATCACTCGTCGCCATGTTGTTTCAACGTCGGACTGGGTAGCAGGTAACCCAACGAACTGCTCATCAGGGCCGTCCACAGAGTCGGATTCGCGTGGTGCCCGAACGACAGGTTGTAGATGCTGACCAAGATGACGGTGTACAAGACGACGACCTGACACAGAAAGACGATCTCCTCTTTGGGACACGCGGTGCCGAATATGTGCCACGGAGTCCTCTCTTTCTGTAGCGGTGGCGGTGGAGCGGCGTCGACGTCGTCTTCTTCTTCTTCTTCTTCTTCGTCGCTAACGGTGATCCGTGATGTCGTCTCGTATGCCATGAGTGGACGACTGACATCGCGACGGACGCGCGACTAGTCTTTATAGCCGACGAGGGCCTTGGCATCGATCCAGCTGTTGAATTTCGAAGGGTATCCGAACCATTTCACCAACACCTCCCGTCGCCTGCCTACCTTGCGGCGCTGCACTATCGATTCCACGCGGTACAGTTTATCGGCCGGAACCGTCACCTTCTGCAACTCCGGTTCGTAGAAGGTACCGTCCAGTATCTCTCCGAGATCGTCCGTTAGACGATAGACGGGCGGATCGGACGGATGCACCCCGCGTATCGTGAATAGTTCCTCTGTCCAAATAACCATGTAGCCTTTGTCGAACCGTCTCTTGACCTCGCTGATACGTACGCGATCCCCCACTTGGTACTTGTGCACGCCCTTACCGTGATGACCACCGTACAGGCGCTGCCACACCTCTTCCTGATTAGTCGCATCCACCTGCGACGGAGGCATCCCGATGCTGCGGTGGGGCGTGTCGTTGTACGTCCGCACCAGATCCGGAAGGATATCGATGTATCGCCACGTTTCTTTGTGTGTCATTTATCGCCACATCCGCGTCTTTAGTGTGCGATTGAAGCGTTCAACGATGCTCGCCTTGGTCTCCTCGTTGTAGGTGGAGAAGTGTTGGATGCCGTACCTGTCCAATACACCCCGAACGCTACGGTTATAGAATTCCAGACCTTTATCGGTATGCAACGACAGCGGCCGAACGTCGACGAAGAGGGCGTCCAGCGCCTTCGACATAGACGTCGCCGACTTGGTCTTCAGCGGAACGCATCGGGCGACTTTCGAGAAGACGTCGATCACCGTGAGTAGGAACGTCGTACCGTCGTTTTCTTTTTTCAAACCGGACACGTCGACGAGATCGGCTTGCAACTGTTGATCCCGGCCTCTGACGACCGTGCGTCGTCGCTTGAAACGAACTCTGACCGGTTTGTGTAGAGTACAGGCGTCCTGTTCCGATAGCCATTGTTCGACGATCTTTCTCGTTACGCGCGGTATGTCTAGGAAGTCGACTCGTCGCAAAAACACGATTCCCCGTAACTCCCCACCTTGGCAGGATCAAAGTAGACGTCCTCCAGCTGTTTACGACGGCGCACCATGATGACGTACGTATGATATAATCGATGGTAATCCCGCACACGATATGAAGTCCGGCGTAAGCGAAACCGGTAAACAGACGTCGTGTTAGACTGTCCCGTGGATCGCACATTTTGTCGGTGAATCGAGACGGTGCGCCTCTTTTATGCAAGACGCTCCCACATCTTGCTACCCAACGACGGTGGCGTAGGTAGAGTGGACGGGCTCATTCGAGGTCGCCTCCGCGTGAGGGGCGTCCACTGCAGCGTTCGAAGCGCTCTACCGAGCGATAGTGTGGCCGCCGCCGCTACGGCACTCTTCCTTTGTTCCTGTTGAATGGCCAGTCTCCTGACCTATTTACCCACCAACTCCATGGGCAGATTCATGTCGCCGAGTTGGCGCGCAAACACCTGCCATCCCGTCGGAGTGCCGACGGTCTTGCGCTGGCGCAACAGATCGTTCACGAGGTCCACCACGTTACTTCCGGGTACCGCTACGCCTTTGTGCATGAGCTCTCCGCGCGCGCTCCACGCGACATCTCGTTTCAGACGTTCCATCAGTCGTCTGGCTTTGGGCTGCAGCGCCTTGGGAACGCTGTCGACGACTTCCGCTTCCATACCTGTCGCCCCCGCCTCCGGCGGAGTCGGGTCCGTTTTGGCCGCCGTGGCCACCGGGGACGTGTCCTTGTTGACCGTCATCACGCGCACCGGTTCGCGCGTGCGTCGATCGGCCATTGCGTTGTAGCGTTGCAACACTTGATTATACATGACGACCTTGTCGCCGTCGGTGAGATCTTGTTTGTCGAGTATGACTTTCATCTCGTCGTCGAGCACCAGTACTTTGTGTCCTAGGGTATCCGTCGGTGCTGGTGCGCGTAGATTGTCCTACAGTCGCGGATCTACCAAGGCCATCTTCCGTGCGTGTTCCATCGTCTACTTGAATAGCACCTCTTTTAGCAAGGGTAGAAAGACCGCACCGACCAAAGGTGCTAGCATCACCGACAGGAAACCGCCGGTCTGTCCCTCTCCGACCTGGTTACCCCGTAGCTAGATGCGACGTCTCCTCGCCGCCGGCACGCCTCTCTGTGCCAAAGTGCGCAGGTTTGTTTTGTACCCACTCAGAGCACGTCTCTGCGCGTCGGTCAAGGGAATGTTCTTCTTCAATATGTTGTAGGCACACTCGGCTAGTGCGCACAACAGATCGGAGTCGGCGGTTCTAATGATGGCTCGTCTCAATTTCGTGCTCTTGTACCTGTTCAGCGCCTGTATGCAGAGGAGGTGTTTCTTCACTAGTTCGGACATGCTGTTGTCTTCACGATCATGCTGCGACTGAAGGGACGAGGTGCGTGAGCGGGCGTCTTATACATTGGGTTGGTACACGTACTGGACACCGTCGTCCGGAAGGACGCCCGTGCGCAGACGCATATCGTCGGGTGTGTCCTGTTTCAGATCGACGAGGAGATAACCGTACGGTGGCGCCGTGGCGTCTCAGAACGCTTCCTTTACAAATTTCAAGCGTCCCGGATACATCTGTCGCGCCAAGTGTCATATCTGTGACGCGTCGCGAGGATTCTTGAAGACCACCATGTAGTGCACGTTCAGACTGATCGTGCGACTCTCCTTGTTCTTCGGAAACAGGTTCTGCACGAGACACAGTACGGAATTGTTCTGGTGATGACTCTTTTTCGTGAACAAGGTCGTGACCCGTTCGTCCGTTTCCGCCATCAGATCGTCGATGACCACGAGGTTATGCGTCGACGCGTCGAACGCGCCGCTCGGCAAGCCTTCCTCGAAGCGTACCAGGTCGTCGTCGATGTAGGCGCTCTGCCATACGCCGTAACACCACGTGATCTTCTCTGGAGGCGGATCGATCATCGTTGCGGCGTGACATAGCAGACGCATCACGAACGTGCTCTTACCGCATCCCGTCGGACCCGCGGGGATGCAGGTGAAGGGATGTTTCCATCGCGTGTCCATCTAGTAGTCGCTGGTGGCTTTCGATAATGTCGCGTTGTCCACTGTGTTGTTAGATGCGACGACGACGACACCTCCACGACACCAACGAAGGAAGGGATCGCGGAACAAGACGTACAAGACGTACAGGTACAGACCGAGTATTCCCACTAGTTCTACAGCTACGACCGCTCCCGTCCGTGATATGGTACTCTATGACTATCGATCGCGTGTCATCTGTCTAAATAGTGTTATCTTTTTTCGTGTGTCTCTGCCTACTAACCGCGTGACAGCTAGAGGCGCCTATAACCCCAACTGCTGTAGGGGCGCATTTCCTCATCGTGTCAGCAGTGGTTCGGCGTTACACGTCCTCCGGACCCGTGGTGATTCCGTCCTCGTTCACCACGCGCTTGGCGTAGAAGTAGGTCAACGCCGCACGTTCCTGGATATACGTCAGCACGGATGAGTGATTGACCCGGAAACCTCGGTTCTTCCCGCTTCCGCTGCGACGATTGGTCAGCACGTCCAGGAACGCCTGCTTGTCGATGGCGTTGAGTAGTTTGTTCAGTCCTTTGGTGCTGTATTTATCGACCGTACCCGAACAATAGTAGGTCTTGCTGCACAGTCCCAGGAAACAGTCGCCAGACCATTCGACCTTGAAGAATCCCGGTGTTCTCTTGTCGTACGCCATGCGCGCCTTGCAACACGTTTCGGTGCCGTTCCACGGACGTTCGGTCAGGCGACAGCGCATGTTGTCGTTGTGATGATCGTCGCAATATTCGGACGGTAGCCATTCGGAGCGGTGACGATAGCAGTGGTCTCACAGTGCCGGGGTCACGAGGTCGTCGACGGACTCTCCGGCCAGAGCCATATAGGCGCTGTCCGTATCAGTTTCGCAGTACTCGAACAGCGGACGATCCACGTACCTGACCATGAAGTCGTAGTAGAACTCCAACATGCGCAGTTTGGCCCACTGCAACACGAAGAATCCCACGTGCGTGGGCAGGGCTTATTTGATGGTGCGCTTGTGCATTTCGATCTTGTACTCATCGGCGGCGACGACGTCGAGTTGGCGGAAGCGTCGATCGTTGATCGCGATCGATGCCCTCTTCTCCGTACAGTAGGTGACCTCGCGGTGCTTATCGACGTTGGTGATAAATTTCCCATAGGAAGAATTGCCCATAAGTTTGTTGGTGTCCGCGATCATGGCCTTGTCGGGATGAGCGTCTCCTTCGCGTCGTGCGGTGGCCACCGCCTCGCCGAATCGTCGGAAGCAGGCGACCGTTGTGTACTCGATGACCTGGTAGACGTGCGTCACCTCGAGTCCGTGCGCGAGGTACCATCGCAAGAGAGGTGTAGCGAGCAAGATCTTATCCCCACGATAACTCCCGACGAGCATGCGACGCGGGGTTGCCATGATATCGTGTTCTTCGGCATAGCGACGCATGAACGGTCCGAGGTCATCGCGGGTCAGGTGAATGTTCTTGAAGACGGGCTGCATCTCGGTAAAGTGCGCGCGCAGGTCCTCCGGTACACGTATGTCGCACTGAATCATACCGAACACGCTACCGTTGCGCACGCCTGTCAGGATATGTTGTGACGTCATTTTCCAGCGCACGTGTCGAAGGCGTTGGCGAACGTCCTGAAACTGTTTCACGCACGGATCGCGTCTCGCGACCTTCCACTCGCATTCCCACAACTCGACGACCCTCACAAAGTGACGAAGATAAGGCGTGTTGTTTCGCGTTTCGGCGAGCAGTTGCGTCATGGGTTTCCCGTTGACCTCGTTGAACTCACGACCGGTGCACGGACAACCGTGGTAGTAGCATCCGTGAAACTGATAGGCCGTCTTCGTTTCGCTGCACCAACCGTCCACCGACAGTTTACCGATGCGCTTCTCTCGACCGTTTGACTGGTGACGTATGGTGCGTCCCGTGCTTTCGGACTCCGACGTCAGCCTTTCGGCGGCGATCTGACCTGTGGGCTGTGCCGCTTCGGGTCGGAACTCCTTCTCTTCCCGTCGTCGCGTGTACCATCCCGTCGGCATCTCTTGCGATATCGACCACAGATACAATGCATTCGCATCGTATCCAACAATGGACTGACACGTTCGAGCCGCATCGCCGTAGTCGTTACGACGTATCTTCGTGACCCCCTTCTCGTGATGTCTTGTGAAGATGAGTGACGGTCCTCCGACGATGTTCTCTCTGACGAGCTGATGGACGTCCTTGTTCGTCTCGTTGAAGAGCGTAAAGAACGTCCTCTCCGTCATGTAGGTGAACAGGTAGGTCAAGGTCAAACCAGGTATACTGATCCCTTGTTTGAACATGTCGAGACCGCGGTGTCGGTAGAAGTTGAACTGTTTGGCGATGGCCTCCAAGAACGGCACGTCGTCCCTGTTGTTGTACCAGACGAGAAAGTCTAGCAAAGTCTCCACGTCGTTGTTTCGCCACACCTCCCGACATCGTGTGTAGTCGTCGTCGGATATACCTTCGTTCTTCAGTCGACTGAAGAAGGCCTCTTTGGGAGGTAGTGCGGAGTGGTCGAGTCTCTCCAAGCTGTCCATGTATTCGTACGGGAAGTGATCTTTCGTGACCTCGCAACCGTACCCTTTCAGGTACTTGTCGAACGAGAATCCCGGGGCGATATAATGAGTCATGTCGAGGAATTTGAGGTCGTCCGTCGATAGACACATAAACGTGTTGCCACGTTTGATCACGTAAAACGTCCCTGCATCCTCCCTCTCTTCATCCGTGTATTCCTCCTCCTCCCCGTCCTCTGTTGCTTTCTTTGCGGACAGGAAGTAGGGTACCAGGAACTGTTTGACGACGTTCAGATCGTACCTGGCCGAGTTGAAGCCGATGACGGGCAACTGATGAAGCCAACCTTACAATTGACCCATGAATGTTTTGTAGGGATTGATCGGTTGTCGCTGTGACTCGTTGTCTCCCTCCACGGCGGACGCCTCCTGTTCGTCCCACGTCACGATAGCCTCCGCGAGTTCATGGAGGGTGTCCTCGTATCTGTCTACGATGGCTTCGTAGGCTGCTTCGCTCATCGCCTGAAGGATGGTCATCATGTCGGATACCCACTTGTTGCTGTCGCCGTCCGTGATGAGACATTGCACCTGTTCGAATCCGGGTACGTTACTCGCCAGGGACACGCTCAACGGTACGTGACGAGCCACCCAGTGGACCTTGGCGCTGTCCGACGGAAGCTGTGACGTACCGAACCAGGACTCGAAGTCGAAGGTGGCGCGATAGGAACGCATCAAAGTCTTCGGTGTTTTTGATCAGACACGGTTCGTCAAGGTAACGTCCGCAACAGTTACAGGACGAATGGTAGTACCTGTACGTGTTCGTGGTCTTGTTCCTCAGCACAAATCCGTAACTAAGATTAATCTTAAACGCGTGCGTCTGTTCGCGAAACATGATTTTCAGTGACGGTTCTAGAACGCTCGTATGGTCGACCAGTGATCTCGGACGACGTCTCGCAGCTCCCTCGATAGAGTATCGGCGAAGCGGAGTCGGGGCGGTGGTTGTATCGGGTCGTCATCGTCAGCGGCGCTCACACGTGGTCGCTCTGTGCGTCTTGCTCGTTTGCATAGGGGTGGGTCGCTCGCTTTCACACGTCGACTACACACCGTCTTGATATGACGTAACAAGGCGTCACGTCTCGTGAACTCACGTGCACATCTCTCGCAGCGGTGCAGTGTATCGCTTTTTTGTGAGCTGTGACATGACTTCCTGTTGTGACATACCAGGTCCCGTCGTCTCGTGAAGTCTCTTCCACATCTCGAAAAACGATGCCTAGCGCTTTTTGATGGTTCGCCAGATGGCACCACTCGTGGCGGTGGTTTACTGTAGGCATGGTCGTCGCCGACGTGTGTTGATGAATGCGTTCGGGCTATGTGGCGTTGTATGTCGGCATGTGTATCGAGAACGAGTCCGCAGTGACGACACGCGTGCTGCTTCATCGTCTACCTACAACTGAAGGATGCGAGATCCTTGTACGTTTCTATATATCCTACACTGCGTGACGTCATATATACAGAGGGGGCGTGGCTTGTATGAGTGTGCGTGTATGTATCTATAGACAGAGGGGCGTGGCGGGGAGGTGTGCGTGTATGTATTCACCGATCGCAACGAGCTATGAAGGCGGCAAGAACAACAGACACCGGAATCCTGGATTACATATATCTTTATTTCATATTAATTATTATACAAATAAAAGCGGGTAATACAAAGGGAATACACATGAAAGCAAAGCTAAGCGCCTACAGTAACAGACAAGAGGCGCCTATAACCCCAGCTATACGTCGTAGGGGCGCATTTCCTCTTGTCGTCACTGCAGGCGCTTCTGGAGGGCATGGATTATGTAGGCGACGTGTTCGTTGCGCGTGACATTACGCGCGATTTCGTCGCACATCGTACGCACAGCCACGTCTAAACTACATCTCTGCGTAGCAAAGAGTACCCCCGCTAGGGCCTCTATATTTAGTTCGAGGTGCCTAACACTATCAAACGGCACCGAATACGCCCACGGTATCGTTGCTACGGTTTTTGACCATACGAGGCCCTGAGGAGGAATCGGTCAACGCTCGACGTTGCCTACGACGATGTGGCCGTCGTAGGCAACGTCGAGCGTTGACCGATCCCTCCTCAGTGCCTCGTACTCGGAGGCGGTCGTGGTGACGTCGTCGTCATCCTCCTCGCATGTCAGGTCCAGTGATGATGATGATGCTTCGGTGGAGGATGGTGGTGACGCATCATCACACATCATCTCTAGTAGTGGTGGTGGTTGTGGCGATGGGGATGAGTGCCGCTGTTCGTGCATACGCGTCAGCAGGGCCTGTCGCAACGGCATGGGGGTGTGGTGGCGGCGTCGTTTTCTCGGTTCCCACTCTAGCGGGTTCTGCCCATACGACTTTCGTATGAGGGCCAGTCCGCTAGAGGGAGCATCGGTGACCTGGCAACACAACAACAACAACATCAGCACGGTGTTTTCTGGCTTATTCCACCCGCTTGATCATTTTCAACGTTTTCATATATGTTTCAGAGAAGATATTTTCAAAGTTTTCATATATTTAACGTCTCGTTCATACGGTTTGAAAGTTTTAATATATGTTCCAGAGAAGAAGAACTCCGCGACTATCATAGTTGCACTTTCTGTATCGTCATGGCGGAGCTGCTACGGACACGGGAACGTTATGACCCACCCAACCCTTGGTACGACTCCGACCCTGTTGCCCCCATGGACACGGGGGATGTCGAAAATTGGTGTCCGGAGACCAATGATCCTGATGAAGGTTTCGATGACATCATCGATCGTTGATAAATAAAACTATTCAACTTTCAAACTGTGGTGTTTGTCGGTTATTACCTTAGAAATAATTTTTCTTCTTCTTTCATTCATACATACATACATGCATACCTACATACATATTTTAAAGTTTCATATATATATATATATATATACATATATATTTATATACTCTTTCGTTTATTCCTCGTTATACACGGTTTATAAACATTATTCACACATATCTTTCAGTATACAACATAGGCAGACTTACCTATCACTCTAATGATACACCTTTCTTCAGCTTTTAAAACTTTTCTCTTTGATCTTTCGTTATTACTCGTCAATACATCATTCAGTTTACTTCTTTATCTCTAATGATACACCTTTCATCACCTTTTAAAACTTTTCTCTTTGATCTTTCGTTATGACTCTTTGATCTTTCGTTCCTTTCAACACCTTTTAAAACTTTCCTCTTTGATCTTTCGTTATTACACTTTCCTCTTTGGGCTTTCGTTCCTCATATACACGATAGCACTTCCATGGCTGCTCAATCCACCGCCAGGAGGCGCGCTACATACGCTCACACATACGGTCACGTGACTACTCACTTCACTCGGGGGGGGGGGGGGCGGACGTCTCAATCTCCCAAATATCACTCAAAAATTACAACAAAAACACCACAGGATGTTGTCCCAGATGGACTATACTACTACTACTGTCAATTATGATTATAACTGCTGGTCACCGACATTGTACACACCATTTCGAAATATGTGAATGTTAAAATCGAGAGTATATGTTTAGATAATAATAATGTACTCCCCGGAAGTGGTGCAGAGGTGTCAACTTGTACGTTTTACCACTAAGCCTTACGGATTTTTGTGAATTGTACGGGCGTACGAAGCAATCCTTACGAATAATTGTGATTTTGACCAAAAAATTCAAACGCGATCTCCATGAAATATTTTAAAATGGCGCCGATGTTTATCGAGGACTACCCGTCTTTACCGAGCTTGACTGGCGCGAAATTTAGAGAATGCATCCCAGTATGCTCTGCGCGTACATAAAACGCTCTCCTGAGCAGGCGCGAAGCACTGCGCACGATATATTCGATGCATTGGACGGCATCCTAAGGTGATTATAAATAAAATACTTAGTCTATAAAAGGCTATATTTGAATTATTATTAGTATTATTTTATTATTATTATTATTATGAATACACAAAATTGGTATCGTCATTATGAAATTTACTGCGTGATAAATGTTGAACATATTCATAAACCATGCTACTAAATTACATTTTATTCAATGGCATAATAAAGTGGTAGGTTATTATTTAGTAGTTGGGTACATTCATTAAATTTTAACCCTGTTGTCTGTAGGAAACTGGAAATCGACTGGACAAACTGCGTGGAGTTTGCAAGCAACAACTGCAACGCCATGATCTGGAGCAGGAATCCGGCGTTGTTGCGGGTACGCGAACGTCAGCCACATGTGTTCAAACTGGGGTGGGATGAAGCAACTGTCACTGTCCGTTGATGACTTGCTCATTGACATCTGGTTCCACTTTGACCGCACGTATACCATCTCGTCTACTATAATGCTGCCCTCATTTGAAGCCTTTCGCCTAATACTGGTACAACTGTGTACATTTCTTTTAAAATCAAACCTGTAATCAGTTTTGGACTGCCAACCTGGCCAAGCTGACACATTGCGAGATTACTGTATGAAATGGTTTATTCAAACTTTGCCATTTGTTAATGTGTCATGTCAAATGGAATGTGCATTTTCAGTGCCAAGAGGCGAAAGCTCTTCCGTGAGTTTCAAGAGTTTGCCAACGTGAATGAGCTGGAGGTATTGACGCACTGTCAGATTCACTGGATCTCCTTGCTGTGGGTGATCGAGAGGGTGCTGGGCCAGAACCCGGCTCTGGCAGCCTATTTCACCAGCCACGAAGACGGCGAGAACCTGGCCGTGTGAAGAGAGTGGTGGATCGCCTGACTTACCCGACCATTAAGCTGACCTTACTCTTCCTGGGCTTAATTATGCCGGTCCTCATGGACTTCAAACAAGTTGTTCCAGGTACTTAGTAATTACTGTGTCATGTTTCAACCACAAATTTGACAGTAATTATGGTACCTGTAATTACTTTCATTGCAATGATTATAAGTTGGAGTGCAGTCATCTCCACTGATTTTCAAATATTTCAGCACATTCAAGCTATTTCACAGCAAAATAAGCATTGTTGTGGTCGTTGTTTCGGATATATTCTGGGGAGAAGTTATCGTGTGTGCTTGAGAGAAACAGAGAGAAAATGCCGAGTTACTCTGATGTATTCATACATACGTGCGTACGTACGCGCATGACTAGAATAGTAAATGTATTACTCTTTGAAACGTTGCAGTTTGATTGTACACACTTTCACCATAACGTTCACAAGTCCACACAAGTATCATGCTGTTACAAGACGACACAACAACAATGTGTTACAATACTCATAAAACGTGGTGTACGTAATAAAACTTAACGCAACTACACTAAACATACCATTAAATACATTCACAAAATCGCCCCGTGAACACAACTCATTCAGTATGAGACGCTTCATATTAAAGCGTTTACTTGACGATTGCATTACTGTCTTTCATTAAAAATACTTAACATTTAATAAACATTCAATTTATGTGTCATTCAGTTAAGAGACACTCACCTGATGTCTCATGTTTGGCTGCATGGCCACGAGGCATTCTGTTCAATTACGTGTGGGTGGCTGACTGGCTGACTGGCTGACTGGCAACGCATCCGTTATGGGGTCAGCACACTGTCAGTTTTCCCTTTGGCGACCATGTTAATGTTTTGTGTGATTATAAGAAAACGTGACCTATAAAGTTTCTTAAACTTCTCACCTGCTGTTATTATCATCTCTTTGACATGCCGGTCGAGTTTAGTCAAAATCTAATATATCTAGCTCTTGCAAAATGCCTGTATGTATGACACCCGTCAATATTTACAAATGGATACAGGCAGTAATCCGGCTACAGTGTCAACTAGCCAAATTGCTGCCAGATACCCTTCCGCTTAGTAAATCAGCTAAAAAGACACCATTTTACTGTCAACAGCTTCAACAATCACATCTAGAAATCTGAATACTCAAGTGTACTTATGTCAGAGCAAGTGAATATTATAAAAAGTCATTTCTAAAAAATATACTGCACTTTTTTTCGTCTGTAATCAAGCAGGAAGTCCAACAGTGTGCTGACCCCTTATGTGACACATGGACGAACTGACAGAGAGTGTCCCCCGCGCGAAGCCGCCCCGTACGCGCAAAAGTGTTCATTGCGCATGTCCAACGCTTGCTATGCTAGGTATTTACCAAATATGGACCGATATTACGACGTACAGCTGGCGGCACCAAGCGGTGACACGCCCAGCTGGTAGGAACCTGAGCGTCACAAATTGCTCCCGGCCGGCCACGAAGTTTATCGGTGTCATGTGGCGAGCCTTGAACCGAGTGGCGACGCCCGGCCGGTAGGGATGTGACTGTGACTAATTGCGACCAAGCTTATCGTGTCGCGTGGCTTGGATATTTATACATATTTATGACCCCTTTTGAGCGTTACGTGGCAGTGGAAGTGGCGTTTTTAAAACAGCTGCACTGCATAACAAACGTACTAATTGACAGTAAATATGGTTGGATGAAAATGAATTCACAAAAGCGTGCATTTATTTGTAACTATATGACAAATCACAATTTAAACCCAATCTCGACCAACGCGTTGAACCACAATTTAACCCCAATTTCGGCCAAGCTAATCGTAATTCTAGCAGTACAATCGAGCTGCCGTTTGCGTCGTCCGTTAGCGCACGCCGGCACGAAAACGTCGGCGAAGAAAGCGCGAGCGTATAAGTAAGTGGTTGCTGCGCAGTGGCGGAAATCGACGTCATAACCATTACCTTACCCTTATCAGCTAGAATAGGGTTAGGGTAGAGCCATAAAATTTGGGGCAGATTGCAATATTTCGAATGCCTGTAACTTCGCCAATTCTGCACCGATTTGGACGGAGTCGACTGTTGGAAGCGCGCTGTCTTTATCTTGAAAATCGAAAAAAACATATTTAAAAAAAATTCAAAATTTATTTTCGTACACATGATTGCTAATTTTCAAACGCGCACAGCGTCGTTGTTTCTCAACCGATTTTCACGCGGTCAACGTTGTCGAAACCGAAATGTCGCCACCTACAATGGACACCACACATTCACGGGTCAGTTTGAATTATACTATCTTTTCTATATAAAATAGTGAAATTGTTCAATTTTGTGTAACTTTAAAAAGTGCCTTTTTCGGAAAATAACACAGGGGGTTAGCTTTTCGATGTAGGGCTGTCGTGTACGTGTGCATCCGTGGTAGTGTGTGAAATATGAACGATTTGCGTGCGTGATTTACCTGTCTCGTCGAATGAAAGCGACATGCCAATCAGTCGACAGGTAGATATTTCAAAGAATGAGAAATCCTACACCTATATAGGCGTGTGATATATCGTTTTAAAGGGGACGAGCTGGCGAGTGTTGCTGTGAATTGAGCCGTGCAGAGAATTTAGAAATCTATTGCCTGCTATGAGATATGATGTGCAGTGATAACTAGTCTGGCGTGTGCGAAAATGGGAATCGGGCTACTGATCGTGTCGTGTGATATGTCGTTTTAAAGGGGACGAGCTGATGAGTGTCGTTGTGAAATTTCAGCCGGATCCGTGCAGAACTGACGGGAGTGCAGTCGTCTGAGAGTGTATGTTTTATCGAACGCGAAAAATGTGAATGGAGTCTGTCACAAAGTGGTTTGTATAGAATTTAATCAGGTATTAGAACAGTGGTTTTGATGGTGCTGCCATCTCTGGTATGTATTGTCACGGAGGTATACGCTGGTGCCCTCTGGCGATTAAGGCGTGTAACGTTTTAACTGCAGACGAGTCGGATTTAATTAATTTCATTTGTAGCGTACACCACTAATTCTACGGTTAGGTATACCAAATTTGGTACCTGTAGAAATTATTTAACATGACTGGTAATATGGTGACCTGTCAAACTACATATGTTGTGGTTATAAGAAGATTATATTATGAACTTATAAAAGTTGTTTTCTGAAATGTAGGTGTGAAAAACACTAGGGTCACTCCTAGCTTATGAATAGAGTGCGTGTTTTATTAAAATTATGGATTAATTCATGAGAGTTGGAATGTACGATGAATATTGTGGTATCCGGCTCGATACAGGGAATCCAGTGATATTAATTATGTAAGTAATTCACGTAAGTTTAAGATTGTATGAGCACTTATATAGCAAGACGTTTAACTCGCAAAATCTATTTTAAACTCAGCGAGTTGAATGGATTGCTTCGATGTGTGAAAGGTTTCGGGAGCTGGTTTTTGAAGCGACTTTAATTTGTATCGAGTGTTGTAATTGATCAGACTAACTTCCGGCCATCAAGCTATATAAGGGCAGGACGGCCATTCGAGGCCAGACGAACATTTGAGCAGAAGAAAGTGTTGCACTCTCGTCTCCAGGAATTGGGCTGAAACGTGTGTCCGCCCAACGCCTGTAGTAAATACTTCAACGATTCCAACAGTACTGATTAGTTGTGAGACGCTGCACTTCTCACGCGTTGAAGAAGACTGAGCGATAACCGACTGCTGTTCCGTTTTTACGTGATCTTCGAATGCGAGGCCACCACCGTTTCGTCTGCTAGCTGTCATAACACAGACTTCGTGACAGACCTTCTCGATATCGCCGACGTCGTGACATCGTTACCGTGTTGTCGCCTGGTGATTCGCGTGGAATCGACATTCGTTCGCCGAACGCCGAATGACTTTCGACTTCGTCCTGACATCTCGCCGAACGCGACCGAAGCGAACGTTGACATTCGCACATCACGAGACATTCATTGGTTACAGTTCATAGACTTTCTTCTTCTTCTTCCGGTAATCCACTACCGTCATTACTGACGACTTTACAACGGTGTATACCCGTCTTCATGTAAGTGACCAGCTGTTTATATTGTCTCCCATGTAAATTCGTATTTGGATGCATACTCGTCGAGTACATTGTATGGTGTTATAAATATAATGTCATAGCAGAGTAACGGTTGGCCAACTATCATTGAACCGCATATATTTGTTGTTGATGTATTAAATGGGAATGCCAGTTGGCTTCTCGTACTTACATATCTGATGTCACGCTATGTATCTCGTTCACTCCGAAACCTAGTGCACCTGAACCTATAACTTGCTATGTCAAATCGGGTACCGCCAATTTATTAATTTATTAATACTTACACTCGATTTTGTGACAGAGTCGGTTGGGATCGGGTTTTAGTGGCAGGAGTCAAACAGAGACAGTCAACTTGTGCCAAGTTTCGATGTCGTGGCGAAGCTTGGCAGAAGTGTGACTGTTTAAGCATTTTTGCGTGTTCCTAGGGGAAAACGTGCACCCTTGTGATGGAACCCGACGAACATAGTCCGCTCGCGGCTACGGGAGTCGTGTCTGCGATTTTTTAACGAAGAAGTGTAAAAAAACGTCGGTCGAGTCAGCTGGGCTGCTGGTCGGCCGGCGTCGGAGCAGGGACGCTTAATAGCTCTGCCTTTGATCCGCTTCGACTAGCGTCGTGGCTCGTGCGCAGAATGCAAGATGCACACGTGTGCGCGTCTAGCAGTGTGCACGTTTGAGTCGCGTCGCTTGGCCGGAGCGGACTTACGGTGGGGGAAGGGAGATAAAGGGGAAACTATGTCGGTCTACGCCAGGATACCGTATATGCACGTATATTAGCAAAGATACACTGGAATAATACACTGAAAAATAAGACAGCAACAGAATGCTGGAATATCTTAAAGAATGAAATAGAGTCCATCGTAAATAAATGTGTTCCCTTCAAAAAACAAAGGAAACGGACCAGAAAGAAATACTTATCGAAAGAAGCCATTAGAAAAATTAAGTATAAACAAATGATGTGGAAGTCATATAGACGTACTGGAAATGACGAAGACTACAACATTTATAAAGAAGCACTAAACCAAGCTACAGCTGAAATTAGAAATTCAAAGAGAAGCTATGAACATAAATTAGCTTGTAATATAAAACATGACAGCAAGAGTTTTTATGCGTATGTTCGAAGCAAACAGAAAGTTCAGGATAAGATCGGTCCTCTAGAAGATAGTGCTGGAAATATAATATCAGAAGGATTCTTAATGGCGGAAGACCTAAATGAGTATTTTAGTTCAGTGTTTACCAGAGAAGACACTACTTCACTGCCAGTACCTGAGGCTAAGTTCAAGGGGGAAGAATCAGACTATTTAAGACAGTTAATTGTAACCCCAGAAATGGTAGCTAAGAAAATTAGGGCTATGAAGGAAAATAAATCAACTGGAGTGGATGGTATTCCACCCAAACTACTAATGCAAATTGTAGAACAAATTAGCATACCGCTTGCAACAGTTTTCAACTTGTCATTAGAAGAGGGAATGGTTCCTTTAGAATGGAAAGAAGCAAACATTATACCGTTATTTAAAAAAGGTTCGAGAAACAAGTCTAATAATTATAGACCAGTTAGTTTAACATCGGTGATTTGTAAATTATTAGAAAAACTAATTAAAGATCACATGGTGGATTTTCTTGTTAAACATAACTTGATAAACCCATCTCAACATGGGTTTCTAAAAGCGAGGTCATGCTTAACAAATATGTTATGTTTTTTGGAAGATATCACTACGTGGGTAGGTGATGGATCACCAGTAGATATCATCTACTTAGATTTTCAAAAAGCTTTAGACAAAGTGCCACATCAGAGATTACTGCTTAAACTAAAAGCCCATGGCGTAGGAAATGTTATAATTAACTGGATAGAAAAATTGCTGATTGACAGAAGACAACGGGTAGTTGTTGATGGGGAGGCTTCAAACTGGAAATCAGTTTTGAGTGGGGTTCCACAGGGATCAGTACTGGGACCTATATTATTCTTAATATATATAAACGATTTGGACGATGATATAGCTAGCAAGGTGTTGAAATTTGCAGATGATACAAAAGTGTTTAGAAGGATTAAAAGTGATGGGGATAGACAGCATTTACAAGATGATCTTGACAGGTTGATCAAATGGTCTGAAAAGTGGCAAATGTTGTTCAATTTTGGGAAATGTAAATGCCTTCACACAGGACATGGGAACGAATATGTAGAATATACAATGGGGGGAACTGTACTAAGTACTACTGTAAAAGAAAAAGACTGAAGGCTGACAATTAGTGCTGACATGAAGGTTTCAGAGCAGTGTGGAATTGCAGCTTCAAATGGAAATCAAATCCTTGGATTGATTAGGCGAAATATAGCATACAAAGAAAAAGAACTAATAATACCGCTGTACAAAACAATAGTTAGGCCTCATTTAGAATATTGTATACAAGCGTGGAGGCCATACCGCAAGAAGGACATAGATATGCTAGAAAGAGTACAGAGGAGAGCGACTAAAATGATACCAAAACTGAGGGATCTTAGCTATAAAAAACGCCTAAAAGAATGTGGTTTAACAACACTAGAGACCAGGAGATTGAGGGGAGATCAGATAGAAGTGTTTAAAATATTGAATGGTTATGAAAATATTGATAGAAATATGTTTTTTTCAGATAAGAAAGATAGAAAGACTAGAGGACATGAAGGTACATTAGTAAAGGAGCAGTGTAGATTAGACGTGAGAAAGTACTCATTTTCACAAAGGACTGTGAATGAATGGAACAGATTATCTGATGATTGTGTGGGTGCTAGTAGTGTGAATATGTTTAAAAATAAAATCGACACATACCTCAGAAGGGCTGGATATATGTAGATAAAAGGGTGGACTCTCGATAAGCCAAAGGGTTCCTTGTCCACCTGCCATCTACAGTTAATTCTCTGGATGGCAATCTTGTTAAATCTTGTTAAATATAAGTAGAGGGCGGATGGGGGTTCGGGGCGTGCATGCATGGTGCAATTTAGGGTGATAAATTTTAACGAATAAAATGTTTGAATGTAAATGGGCTCATGTTGTACATAGCTTCTGCTGAGTGGCGAGTGGTGAGAGCTGAAGGCTGAATGGAAAGCCGGGCGAAGAGGGAATTCTCTGCTCTTACCGATGATACAAGGCGCGGCGAGATCGCTTGAAAATTGACAAAGTTACGTGCATTTAAGAGATGGCCTATAATTCTGAGAAAACGGCGACGATGGCGCCGCCTAGCAAGCGTCCGTCTACCAGTCCTAGCAGTCGGTGACGGTCCGTGCCCCGACGAAGAGAGGGCTGCGCAGAAGGAATCGACTTCCGCGCACGGAAGTCTAATCCGCCTCGAACTACAAAATTCGCGGCAGACCACAAAATGTCTACACTAACCACATTTCTCAACCGGAAGTATTGAAAAACGACTTAAAATGACCGATTAGACCCCCTTAGCGGCAAGCTAGAGTTAATCTGAGCACACCACGTGACTCGCCATTTCATTGTGCACCTGACTGACCTATCTTAAACATGCGTGACCTAATTAAAAAAAACAATTCTTCGTTAGGACTAACATGCTAGGGATCTAGGAAAAGGACTACTCTGATTCCAAATCTGGGTAAATCCAGCTCATTAGCTTTGACAGGCAGTGGGTCTAGGAGAAGGAAGACTCTGATTTTAAACCAAAGAGACGGTCCCTCCTACAGTCTTTGAAATAAATGTAGAGAGGTTGGGCTTCAGGCTAGCGACCTGTCCCTGTGAAAAATATATGCTAAGAAAACAGTTCAAAGCACCCAAACGGACCGTAGGCAGATGAGACGACAGTCGTCTCGTACAGGAGACGCAATGACAGATGCCAATTAAAGCCGTTCAACAGTAGTTGGTGCCCCGAAGACCGGAGTCTTCTCAGCAAAGAGTAAGACCCGCATCCGAAGTGGGTCTTACTATAATGTCCGAACATTAGGCGAGAGTTCAAAGCTCGAACAATTGATTAAAGAGATGGGAAACTACAAGATCAACATACTATGTCTCAGCGAGGTTCGTTGGACTGACTCAGGAACATTCTAATCAGGAAACAAGACCATACTGTTATCTGGAAGACAAGACGATATCCATCGTGGTAGTGTTGCCATCGTCCTTGACAAGCAGTACGCTTACAGAATGGACCCCAGTGAATGAACGATTAATTACTTGCGACAAGATTTATAACATCACATGCCAAGGTCACCATCATCCATTGCTATGCACCATCCAACAGCCACGATGAGAAAGACCAATATGAGAAAGACAGCTTCTATGAGCAACTACAGGACCTGGTAAACAAGATTCCACATCATGACATAACTATTGTTATGGGATACATGAATGCTCAGATCGGTAAACCGCTTTATGCAATTCTGTGCAATGAACAACTTAGTGATCGGATCTACGCTCGTTGAGCACAAAGACATACACAAAATAACATGGTTTTCAAATGACCAAAAGACCTTCACACAGATCGACCATTTTTCTATTGGACCAGGCTGGGTGACTCCGTGTCTACAGGACGACAGAGTGCCCAGTGGAGCAGACATCGGTAGTGAAAACCACTTAGTTATTGCGAAAATCAAGATCAAGTTGAGGAGACAAAAGAAGAAGACAAACAAGACTAAGAGATTCGATATGAACAAGCTCCAGAACCCAGTAACCAAATATGAATACCAAGCTGTCCTGAGAAATCGTTTTGCTGCCCTTGCAGATCCTACACTAGGTTCAGCGGAATGGTGGGAGAAGATCGATGATAGATGCGATGATGGCAGCGGGCATAGACGTTCTGGGATTCCAGAAATCTCTGAAGGAGTCTTGGATCAGTGATCACACATGGGGACTGACTGCGGAGAGGAAACTCCTGCAACAGAAACGACCAAATGAGTCCTGCAGCGCAGCTTCCTACCGGGCCTATAGTAAGAAGGACATATATGTGAAGCGTAATGCACCTAAGGACAAGCGCGAATGGTTTGACAGACATACACAGGAGGCAGCGAACGCAGTTGCCCGAAATGATATGAGACAGGTATACCGCATTGCCAAGAAAATTACTGGCAGTACAAAGGCAAGGTCTGGTCCAATCAAAGCCAAATACGGATCTCTACTATTGAAAGATGATGACATACTAGAGAGATGGGCATAACACCTTAGAGAGGTACTCAATAGAACGGCACCTAATAATTGGTGAAACAATTGTACAATGGATGTGCGGACTATGCAACCTGATCTGGGACTCGGGCATCGTTCATGAAGACAGGAAAGGTGGTACTGTTGTCTGTATCCCAAAGAAAGGAAACCTAACAGCATGTGACAACTGGAGAGGTGTGACATTGCAGTCAATACCAGGGAAAGTTACTGCCAGATGATACTGAACCGAATGCGACATGTGGTAGATGACGAACTGCGTTAGGAACAAGCAGGCTTTAGGCCCAAACGTTCTTGTGCTGAGCAGTTATTCACATTCAGACGCATTATTGAGAAATGTCAAGAGTACCAGATACCCCTCGCAATCAGTTCCATATACTTCACCAAGGCGTTTGACGGAATCTACAGACCCTCCATGTGGAAAATATTAACCACGTATTGAATCCCACAAAAGATTTTAATAGCAATCGAGAAAATATAAGAAAACTCGAGATGTTGTGTAAAAACAGAAGATGGCTGACACAACTGGTTCCATGTGATGACTGTGTCAGTCAAGGCTGCATTG
The DNA here is from genome assembly GCA_020002185.1 of Paraescarpia echinospica. Taxonomy (NCBI): domain Eukaryota; kingdom Metazoa; phylum Annelida; class Polychaeta; order Sabellida; family Siboglinidae; genus Paraescarpia; species Paraescarpia echinospica. The sequence goes on from CM034540.1 coordinate 19,897,790, forward strand.
TCCCCCCCTTCTCGTTGCAGTGACCATCGACTGGGTCTTGCAGCTAGCAACCACAGGCAATGAAGGGTTTGTGCGGGTTAAGGGGAGCGTTTATTAGACCTGGACTTTGCTAATGACATTGCTGCCCTCTCAGACACCACCCGGGGCCTACAACGTCTCGTGGAATCAGTCAGCACATACGCTAATGGCTTGGGACTTGTCATCAGTGAAAAGAAGCCAAAAAGCATGCTGACAAGGGAGCACCAATCACGCAAACGTCCTCGCTCCTCCATTAACTGCTATCTTTAACAAGTCTCCAAGAGAAGGAGTACTCCCTATGGAATGGAAAATGGCCAACATAATACCGTTACCAAAAACAAACCTGTGTCGATTGAAAACTATATTAGACCAATATCACTAACTCCAAGAGCTGCTAAAATGTTTGAATCAATAATAATGAAATGGGTGAATGACACAATTGAAGGAGAAATTGATGCTAAGCAATTCGGTGGAATTAGTCGAACTTCCACAACAGACGTTCTTGTCGAAATGGTACACATATGGTATGAGGCGACTGATAAATAGGATTCGTATGTTCGAATCGTAATGCTAGATTTTAGCAAAGCGTTTGACCTCATTAATCATCATGAAAATTAATTCAGGAAAATCAAAAAAGATGATCATCTGTTTTGCACAAGACCACAATTTTCGAAACACTATCCCGAATATAAAAGATCGATGGAAAAGATGTTGATCACGTAGACCATTCCAGACTTCTAGGTGTTACAATTTCACAGGATCTGACATGGAATAAGCATGTGGAAAATATTGTGAAAAAGGCCGGGAAACGACTACATATTGTATCAGTTAAAGCCAGTAGGAATTAGCCGGAATGATCTGGTCACTATATATGTCAGTGTTGTGAGACCTGTTTTAGAATGTGCATGCCCTATGGCACACTAACCTGCCACAATATTTATCTGACAGTATTGAAATGATATAGAAAAGAGCATTAAAGTGTATTTTTCCTGGAATACATTACGATGAAATACTCAGGTATGTTAAATTGGAGACATTGAAAGCAAGACGGGACTGCCTTTGTCAACATTTTTTTATATAAGATTAAAGTTAGTACACACAGATTAAACTATCTGCTGCCTGACAAAAGGCATACCAAATATGACATCATACAGCGTAAAGTGTACCCTTTGCCAATAACCCGAACAAACCGATACCGTAATTCTTTTATACCATGGGAATCACACAACTGCCAATAACGAATGAAGGGCACAAGGATGGTATTTATGCTATATGACATTTCAGTGTATTAATACTGAAATTCAACTGTTCATACAGAATCAGTTGAATTTCAACTGAAACTCAGTTGAGTTTCAACTGAGTTACAACTAAACATTTTTGTTTGGATTTCTCTACCTCTGTATGCACATCTATATTTTGGTGGCATCCGTTATTAAATAGTTCCTCAACTAACTCCATGTATATCTTGATTCGTGGATCTTTTAGACTGGTTCTGGTGCATTGACAATAATGAAGTTTGCTTCTCTGTATTTTCTTCCAGCTATTTCTTTAATTGTGTCCTGTAACACTTTGTTATTAACTCTGTCGGTGATATGAGTATGGATGACATTCTGGGTTGGTTGATTTGCAATCAAGTCCTTTCTTACAATTTCTTTCCCTTCTTGTTCGTCGCATTTGTCCTGTAGTTTTTCTCTACAGCCTCTAGTCGTGCATTTATTGTTTCAAGGTTCAACTCACGTATTTCATGGATGAATTTCTCATTTAGTATGTTTTTTCTATTTTTGGTTTGCATCCGATACAAAACCACATGCATCCAGGTTTTCTCATGGCTTCATACTCTTCTGATTTAAATTTTAAACATTTGATGCAACAATGCGGTTTACAGTACTTACACTCTGTACTTCGCATTTTTCTTTTTTGAAGGTTTTTCCACAATCCTCACATTTCCATGCCTCGCCTGATTCTGAGGTTTTGCTACTCCTCCTGGCGCCCTTACTGTTATTCGTGAGCTTTGTGACTACTGCTTGAGCATACCCTCCTTTATTTTGAATGTCATTAATTTGTGTAGTAAATTCATGATTGTTATAGTATTGGCCTAATATTTATTAATCCAATCTATATTTGCAATTTATCTGCTCCAATTCAGGGCTACTATGGGTATCACAGACGCCTTGGTGAAATGAGCATGTTTGTAGTAATATTATACAGAAGCAGGTAATGCAGATCTATTGACTTAAAGTATTTGTTTATGTTTTCTGCCAGAAGTAAGAGGGCCTATAATACTAGTTGCTGCTTTACAATTTAAAAGTGCGATTTACTCTGATCAACTAGTAATTTAAACATAACAACATGTGGGGTCAATTAGTGTGTAATGCATTACTGCTGGGGGTGAAGTACTCTTTCTAGCTGAAAAAGAAAAATGACTATGTTATACGGAGCCACTGACTTAAACAAACTGCCTCCTAACTGTCTCACCGGAAGTTCTAGTGCTTAACGTTAGCCTAAGACTTTAGTCTGACTCTAAGTCTAAGACTAAGTTTAATGTAGAACAAAGGTAGGCCTGCTTTTGCAGTTTAGGCCTGCATCTAAAAAACACATGAAAACGCTCACCTACAGTCACCATATATTTACTACACCTATGCTGTACATATACACTTGTGACGTGATCATAACATTACAATTATTGTCATTAATATGTTATCGATCAAAATGCATGTATACTACTATACATATTTTACTGGAAACTCCGATAGGTGGTGTAACTTTATGATTGACTGTAGGTGTGTTGTTAGATGACTTACCTTTGTAGATTAGATATGTTGTTAGATGACTTACCTTCATTTGGTTGAATACTTTGGGAGGTAATCTTTGGCAACAGGAAAAGAGAGAAGAAATGCAATAGTGTGATTTATTGGTGATAAGGGATGTAGAAGGGGATGGGAGAGGTGTTTATATAATTCAGATGTGCGGCTGGATAGTGTGGGCAGGTAGAGCGAGTTATTGAAGATAGCTATTTCCTGTGTTGTATTTGTATAGCGTACTGAGACGTGTTTTCTTTAGAACTACGGGATTGGAGGGCTGGCGAGTTTAATACATGTGTCTAGCATACAGTCTACAGAAGAAGTGTGACAGCATCTTTTGGTGACCCAACGTGCTGCTCTCCTCTGGATCTTCTGGAGGGCAGCCACATCATTGATGGTGTGGGGATCCTAAACTGAGCTGGGATATTCAAGCATAGGTGTTACCAGCTAGGCTTTTGAGTTTCTTATTTCCTATTTTGACGTTTCACGGAAGAAAACCCAGAATCTTCTTTGCCTTGTTCACTTTGTTAGTGATATGAGAGGTCCGTGTTTTATCGCTTGTGTTATTATATTATGCCTCTAGAGGTACTTCACCTTGATAACATTTACGAGGGTAAGTCCATGGATGCAGTTTATGTGAGGCTTTCAGTGTCTGCTGTTTGTGTGTGACGACCAGGACGGAACATTTCTCGAGTTAAATGACATTGGCCAACGTTAGAGAGCATCCAGATCATTATGTAGGGTTTCTTGGTCTATTTTTGTGTGTATTTGGCGATGGCAGATTGTGTCATCTGCAAACAAGCGGATGTTGGGTGTTATACCCCTAGAGATGTAATTGATGTAGAGAAAGAGGGCAGGACCGAGTACTGAGCCTCGGGGGAGTCCTGAGTCAACCGATGTGAGAGAGAACTTGCTGCCTTCGACCACAACTGCGTGCACCCTGTCCAGGAGAAGCTTTGGATCCAGATCATTATGTAGGGTTTCTTGGTCTGTTTTTGTGTGTATTTGGCGATGGCAGATTGTGTCATCTGCAAACATGCGGATGTTGGATGTTATACCCCTAGATATGTAATTGATGTAGAGAAAGAGAGCAGGACCGAGTACTGAGCCTCGGGGGGAGTCCTGAGTCAACCGATGTGAGAGAGAACTTGCTGCCTTCGACCACCACTGCGTGCACCCTGTCCAGGAGAAGCTTTGGATCCAGATCATTATGTAGGGTTTCTTGGTCTGTTTTTGTGTGTATTTGGCGATGGCAGATTGTGTCATCTGCAAACATGCGGATGTTGGATGTTATACCCCTAGATATGTAATTGATGTAGAGAAAGAGAGCAGGACCGAGTACTGAGCCTCGGGGGGGGAGTCCTGAGTCAACCGATGTGAGAGAGAACTTGGTGCCTTCGACCACCACTGCGTGCACCCTGTCCAGGAGAAGCTTTGGATCCACTATTTTGGATTCTACTATTGGTCCCACAGCATCTCAGCTTGTGGGATAGCAAACAGTGGATCACTTTGTTGAAGTCTTTGGAGAAATCCATCACATATCTATCCATATTTCCTGTTATTTCACCAGTAAGGCCTAACCATTGGGTTTCGTATGAGTGTCCTTTATGGAATCCATGTTGTTTGGATCTAAAGATGTTTTGGTTTTCTCCATGGGGCTTTGTAATGCTCTCCTTTTTGAAGACTGGTGTGACATAGGTTTTTCTCTGGTCTACAGGAACATTTCCTGTGGGTAATAACGATATATAAATTGTGGACACAGCTGGTGCTATTCCACTCGTTTGTTTGGCTATCATCTGTAGAACTCTTGTAGTTAAGGTTCTTCATCATTTTCTTCACTCGCTTTCTTGATATTTTCGGGGTTATTGCAGGATGGGTAGATGGACTGTCTAGGCCAATTGATATTCCAGTTATATGGTCACACAACTTAGTCAATCAAATGTGCAATATTTAATTAATAACTTTACATTAAACTTAAAGATTAATGTTAAATTTAAGGCTTAAATTTAATATTAAAACAGCGTATTTATTACGATTTTTTGTTTTAGTAATTACTGCTGCATTGTAATATTGTTTATCAAAGGTAATTTTTCAGAGCTATTATTCAATACATTAATTTGTGTCATGTTTTACTAACGATATATTTAGCCAAATTGATGTGTTTTCCCTGAAAACAATTGCGAGCATTGCCGCATTATATATTGTCGCAGTATCTGCATGGCAAAAAAACATATTCACTACAATTTTATGAAATTATATATATATATATATATATATAGTGACACGGAAATTTGATACAATTGTAGTGAATATGTTTTTTTGCCATGCAGATTCTGGATGGTTCAACATTTTAAATATATTTTAATATAAATAATGTCAGCAGTACGAACGACTGTATTTACAAAGGTTTTGATCAATATTTTAAGGGATTTCATCCTGATCAATGTCAGTTATAATTCTAAAATGGCGTAATTAGGTGGGCATTAGGTCATGGATGTCCCCTGTTGAAAACGTGTTTTTTATATTGTTTGCTCATTTAAAATTGAACATAATACATTATTTTATTAAATTTATTATGAAATATTCCTTTTTTCAATACATTTTTATTGTTAACAGTGTTAAATATTTGGTTATGTGGACTCATAAAATTAGCTATACAAAAAAGTTTAATATAATATTGACAAAGTAATAATGATCATGAAAGGCTTTCTATGAAATATTGTTTGGCAAATTATTGTATCTATTTGTAAAGCATAATAATTTTAAAAGGAAACAGTTTAACGTCATTTTTGTTCTATGCATCTTAAAGGGTTAATAAAAACTACAATTAAGAATATTATAACAATAGATAGATCTTGTTGAAGGCACAAACATTAAGTTGTATGGACAGCACCATTTTCATTGAAAGGCTGAAGTCATGAGTTTTTTAATTTCTCGCTGAAGTAGGAATACTAATACCGGACTTAGGGTTGATTTCACATCACCAATTCATGCAAATTCAGATTCCACCCACACTATGGCAATTCCGATACTGATTCCAACTAACGTCTTTGATTGTTTTTGCATAATTTTCTGAATAACATCAAATAAAAAGTGATATATATGGTAGCAAGTATTATCAAATAAGTAACTATTGTTCATGTTCTACATACACTTGCTTAAAAAAAGTTAAAGCGGTACTTTAACTCAGAATGCAACGCTAACAACCTGCCTTTGTCTAAAGTAAAACCAAAGACCCAGTAAACAGGTGATTAAGTATAATGCCATGAACTTTGTATGTGTTTTAATACATGTTCAGGTTATTTTGGCAAGTACAATTGGGAGTTACAAGTCTCTTCGAAGGGAGTTACAATATGTAGTAATGCAAATTTCCTGTTTTTTTTCTCCATATATATGACTTAATTTTTTTAGTTTCACTGTACGTTTTAAGCACCAAAATAGAAAAGTGCCTGTGAAATCAAACAATATATTCCGGTATGCAGTTCTGATTCAGCTGCTTTCACTTCAACCAACTCCTCCCAAGCTGATTCCGATGTCAATTCCACTAAGTACGTTCATATTGTACAAATCCGGAATTGGAGTTGGAATCAGCCTTTGCTTCTACTTCGCGAATTTTAATCGCCCCAGGTCTGACTAGTACTTATGGTGATTTACTCTATACAGGGTTGGTTTTCTGCTGGGCAGAAAGGTATTTCTGTCATGCACAGGGCAAAAATAGGGGAGAAAGGTATTTCAGCAGGCCAGAAACAGTTTGTTATTGATAGGAAAGTGCAACTGTTTTGTAGAATATGTTGTCAATATCTTTCTTTACTTGTCTGTGTTGGAAATTGAGTAAACGTACGAGTACATTCAAACGCGTAGAAGTACATTTGTATAATAATTGTTTTGTCTCTGCCTTGCAGTGCTTCAATTTCCCTAGTGATTCCCTGGATTTAATACAGTGGACACAAGTATTGTGTTAGATGTATGCATACTATCTTTTAATAGTCACTGATCTAGTCTGCACAGTAAAGCTCACTGATTTAATGTGCACAGAAGCCAGACATAATCCTTAGGGGCAAAATCCCACAACTTGCATTCATTTGTGGGCATTTTGTTTTGCCCATGCTGCATGTGTATAAAACATCAGATCAACAACTATCGTTACCTCATATATTGCCTAAATTCCAGATGTGTTGAGTGCAATAAAAGATGTTTTATATCTACGTTTGGATTCGGACAAATCTCTTACGATTTTTTTTACAGTAATTTTCTAAAATACGTATTTTCACTCCATGGCACCCTATGTATATTCTGTTTATGGGGTCACAGGAAGATGGCACCTAACATTCCATGAGACCACCATGTAACAAACACAGCTTTACTTTTTAAATGGTTGTTTTGTGTATACCGTTATTGTTTTTGCAATATAAAATATTTGGTTTGATTAATTTATTATCATTATAAATACATCCCTTTTGTATCAAATATATTAACACAACTTTGCATCCAGATTACATTGGACCTATTATTTGAATCATTAATGGAAACATTTGCTATGAACATTGAGATAAATTTGGTTTTCCTTCCAGTGTACACCGTGAGGGGGGAAGTCAGCGATGTGACACTGGATGTTCCGTCTGTGACGTGGGAGGGAGAAGGAGCCTTGATGAGATGCACACTTCTAGACAAGAGTGTGTCTTTCACACGTGTGTACTGGTCCAAGAACAGCAAAGCTAATGATGTATTCGTATACTTTGTTAGCAGCAAACGGGAAGTAAAGAAAAGTGACTTCAAGGACAGAACAGTGATGGGACGACAAGGCGATAATGCTTATGTATATGAACTCTACATCAACCACATCAGTCTGACAGATGAAGATATCTATTTTTGTAAATTTGGGGTAAAACAAAACCAAACGCGACTAACAGTGAATGGTGAGTATTTGATCTAAATCACATATTATATTTATCGTTACATTTAATGTGGTTTTGTTTTTGACAGTAATGCACAGTATTTTTTAAATATCATCTGAAGCTTAGTGCCAGATTGTGTTTATATTGTTAAAGAACTTACCAGTAATCAATACAACACTATACATTTATACTAGAAGTTTAATATAAATTTACTTTTATTCTAAATTTACCATTTTTATTGATGGCATTTGATTCATTGTGTCAGGGGTTCCCAAAATGGGAATCCATGGGTATGCGAGAGTTTCTTCTAAGTTATAAATATTTGTCATCATCTACATTCATAAATTGCTATTCTCCAAACGAATTACTGTTTTTCTCTATTAAGATACACCGGAAGTAATGTGATAAATCAACATACGTGATTGTGGTTATTTGATCGATCCAGTACATTGTGATTTTCCTGCGTCACAATTAATATTTTGCCCATGACCTCCATGATGCATTGCGCATGTAATTGCTAACAATATTGATAACAGTAATATATGTGAATTACATTACAAGGACAACATATGCTATATTAAATATTCCCGCATGCAGTTGTCACTCTAAAAACCAAGCCTTCTATGTTTTTGAAAAAAAAACATTTGGGACCAGGATTTCACCAAAATTTACAACGGAATGTCTAAACGTTTTGTGTTCGGCATCCATTTTTGAAGGTTTGACGGACCTTTTGTTAGGCAACAAATCACATGAGCGATATGTTAATTATACGGTTTTGTACCCTGCTACTCATGTTCGCATACAGCTGACAATATATGTAAGATGGAGGGAAGAGTTCTTGTTCTACTTAATTAAGCTGTTCTTTATATGTATATATATATATATATACACACATATATATATATATATATACATATAATGAACATATATATATATATATATATATGTATATATATATATTACTGGGGTACTCACAATGTTCAGCGTCTTTGTACTGAGTCTGCCATAAGTTTGACATATAATATACAAGTTCTAACTGACCATACACCGTTAGTTGTTTTCAACAACACCTTGTGCCACTGTTTGTCATAATGTTAGTGATAGTAATATTCTCCAACTTTTAGATACACAGTCACTTAATATAGTTACAGAAATACAGATATTTCTTTGAAGATTGGCTGTGTAAAGTACGATGACGTTACTGTTTCAGTGAAGCCACAAGGTGTGACTATAACTGGCCTTGCCCAGTCTGTCACAGAGAACACAAACAAAGAGTTGAAGTGTCATGTGACTCGAGTGAAACCTGAGGCAGACATCTACTGGAGAAAGGGACCCAAAGGTCCACTACTGCGGGGAAATGCGACTAAGTCAAAGAAGTCAGACGGAACCTTTGAAGTCCAGTCGAACTACACAGCATCCTTCAGTCGCAACGACCACAACATGAAGTTGTATTGTCTTGTCAATCCACATGGAACCAGTTTCTGGAATAACAATACCAGCGCAACTGTGAGCGTTAACTGTGAGTATTGGGTAGTGACTTTGGGTGTAACAAAACATTGTTGCGGATATATCATACTAACTTCTATCATAACTAACAGCACTTGTGTGCAACTGTCAAAGAATTACATATTTCACAAATTATGTATCATATTGTTCTAGTAAGGTAAATCATCATTAAAACAAACAGCCATTTGGGATGAACAGCAATGAGTAAAATGTAAAATATGATGCTAATGTTTATTAATATGAATAATAAAAAAAATTATTTCGGGTTTCACATGATTCAACAGATTAATAAAATTGGACCATAAACTAATTAACTGTACAATAATAAATCAATACACTTGTGTAATATTCACTAAGTTATATATGATATTGTATATTTAAGATATTAATTATTGTAATACATTTTAAAGTGTGTCACAAAAGTCTGCTTATCAGACAATAAATAGGATGCTTTTATTTAGCACCTTTAAAGTACATGTACACCTAATAAATTGGTATAAGTTAAGTGTGCAAGATCCTTGCAATAATATGTTAACCTAACGAAACTTTAATAATTACATTTAAACATAGTCCTCATTTAAACTGATCATTAGAGTTTATAATAATATGATGTGTACTAAATTATTAGAAAGCAAAGCATAAGACATGTGTTAACCATGTACTAAAACTGTTTCAGACCCACCCAGTACCGAAGTTAAACAGACTAGTTCTGACAATCCAAAAGATGGGAGTTCAGTAACACTGACCTGTGACATCACAACCGGCAATCCCACGACCAGTATCAAAGTGACATGGAAGAAAGGAAGCACACAAATACCATCTTCTAGTCACTACCAACTAAGTGGCAGAGACTTGACAATAAGTCCACTTGACCATTCCCGGGATGACGGCGACTACTCGTGTGCTGAAGAGAATGCTGTAGGACCTGGACCATCCAGTGCAACATTTGCACTTCTGGTTAACTGTGAGTACTGTTTTATTTGATAACCTACAAAGATACGAAATTGAACAAACACATTAGATAATAGAAACTTTAGTCTTAGCACAGATTGTTTCAGACATACTCTGTTGCATGAATGTTCTCAATATAAATATACTAGTCAAAAAGAAATAATGTTTTTTATTGTAAGTCCTATAAGTTAATTATATAGACATAATGTTTATCATCGGTAGTGTGTGCATGTGAGATATATGGCCGGAGGTGCCATCTGACAACAATGGAAGCCTGGATTCTGTTTTGCAGTGACCTCAGCAGTCTCTGTACTCCACAGCGAGACATCACTCTCCATTCTTCAATGACGGTAACTGTGAACTGATGGATGTTGGCCAGTTGTCTAGGAGAAATGTGAAGCTAAAGGCAAACTGTAAATTATGCTGCTCTCAGGCATGTTTGCAATATTTGTGCAATATAACGTCAGCCATCAGGTATTCAATTCAATTCAATTTAAATTCAAGTCAAATTCAAATACCTTTATTGTCCCTCATGGGGAAATTCTATTGTGGTGTTCGCTATTAAGAAAGCAATAAATAAATAAATAAATAAACATGTGTAACTGAGAACACTGACCACACAGACACACAACATCGATCTATAAATAAATAATCATGGTATAGTACAGTTGTAAAAGAGTACGATAAAAACAAATACTAAGAATCACCAATCAGTATAAGTCACAAATATCAAAAGCTGGGGAAATAAGTTATACACCGCAAGCAGACGTTACACACGCACGCACGCACGCACGCACAAATGCATGCACGCACACCTTACTCTGCCTACAACATGCCTGATCTTATCCTTATGCACCAATTGGTGATTAAATGAATTGCATATGATTAAAATAGCACAGAACAATCAGCCAGTTGTTAGGAAACATCATTGCAGCATTGTCTTGCTGAAACTAGATCTGATTCCGGTGGTGGAGCATGAACATTTATAGTTCAGGAATGAGGATTACCTCTATCTTTGTATCTATGGGCATTGAGACTGTCATCAATGAACACTGCAGATGCTCACTTTCAGTGTTCCATGTTCCTGTGATATGTTATCTACATGCCTGCAGTGACCACTACAAGTGCAACACTATGATCTAACTCAAAGAGTTGTGGCAACGGGCGATGATACAATATTAGCAAATAAAATTGGTGTCCTGCCTTCTGGAGTCTTAGTTATTAAATATGTCCTGGAGATGACCTAAAGCCACACTTGTTTTCTGGATGTATCTCTTCGGTCAGTGGAAGCTGACGATTCAGGAGTATGTGGGTGAGTAGGCCTGTCTTCCCAGTGATAAATCTACATAAATCATTGATAGGTAGTTCCCGCAGTTTTATTTATCTCCCTTTTTGTAGATGATGGTATTACTGTTAGTATTTCTGAGGTATGATGGACCTTCTCTCAGATCTTACTGAAAAGTTTATAACGTTTGTTTTCCAGCTTCTCACCACCGAACTTGAAAATATCTACTGAGATGCCATTCGGGTCAACAGTGTTATTGTTTTTGTTTGCATTGTAGCAAGCCGGTCCTCTGTTCAGGTTGGCGGCATGTCAAGGAATGCTTTGTCTCTTTCTGTGTGTTGTGGAATGGACAGGACTGTGTTCCGTCTGTCATCCTTGATTCACGGTTCAGGAGCTGTTCAAAATGCTCATTTGACTTTGTTGGTAACAAGAGCGCGTGATAGTGTAGTGGTAGCACATGCGCCTGGCATGCCAGCGCTCTGAGTTTGAAACACGAACCGGATAGGCATGTATATTTGGTGTAAGAACCTGGCTGTCAACATTGGTGACAGTGTATCCCTCGTGACTCGGAGATCACGTTAATGTCGGTCCCGTCTTAATTCGGGATGTAAATCGGAAGTACAACAGGCACCCTGGCAGTGACCACCGTCAGTGCCAGCATAGAAAGGTCGGCTTGGCGATAATGTTTTGAAAAAGCTTGAATGAGACATTTTTTATTACTGCTCACGTAACCCGCCTGGGTCATAGGGGCGCTGCATTATTGAATGTTTCACCAGTCGACGCTAGTCTTCGCGGTTGTGTACTAATGTCTGAGTTTCTCCGAAGGTCTTCCCAGTCCATTCTGCAATATTGGCTGACCATCTCTTCCTCTGTCTCCCCTGTCTTCTTTTCCCCAGCAACGTTCCTTGTAGTTTTGTTTTTGCGAGCCCGCTTGGTCGTGTTACAAGACCATACCATCTCAGTTTCTTCTTTTTAACGGTGGTCAGCAGGTCTTCGTAATGTCCCACATGTTGAGTGATGATTTTCATGACTTAATTTTGGGTGATGTGGTCAGGTAGGTAATACCGACGATTCTTCGGTAGCATTTCGTTTCCATTGCAGCAATTCTTCTTTGTAGTTCCGCTGTGATGGTCCATGATTCGCTTGCATACAGAAAGATGGAAAGGACCAGTGTACGTACTAGTTTAAGTTTGGATTTCAGTGCGATGTTCTTCTCTCTCCAAACTGGTTTCAATTTCGCCAGTGCTGCTAATGTTTGCGCAAACCTTGCAAGGATTTCGTTCCTGGAACCCTCGTCATTGATGATAGCTCCGAGGTACTTGAACTGACTTACTGTTTCCAGTTCGCGTCCATTGGCAGTTATTCGGGTCCTCATTGCATTTTTATTATTTGTTATTAGCTTCGTTTTTTGTGTGTGCTAATTTTCATTCCATATTTGGCTGATGTTTCGTCCAGTCGGTTCACAATGTTAGCAAGTTCCTCTTCACTTCCAGCCAACCCGTCGATGTCATCAGCGAACCGTAGGTTGGTGATGATACGTCCTCCAAAGTTGACTGTGCAGTATGATCTTCCAGGGCATCTGTCATTATTCGTTCCAGGAATATGTTGAATAATGAAGGTGACAAGAGGCATCATTGACGGTCTCCGACTGATGTGTGGAATCATTCACCTGCAGTGCCTTGCACCGGTACTGCGCTGCTAGCTTTAACGTATATCTGCTCGATGGTGTGTACTAGTTTTCGTCCAATATTGTAGTTCTTCATTGTCGCCCACAGTGCGGCATGCCACACCCTGTCAAATGTCTTCTTGAAATCAATGAAGACATGGAATAGTTCCTGTTGAAGGAAGGTAGTTCTCATCCACAACACGAAAATTGAATATTTGTTCCATGGTGCTTCTTCCACTGCGAAAGCCCGCCTGTTCTTTGGCGATGATCTCTTCTACTTGTGGTTTCAATATGTTCAAGATGACTCTCTGCATGACTTTGCTCGCATGGCTAATGAGGCTGATGTTCGGTAGTTTTGACGTTGTCATAGGTAGGCTTTCTTGGGGAGAGTAATTATCAGTGATTGAGTCCATGTTGTTGGCCACTCTCCAGTCTGACAGATTTATTGCAGATGTTGGTGAGGATATCTGTCACCGTTTCTCCTTCGTTCATTATAAGTTCTGCTGGGATGTTGTCAAATCCAGCAGCTTTTCTCTTTTTAATGATCATACAGCTATCTCCATTTCTTCATATAAAATTGGAAAGTCGTCCTGATTTGATTATTCTTGGCTGACTAGAACATTTTAATCTCCGTTGGTCTGGAAGTTGTATAACTCCGAAGAGTACTCCGTCCATCTGTTGATAATTTGTTTTCTTCGGAGAGGCATTTCCCTTCTTTGTCTTGAATTATGTTGACTTTCCCCTGCCTTTGCTTTGTCAGTTCTCTCACGGCTTGGTACGCTCTTTCGCTGTTGTTATTGGTGAGGCAGTCTTAAATTTCCGTGCACCGTTCTTCAATCCTTTGGCTTTTTTCATTCCCTTTCTGATCTTCTTGTTGATCTCACTGTACTTTGCTGCTCCTTCTTCCAAATACTTGTGTTTCCTCTAATCTCTCCTACTGTCACACATTTCCAGAATTTCTTCTGTGACCCATGGTTTGGCCTTTCGGCGTTGTTTCCCTATGATGTCATTTGCTGTTTCTGTCATCACTGCATTACAGTTGGTAGTCATCGCTTCTAGATCTTCTTCAAGCGTGAGCAGTGGTGCAAACTTCCCTCCAATTGTTGCTTGGAATGACGCCAAGATCACAGGGTCTTTCAGTTTGTCCAAGTTGAACTTGAGCCTGGTATTCTTAGGTTTGTTGATCTTTTTCAGCCGTACTTTGATCTTCATCAATACGATGTATTGATGGTCACTTCCTACGTCTGCTCCTGGGTAAGTCCTTGATTTGGCCCTGTTGATTCCACATCTGAACCGATTTTGCACCAGGTTGTAATCAATATGATTGCGACCTCTTCCGTTAGGTGCATGCCATGCCCATCTTTGGGATGATTTATGTCTCCCAAGTGTGTTTGCAAGCACCATGTTGCTGTAGTTGTAGTCCAGCAAGCGCAGCCCCATATCAATAATTGTAGCATTACAGAAAGAACCGCTGGAATCTTTCCATTCTGCGTGTGCATCGACACCCACTTTGACATTCCAGTCACCCTGTACAATCAGAATATCATTCTTATCTACCACGTCGACGATGTCCTCGAGTTGATTGTGAATTGTGGTATGCGTCTGTATGTGGCTGCTCCATAACAAGCTCTGGAATATTTCAATTTTTATCAAGTTTTTATCCAGGACACAGCGGCGACGTTTATACGGTTAGTTTTACGAAAGTCTAATGATGATGCTGGACTATGCTGTTTTAGCAACCGTTTTATAATTTATTTGTATTTTAGTAACTTTTACATTGTGTGCCCTTGGCCAGTTGAACTGCACCTGTGTTACAACGTTGCTGGTCGACCAGGCGTGACGTTGACAACAAGAACATAGAACATCCATTCCTACAGCATGATCACATACAATAGGACTGAATTACTGCTGATTAGATGTGCCTCTGTGACCCGACTTTACCCAGCACTGGACAATTGTGTTGTACCACGTGAACGTTTGAATCGTCGTCGTCGGACTCGTAGGGGCTATAGGGCTGGCAGGTCCAAGAAAATACTTATTGCTGTACTGACTAATCCTCGCCCCACGAAAAGCCTGCCTACAAAATCCGATTGCAGTGGACATTCACACATCTTCACGTGTAATTAACTATGCGAGACCTACAATAACTGCATGTCTACTAAATACCCAGTCCGTGAAATCTAAAGTGAATCAACTTGTCAAGTGAATCAACAAACTTGATATTCTAGCACTGACAGAAACCTGGCTGAGCCCTGGTGATGCTAGTTGGACAGAGATAAATGCGCTGTCACCAAAAGCCCAGAAATTTGATCACAAACCGCGTAATGACAGAACTGGAGGAGGTGTTGATGTCATCTATCGTGCATCTTTCAAAATGAGGCAACTTGCCACAAAGACATACATATCATTTGAAGTGATATGTCTTCAGCTGATGTATAGATCATACAGTTTCCGGGTATGTGTTAACTATAGTCCTCCACCTTCTGCCCGTAATGGTCTGAGCGCATCTATGTTCATGGATAAATTCTCAGACTTTCTACAGTATTTCCATGACAACTTGATGATTGTCGGAGATTTCAACATACACGTTAGTTTGTTGGATGATACAAAGACTGTATGCTTTCACAACATCCTATAATATCATGGTCTGCATCAGCTTGTGATGGAAAAGATACATTCACACTCTAGACCTGATAATTACGCGATCCGAAGCTGACATCATTGGTGAAATCGTGGTTGAGAATCCGGGTATATCCGACCACTCTACAGTGACATTCAAGATACAAGATTGTAAACCTTGTGCTCCTATGAAACGAGTCAGCTACAGATTATACCGCAATGTAAGTGCGTCTGACCTGCAGGCAGACATTTCTCAGTTAGAGCTGTACACTGCTCCAGCTGATGACTTGGATGGACTCGTTCGCCAGTATGAATCGGTCTTGCGCGGCTTGTTGGTAAACATGCTCCCGTAAGGCAGAAGACGATTACGGTGCGACCCGACGTGAAATGGTACAACAAAGAGTTACGCAAGGAGATACAGACACGTCAGAAATATGAACGTCTATGCCGGAAATCTGGACTTGAAATGCATCGCATGATGTTCAGACACCTGTGCACTGTCGCAAATAACTGTCTTCGTCAAGCCAAACATCGATACTATTTCAACAAGGTTGTTGAGGCTGGATCAAACCAAACCAAAATTTACAGCATTGTGCAAACATTGGTGCACACTCGGGTGGACCCGCCACTGCCAACACATGCATCTCCAGAAGCTCTGGCTGACATTTTCCGAAATTACTTCCAAGACAAACTGCAAGCATTCGCTGTGCACTGGATCGCCGAGCGGGAGTACAACGTGATGCCCAGATCACTACTTATTAACACGATGGAAGTCATCCGTTGGACAGTCTTTCGCCAGCCTCTGAGGATGAGGTCAGAAACGTCATTACATCATCTGCTCCTCGATCCTGCGCTCTCGATCCTCTGCCGACATGGATGCTGAAGAATTGCCTTGACGCACTGTCATTACCAGGATTGTAAACATCTCGCTGGCCATAGGAGATGTGTCAGCTAACTTGAAAGCGGCACTTGTGACTCCGCTTCTTAAGAAGCCGTCCCTAGATATCGAATGTCTTACAAGTTACCGAACGATATCTAATATCAGTTTCTTGTCCAAAGTAATTGAGAAGGTGGTGTCGTCAAGTTTGTCACGTCACATGGCACAGCACAACCTATTTGAAGGGAATCAGTCAGCATGCAGAAAGGGCCACAGTACAGAGACTGCACTGCTGAGAATCCAGAACGATTAACTCTTATCTGCGCATAATCGGTGTGTCTCGTGTGTAGTTCTTCTTGACTTGTCTGCTGCCTTTGACTCGATTGACCACCAGGTGCGTGTGTCACGTCTGTCTAAGAAGATCGGCCTTTCGAGCACAGCAGTAAACTGGTTTACCTCGTATCTCGAAAACAGGAACCAAGCTATTAAGATTGGGGAAGCCATCTCGAACGTGTCCGTGCTGATATGCGGTGTCCCCCAAGGGTCAGTCTTGGGACCGTCACTGTACACGATATACACGGCTGGTGAACTGGGTTACAAAATCCGACACCATGGCTTGGATTTTCATATGTACGCTGACAATACGCAGCTCTACATAACATTCAAGATCCCCGACACATATGTTGCCATATCTCAGCTAGTAACATGCATTGCTGACATCAACGGTTAGATGACAGCAAACAAACTTCAATTAAATGGTGACAGAACTGAAGTTCTGTTCACGGGATCAAAGGCGCTGCGCAGAAAGATACCTAAAACAACAAAGATCGACGTTGGAGACGCCCAAGTGACTCGCAGTACATGTTTCAGAAATATTGGGGTCATGTTCGATGCTGGACTTACAATAGATCAACAAGTCAGTGCCAACTGTACATCTTCTGGTCAGCAAATCCGAAAAGTGGGTAAAATAATCAAATTTCTTACGTCAGGAGCTGCCGAACAAATCATCCATTCATTTATAACATCCAGACTGAGTGGTTGTAATTCGCTGCTGTTCGGAATTAACAAGTGTCAGCTACGTAGACTGCAGTGCATTCAGAACACGACTGCTCATCTAATCACACGAACAAGGAAACACGAGCACGTAACACCAGTCATGAAATATCTCCATTGGCTTCCCATCCAAGAAAGAATTACGTTTAAAATTCTCCTGATCACCTTCAAGGCACTCCACGGACTTGCACCGCAATACATTTCCGAGCTTCTTGTTGAATATCATTCCATACGCCTCAAGTCTTTCGGAGACCGTGCTTTCTCCAAAGCAGCCCTCTGTACTTTGGAACAATCAGCCACAGTCAGTCAGACAGTGTGACACTATTGAGTCGTTTAAGACGACGCTGAAGACACACCTTTTTTTAAATCGCTTTCACTACCTAACTGTGTAACATATAATTGTGAACTTTTTGTGAAGCGCTTTGAACAGAACTAAGGACTGGATACAGCGCTATATAAGACTTTATTATTATTATTATTATTGTACAATTCTTCCACTTGCTCATCATCATAATCTGATGTTGGGGCATAGATTTGTACCACCCTGATGTTGAAAGGTGTTGCTCTAAGGCGGATGGTTATGAGGCTGCTGGATGTTGGGTGGCACCATAGTACCGAGTTCTTTATGTTTTTGTTGACAAAGAATCCTACTCACTTTACATGTATGTAATTTTCTCACGCTGTAGTAGAATGTATTTCCTTCATCTGTTTGTACTTCACCACAGCTCTTCCACCTGGTCTCACATAGTCCAAGGAGGTGCATGTATATATGTCCACCTCATATGCAAGTTCTGTAATTTTTCAGTGTTCATGCATTCTATCAGGCATTAGTGATGTAGTCCCTACCACGGATCTTTTTGGGTGAGGGTCCATCAGTAGCATATTTGTCACATCCGTCCTAATGGAAGACGGATGGCGCGGTCATTGGTAACCCGGGCTGCGATCGATCCGGTATCGACTTTGGTGCTTTGTTTATCATGTAGTGTATCTGGAGCAGACTTTCTAACCCGGTGGAGCCCATCCTTCTCCAGGCGGCTATTTGACTCATAGCTGGAAAATGATTACCACTACTTGCTTTTAATGCCACATATCTTCTGTTGGATCTTTGATATGTTGGTGTTCCTTCCTTTTCTGTTGAGGAGTGATATCACTCTGCCATACGCAAAAGGTTTTTCTGTTGCATTATAGGAAATCTTGAAACTCCATATTATTATCGTCAAACCAGTCTCAATGCTGGCGTGATGAAACTTACATACAGTACCACATATATGCAATATGTACATAAAAACAGACAGACAGTACTGCATACAAAATGTACAAAGCAACAGAAGACAGTATATACAACATGTACGGAAAAACAGATGATGCTAAAAATCTAAATTCATCTCTCTGTGCAAAACATATTTTTAAGTTGGATACACAAAACAATTTCGCGAAATGGTGTTGGCACACGATTGTATCATATCTCATTCTGTTTGGGATTGAATATTCATTATTAGTTTATAAATAGCGAAATGCGAGCATTCAAAAGCGGGTTTTGACCATTTTGCACAAATACAGGGTTTGTTATTGCTATGCCTGATAATGTAACTCATGCCTGGTATGTCCAAACATGAAAGTGTTGCTTACCTGCTGATACAGTTGTATGGAAGTTTTGACAGATTTTCTGTGGAACTAATATTTTAATGATTAGTATGGCAGTCTTGATGCCCCCCTTAGTTCTCTTTGTAGTTAATGTGGAAAGAGTTGTTTTTTTGCAAACAGTAAATATCAGCAATTGTGAATGGTCCATAACTACAGTACATTGGATATGCAATCCACAGTAGCAGCCAGACCATAAATTACTGTTGAATCATCCTGGTTAGAATGTATAGGAACACTTGACAAACCATGCATAAGGCAGTATTTTTTATGCATTGAAACTTAGTTGTTTTGTTGATTATCAGTGGCTGTTACAATAATATATCCATTACATTTCAATTTCCGCCATTGTTCATAAATCACCATATGATGAGGAGTTTTTGGAACAAATTCTAGCAGCTGTTGTTCATATAGTCATTGGCTCTCATTGTCCATTTTATGTAGAATTTCTTGTCAGAAACTGGTGTTAGTATTTAAATAAGTTTGTCCATATATTTGTAGTATATTTAAAGTCAGAATGTCAGTTTTATATATGTCAGTATGTCTGTGTCAGTTTGACAACAGCAATAATCAACCAATCAGATTCATATTGTAAATTAGTCAGACCAGTTACAACTCATACAGTTGGTCTTAAGCTAATATTGAGATAATGTTTCGAGAAAAGATAGCTAGGACAATTAAACCATACAAAGGATCTTCATCTACAAAAACACAACATTGCAGTATCTCTAGCTGAAATGCCAAGAATTATACCCAACGAGGGACATGCTTTATCATAGATGTGTTAGTTAATTATTGTAGTCTTTGAATACACCTGAGTGCATTATCTAAGTTGCACGGTATGTTGCAGGTGCAAACTGATTATCAAACCATATGTGATCGTGCCGTTGATGTATTGCTACCATTTATTTCAAATGTACCTGTGTGAATTGAGCTTAGCACTGGTATTCTCAATCAAGAACAATACCACGTGTAGCATGACTATCATAGATACAAATATTGTGTGCCTCTCTTTTCCATGCAGGTGAATGTTTCTCACAACTGCCAAACAGAATTCTTCTGGGCCATCAATGAATCACATTTGATTGCTTAGGGGATCAATTACAGTTATATTTATCAACGTTAGTGGCATATTTGAGAAAACGATTTTTGAAAATGATCACGAATTGTAATAATGGTTGTTATCTTTTTCATCATACAACT
>CM034540.1:19919304-19971936 GCA_020002185.1 Paraescarpia echinospica
TCGAAATATATACGCACCCCTATCTGGTGTGTAAACGAGAACATTACCATACACACTTCATTTC
Source organism: Paraescarpia echinospica (assembly GCA_020002185.1). Taxonomy (NCBI): domain Eukaryota; kingdom Metazoa; phylum Annelida; class Polychaeta; order Sabellida; family Siboglinidae; genus Paraescarpia; species Paraescarpia echinospica. The sequence continues at coordinate 19,919,369 of CM034540.1, forward strand.
CCTCTTACAACAAAACGGCTTCGTAGATTTGCATTACATTTTGTGTGAATACATAAACGCACTTGTGATGACAGACACAGAACAAATAAGTTATGCATATGATTTATTACCTAGCAACTACTTCAGAAGCCGTGTCAACCATTAGCCTATAAATTTTATTTATAAACTTCTGCCATCGAATATATATATATATATTTTTTTTTAAATACATAAATCAAGTTAGCACTTGATGGGGACAGACCGGATAAAAACAAAAAATTTTGTTTGGTGCTTCCTTGAACAATAAGTTTCACTTTTTGCTCGGAGTCAGCAACTTGTTTGGTTGGGTCCATAATTTCGCATACCACCACTGAACTCTTAACCCTATGCCGTTTTATTTACATTTTACCACGACATGTTACAAACAGGACAAATGTACCACATTTGTTGCTGTTTGCTGTAACACACTGATATTTCATTTTTTTTATTGGCGTCAATTTAGGTGCACCTTTTGATTTCTGTCAGTACAAATTTGGAGGTCCTTAATTGTTCACCCCCACTGAAATGAAAAATGCCGTTTTATTGAATTTGTTCCATGGGATATGTGACAAACCGGAAAAAACACCACATTTTTTCTATGTCCTCGAACAATACGCTTTCAAGTTAGTATATTCTAGGTGCGTCCATGGGCCCGAATGATCAGAGTTTGAAAAAGAATATCTTCCCGAAGTTGAGGAAAACCTGCACCACGAGGAGAGCTTCTTTGTGGTAAACACCGCCCGTGCAATCGAAGCACTGGCAAAGACTAGTACGACAACAATGATACATCGGTGATCGTTGACATCACGCATTCCATCGATGTCCCTTTAAAGAAGTGCTCACTTGCCGTCTACAAATGTCCTATCCCACAGTCCCTCCACCAAATCCAAGCTTGTATATATTTATTTGTATTTCGTTGACCAGTACACTGGTCCACTAGCAGACACCCATTGTAAATGTCTCTGCCATGACACCTTGTGGTTAGATTGGATAATGATGTAAGTACTGTAAAATCCATAATTTGTTATTAAGTTATAAAACAAAGCTGCATTGTATGGCATACAAAAGAAATGGCGAAGATCTAAAATTACATCTACATGTTTTCATCTATTAGACTTACCGTGGCCAAATAATATAATTATGTACATACAGGGCAAAACTGAAATATGGTGAATTTAGGCGCAATAGAAGTTATCTTATTATTATTATTATCCAGCTTCTCTCTCCGCTGTCGCTATCTCGGGTGGACTGATGACATCTGAAGACGGGGGAGGGGATGATGTTGAACATTTTCGCCGCTGCGCTGCTTATTACTGGGAGGGGGCATATTCATGTGTCTGCCCTCCAGTTGCGCCCTCCTTTCACGGTCGCAAAAAATACCTTAAGCCCATCAGAAAACTTCAATTTGCACCCGCCTTTAACGCTCGCCAAAACAACCATTCACGCTCACATTTACTAAGGCGGGGGGGGGGCAGAACCATGTGTCTGGGGAACGTCATCCTCGTTTCGATGGACCGATGATGATGAAAGGTGCCTCTTTAACTGGCGTGTTTACACAACATTTTGAAAGCTGCCTAAGCAATTCGATTTCTTTACTCGCTCAAACATTGGTTGACAGGATGTCACAGGTTTTTAGATGCCAATTACCTGTGTGAGCGAAGCAGAAGCATTAATTTAAAACTATTCTCAAAGACGTTTTTCCCCTTTCACGTCAAAGCAGATTCACGAAGAAGTAAACCTCCAAGTATTCATTTCGATATGATTCGTTTATGAATACTTCTTAAAATATTTTTTTGTAAAAATTAACACATACACTATGACATTAATTACGACCATGTTGGTACTAATGTAGTTATAAGACTTAAGTCGGGAAATGACGTTATAACATGTTTGACAATTTTCGTGCGAGCCGAGTGTTTATGCCAAAGAATCAGCTGTAATGATGGTTCAACCCTAATGTAGCCAGAGACAATTGCCGATCATGAGAATGTAGGTATTTGGGAAAGGTTACTGCGCTAATGACAAAAATGGTGCATGTGTTTCGTTGTCTACTCTTGACCGGCAGCTATGGTGATTGCCAAGCTCAAAGAATTGAAGTTAAATGTCGGCCGAGCAATTGGCTTTCACCAGCTACCATACGTTACCACCAACTTTGAACGATAAAAAAGTACACACTATTTTATTAAACAGACAACGTTCGTTACGTAAATAATTAACATACTATACACTTGGATATCAAACAATTGCATTTGTGACGGGCAATCGGGCTGAGGAAGCAGCTATAAGGGGCGAACCATATAGTACGTCACCCTAAATATGGACTTTTCTGAGATCCAAATTATATACGTTCTTTTTTATAAAAGACCCGGTAATTCGCAGGTAGAATAATATGTTACTTATAATTGAGCACGCGTATGCATGCATACATACATGCATGTATGTATGTATGTATGTATGTATGTATGCGGGTAGGTTAACGTTTTCCTCTTAGACGGTTTGAAACTCGAGGGCCAAACTTTCAGGGATTAATCGACGACCCAAAGAATAGAATGTAAGATCTATATCTTTCTAAAATACCCTATATATGCCAATATTCTCAATTTGTATGGGGTATATCAGTTGTTGGGAACCTAAACGTAATGTGCGCGTAATATGTAAAAACGTAACCTAAGAATAGCAGGAACCACGCGCTCGCAGCAAATACTTCGGGAAAACGGACCCTGCGTCGTGTACTAGGCAACACAGAGAACGCGCTGACGCAATAATGCTTATGTTTACCCTCATGCCAATAGCGTAATAATACTAATATTATTTGACAATTCTACACTATTACATCTAGGGACTATCGATGGACGTAAACTCACATTATCTCCGACCTTCGTCACTTTGAACAAACAACGAGCATCCAAGAGTGCGTTATGGTAGCTATGTAACGATGCTATGTGTTTCCTAACATTTCGTAAATATTACTATCACGACTGTCTACTACCGAGGCATCCCGTCAGGAGACAGGCATTTTGTTAATAACTAATAATAAGTAAAATTGAATAAGCAATAACACCGACAGTCCATGTTTAGACCTATGTACTTTTAATAGGTGTAACGAGTGATGTGGGGGGGGGGGGCGGTGCGGTAACTGCATGGGTAATTGCGCGAGGCTGTCGTTCGGGATTCGAGCCTAATGCAGTTTCGAAATGTGGACCCTTAGTTACCTGTTTATTTTGGACAGACATTATAAGTCGTATTTTTAATGGGAAGTAAACGTGTATACAAGCAAATGAAGACCCGTTAAGGGCGTTTAGCTGCTCCCAGAATACTTCTTCTGATCATGGAGTAAACGCTACGACCGTCTTGTCTCGGCGGTACCAGCGCAGTATAAGACAGCACATAATAACAACTACATCCCTATATTGAAGGCATTGGGGTTTCGGTTTGTATTGATAAGCTACAAACATTAAAGACACTTCTGATATATACATACATGCATACATACAAAATTACATACTTACATACATACATACATACATACATACATACACACGTACGTGCATACGTACATACGTACACGCATGCATATAAAAACACTACAGACTTCATTGATAAAGTGACCAGAATTAAAATTCCAATGGGATGCGCTACTGTTCTCCGTGGATGTAGAAAGCCTGTAAACCAATATTGACAATATTTCGGGGACTGAAGCAGTAAGATGCTAATTGCGGTAGCGCCTGAGAGGCAGCAAGCCAAATCGTGCTTGTGTTACTAACATGTTTTCTGCCTGTTTACGAAGGATTGAACAATCATAACTTCATTATTTACTCGTAATGCTGCAGTGATTTTCTTGGTGAACTTTTTATATAACAAGGTAGTGTACGTTGTCTACAATCTTGAAATGTTTTAATGTCGTCAGTCAACCGTGTCGCTGACGAAGCTAGTGGACTACAGGTCTTTAGACCGACAACGCCCGTGAGTGACCTAATTTGGTAAACTGTAACTAGCCAGGCATTGTTCTACCGTTGGCGGCGATGTGCCTACAGCACGTCTTTCGGGCTTTCCGTCCTGCCACCAGGGGTGTCACTCCTCGATTACCTGACACAGTGTATTTACTGATCAGACGTCTAGGACTGTCCACGGCGCGTCCAACTCTGCGTAGCAGACGTGGGGGCACGCACAAACAGCGCACGATCCGAACGCGGATTACCAGCCGTTTTGAAGATCCTTCACGAATTGTATGTCGGCAACACAGTGTGAGTGCGAATCTGGTAACTCTAAGAGCCGCCCCTGTTATGCCACACGGTGACATTCGTACGAAGTTCGCCTTGATCAATGCCATATCAATTCGAAACAAAGCGTTGCTCTTGCGCGATTACATTGATGAGCGCGAACTGGACCTTGTCGCCTTGACGGAAACCTGGCTGGGAGATGACGAAACGGTTGTTGTGTCTGAATTGTGTGGAGATGACTTCACACTAGTCCATCAGCCGCGTAGTGGAGCTCGTGGTGGTGGTGGTGTAGGTGTTCTGTTTAAAAAAAACACTGCAACTCGTTTCGCGTTCCGAAGTTGACACACATGCCAGTGAGGCGTTTCATGTTATTTTGCGGAACATCCGTATTGGCTGCACCACGCGCGTGATAGTCGTCTACCGACCGCCAGCATCCGACTTCCGCTCCTTCCTGGATGATGTTGGGAAGGTGTTGCTTATCGCATCGGCCCACCCTAGTGAAAATATTGTGTGTGGCGATTTTAACACGCGATATGGCGACCCAACATGTACTGATACAATGAACCTAGCTGATTTGCTGGAGACGTCTGGCTTTGCACAATATGTCAGAGGATCAACCCATGAGCGTGGCAACACACTGGATCTTGTTATCACATCGGAGACGTCAGACATTATTGCCACTGAAGTTAAACCGATGACTATGATCACCGACCACTATGCAACTGATTGTAAACTGCACCTGCCCAAACCAACGCGCCTGAAACGCCACGTCGAGTATCGAAAGTACGCAGCGATCGATAACAGTTGGTTTGCAGCTGATTTGGACCCGGTCGCCATTCTCGCACGGTATGACTCCTGTCTACGCACTCTCGTAGACGACCATGCCCCAATCGTCACACGAACTATCACGGTGATGCCGATGACTCCATGGCATACCGGCGAGCTTGCCGAGGCGAAACGTGCATTACGCCGTGCTGGACCCCACTGGCGGCGATCTGGTCTGACAGTCCATCGTCATATATAGGTGAAGGCACCGAGGATGGCACGGTCGCAGTATTACCAGTCCGAGATCACAGCAGCTGGCGGCAACATGCGACGGACATATAAGATTGCCAACACCCTGCTTGGCTGAAACGGTAACAAGTCGCTACCTGAAGGGTCTCATGCAACCGACTCTGAACTTGCGTCTAGCTTCCAAAGAAGCTTCACCGAGAAGATTGATGCGCTCCTGTGCAAACTGCCTCGGCAGCCAGTTGACGACCTAGCAATAGATGTCATGTCTCCACTGATGTATTTTGAGGCTGCGTCGCCGACAGATATCAAGAAGATAGTGTTGGCATCCGCTGCCAAGTCATGCGAACTTGATCCACTCCCATCGTCGCTCCTCAAGAGGCATGTTGATGCTCTCTCTCCGGTGGTAACACGTATAATCAATGCGTCTATATCCTCTTCCGTGGTTCCACAGGCGATGAAGCACGCTGTTGTGATACCAGTATTGAAGAAACATAACGACGACGTCAATGTCCTCTCTAACTATCGCCCCATCTCGAACATATCGTTTGTAGCGAAGACAGCAGAGCGTTTCATAGCACTACAAATACAGCACTTCCTCGAGAGAAACGGCGTATATCCAGTCTACCAGAGAGCATATCGCCCACGTCATAGCGCCGAGACAGCGCTTCTGCACATCCACAACGATGTAGCGCAGTCGACTGATGCACGTCGATGTGTACTTCTGGTGCTACTTGACCTTTCTGCTGCATTCGACACACTTGACCACGCTATTCTGTTGCGACGCCTGCACAGCTATGGCATCTGTGGTGCAGCACATGCTTAGCTAGCGTCCTACCTGCATAGCCGAACGTCTGTGGTACGCGTCAAAAACAAACATCGGAGATCAGTGTCATGAAGACCGGGGTTCCACAAGGATCGTTCCTTGGACCGATACTATTTAATGTTTACATTGCGCCACTAGCGAAAATTCTCCAACAACATGGTACACAACGTCATCTATACGCTGACGACACTCAACTGTACGTCGACTTTCCACCAACCGATCACGCAGAAGCACTCGCGCGTATGGAGGCCTGTCTTCGAGATGTCAACGTCTGGCTCTGCGACAATGGGTTAATACTCAACCGGTCTAAATCGCAGGCCATTGTCATCAAACCCTCCACCCTCTGCGCGCCAATAACACTAACACATGTCGATGTCTGCGGTCAGCTAGTGCCAATATTTGCTGTCGTCAGAGATCTCGGTTTTACTATTGATACCGACCTCTCGATGGCGGCACAAGTAGCAAATGCGTGTCGGAGTGCATATTACCACCTGCACCGCATCTCACGTATACGCGACACAATAACGACCGGAACAACCAAGTCTCGTACATGCTCTTGTTACTTCAAGAATAGACTACGGGAACGCGATGTTGTACGGAATATCCGACCGGTTACTCCACCGCCTTGAGATGGTACAACACTCTGCGGCCAGAGTCGTATTACGTATTAGTCGGGGCGATCGACAGAGCATCACTGCAGCACTGAATAGCCTGCACTCGTTGCCGGTGAAGTGGCGCATTCAGTATAAGTTACTCGTGCTTGTGTTCACCGCCCTTCACGACAAGACGCCGGCCTACCTCGCGTCATTGATTTCACCATACGTGCCGCGCCACGCACTTCGATCAACTGACTGCGGACTATTAACTGTACCGCTGTAGCGAAACATTTCGTCGTTGAAATATCTGGTCGGCGCAGAAGTCGTATGCGCACGAGCGGAAATAGATAACCGAATATTTCATTACTTAAGCGAAACATTTGGTCGCTGAAATATTTGGTAGATTTTGACCTGTGACCTTTACGTATTGTGTAGTGTTGGAACGCACGAGAGGAAACAAATATATCAAATATTTCATTAGGCTACATACACGAAACGTTTGGTCTGAAATATTTGACTGTTATGTTGCCAGTTGTCGCTGTGAATGCTAGCTTGCTTTTGATAATATTATCATACATGAACTGTGTTATTATTGCATGAATAATTAATTGGGGCCAATGTCACTGCAATTACTAAATTAGCCTACATTTAAGAATATGGGAACGACTGTTTTTGCTGTTATATAGTTCGTGTTCATTATAAGTTGATAAATGTAATTATGCACATGATTGTGCACAGTTAAGTTCAATTAAAAGTTGTAGGCTGCATGCATAAAATAATTTCATTAATAATAAATAATGAATTTACTAAGGATGTTATTACTATTATGATATTATAATTACTACACTGGGCAAAATCTATAGATTCACCGTCTGATGGTGTTTGTTTTGTACTGACAATTGAATTGGGAGAGAATATGTGTATTATTAGTCATGAATGAATGTGTACAATTTATAACAATGGCTTTCATAAATCTAATCTACCTGTAATCATAATAATTTTATTATTATGCCCAATGATACATGTTTAGCTTTGATCATATTTAGCCTAGATTGTGAGTAGATGTAAACGTCAAATCAATTGTCACACAGTTTATTCATGCACACCATCTTGATTATAATATTATAACTGGTTTGCTAAACAAATATGACTTGGTGTCCTTATAGTGTTATAATTCAATGTCCCTGGAGTTCTCTAACGCAATGTTCGTGGAGTTCTAGTACTCAACAAGAATAATGATTAATTAAAAGCATATCTATACCAAACGTTCAGTACTAACTAGTTATTCGATATGCCACTACCAACGTTCACAATTTCTTTTCCAATCACTTTCCTACGAGTGATCGTGAATGTCACTTCATAAGTTAAGTTTCTCACGTGCTCTATGGTTTCTCCCTGATCTACGAAGATTTGCACTGGTTGTACAGTTCTGTTCAGATGTGTGGGGAGATTCCATCTCTGGCTGAGTTACGTCATGCGGTACATCATGTGGTATGTCAGGCGGTACGTCACGTGGTACGTCAGGCAGTTCTGCATGAACAGGTTCCTCCGGAGGCAGTTTGTGAGACAATTCAAGAGGCAGTTCAGAAGATGGTGTCTTCTCCGGCACCGAGCTATCACCATTCACACAACGACTCCTCACATGGTCAAAGTGTCTACGCACTACTCTCCCATCCTCGAGGCGAACGTGGACTGAATGACACGGGGCCAGTCCGTTCCACGAAACGTCACTGAGCCATTTTGTTTTGCCACTGAAGTTTGTAACTTGTTCTACAACAACACCGGGTGCAACCTGCTGGAGATCGGAAGCGAGGCTCTGTGTAATCGACTTCCAGCGAGGCCGGACCGCAATGTCTTGTGGGCCAACACCACGTCGAAGATTCCTTGACGGTGTCACACCTGCCTAACCTACAATTGCATTGGCTTGTTCTTCGTTCAGGCCGAGAGTTTCAAGGGTTTGCCCAAACAGAAACGGCTCTATAACACGCCTCTTGTACGATGCACTGCAATGGAATGAATAACATATCTAAAGAGAAATCATGTACAGCCTGTTACAGAAGATACATACAGTTAACACATAAAAAACACTATTTCCCATTTGCATTATTTAAATCGATCCAGTAGTCTCCAAGGAATCAGTGTTAGAATAACACCTCCGTTACAAATGTGATGCTTAATGAATTTTTTACTTGAAGTTAGTGATGTGTCAATGAAATGCAGATTGTTGCATCCGCTCGTGCACTTTCATTATTCCAACTATTAAATTCAAATAGGCTATTAAAATAGTACAGAGTTCGGCGCAAAAGGACGTTAGATTTGACGAGCCATTGTATAGAGACAGCACTTTTTGTAGATTGTAGCGATATGACATCTAGTAAGCATATATCGTTAGATTATACCTACTTTCACCTTAAAAGCTTCACAATCCAGGTGCTAGTAAGACGTAATGTTTTGAGTTAAACAAAGTAACGACTGCCATAACTTGGACATACATATATCCATGTATAATTATATCAATTATCCTTATTCTTGTAACTTACAAAGATGACAATTTTCTCAAATTGTCTGGCACCAGATATCGCGTTTTGGTGGAATATATCGCTGTTTGTGTTGTGGTCTCGCATGCCTGCTTTGCCTGCATAAGCAGTGTTGCCGCAACCTAAAACATGTGAAATGTGTCAGCAATAAATTAATAAATAAGACTAGCATTTAGCACATCTAATCACGTTAACCAATAATAATTATTATTGTATTGACAGTTTCACGCTCTTGACTATGGCCACCAAATGGCAGGAAAATCAAACAGGAAATCTCTAAACTCACAAATAGACAGCCGTGTTCTGTTGATAATGGATAACGGTACTAAAAATCAAGTGCTTTTATCAAAAAGTTTAAACTGCAGTGATTAAGAAGAAATAAAATAGTTTATTTTAATCAATGATTTTAATAAAAAATCATTTGATTTCAATCGTGATTTAAATCAGCTTACCCTACACATGGGTATGCCACGTCATGGGCAACAGGGCAAATAGTATTACTGCAAGCTATAATGTACTATTACCATATTCCGGCTCAATAGTTATGTGTACAGTACAGTAACTGTACTGTACACATAACTATAAAAGTAAAGTGTAAAGCGCCTTGAGCATTTAAGTTTTTGGACCAACTATTCACACTGTCATGGTCAATGTTACATTGGTGGATTAACTAACTATTATTGGTCACCAAAAAAACATGAGGCATAATTGTTCCATATGCCAGGGGGAAAGTGTAGGGTTAGGTTTAGCCTTTCTAAAGGTTATTTGGAAATAATTAAGGTAGCAGTATGTTTGTATTTACACTTGCATTGTATATAAATCTATCTATTCGTGCTGATCATCAGGTGTAAATAGCCTAGACTGCCTATGGGTATGCCTATAGAATAACCATGTCCATGCCTATGCACATGGCCAAGCCAATGGCTATGCCTTGGGCTTGGCTATGGCAGCTATGACTATGTCTATGTAGGGTGCAGTGGCTCAGGGGTAGAGTCCTTGGCTGCCGTGTCGATCAGTTCACTCAGATGTATGAATGAGTACCTGGCTATAGACAGTGGTGGATATTTGTGTACGATTAGTCTTCGCGCATCAATTGCAGCGTGGCTGGATGCTTCCCACAGAAGTTGAGATGGTGTTCGATTGAACAGGACTGCCAGGGGAGTAAAGTGTAAAGCGCCTTGAGCAGTCCTGAGGATTGGTCCGGACACTGCGCTATATAAGAACTTACCTTTACTTTTATGTCGTGTATGCTAAACTTTATAGACTTAGACCTTAATTGCATAATTTAGGTATAACCATTGCCATCAGCATGTATCCTACACAGCCATGGTCATGATATAAGGTAATAAATTATAGGTCGAGGCTTGGGAAAAACAAAAATATTGTTGTTGATAACGTAACCTTAACTTAACACACAACCCTGAAACTAACCCATGGCTATGTCCCTATGCCCATGGCATAGCCATAGCCATAGCCATAGGGACATAGCCATGGCATAGGCCATAGCTGTAGCCATGACATAGCCATAGGTAATAGGCATTGCGGGCATAACAGGCAGTCTTAGTATCAGATTAAGACTAGTCACAAACTCAGCCTAAGCCTAAGGCTAAACCTAAACAAAGGGGAAGAAGTGTTGCAGCCGGGGGAGGGGGGCATGGATGTCATGCAAATGTCAGTCACTGTACTGCAAATAGTAATTCCAATGTCATTCAGAACTTACAGTCACCTGGGCACGCTGCAACGTCCAACGACAGAATATTTCAGTAAGCTTGCCGGGAAATTTGCACGTGACTCAATATGACCCATATAGGGCACCGCGCATGCGCACAATTGAAAATCGACCATATATTTCAAGAAGAAATATTTCAGTACACCGCGGCACAACCTTGAGCGGTACGGCCGTCGCTCGTTTTCGCGCGCAGGACCGACCCTCTGGAATTCGTTGCCGAAAGACTTACGACTGATACAGTGCATGGACACATTTAAAGCTCGTCTTAAAACACACTATTTTAAACTCGTTTTTAATGTTTAGTTGTCATAATTTTATCCTTTGGTCGTCATACCCCATATTTATTTTATTATCTGAAATTTTTATTGAAACTAATAATGTATTGCTGTGGTTATTTATTATTTATTAATTAACTAATATATATATTTATAATATATTTATCTCGCAATTTACTATATAGATGTTTTATATAGTTATGTATTTATATGTATACTTATTTTTACTGCGGATGATATATAATATAATTTACATCAGTGTCATCTTTGATTTAATTTCTCTAGTTCAGCTTTGTATTTATATGTTTTACTTGTATTATTATTATTATATTTATTTCTTATAATTTCTAACGACTATTGTCAACACTACTGAACAGAGTTCTACTTTGGATTTAATGTATAAATAAAGTTATTATTATTATTTATAAGACAAGCTTATTACAAAACCCGGATTTTGACCGCCCAGACGCAGATATTTTAAAACTACTTAAAATTCCTTAGAACACAACGACTAATTTATTCGGATCAAACTGGTACCTTCAAATTTTCGGCACTACAATGGGGAAACGATTTACCCCAACTATGCCACTCTTTTTATTGCTGGGTGGAAGAAACAAGCACTAAGGAAATGCAACAAATTACGTACCATTAATCTATTTACGATATTTGGATGATATCTTCGGAATCTGGACACATGGGAATTATGAATTCCTAGTTTTTTTGACATACCAAATAACCATCAAAATTGCGTAGAATTAACGTCAGCTACGAGCAAACACTCAATAGAGTTATTGGACACTACGATCTTTAAAGGCGAACGTTTTAATTCGACGGGACATCTTGACAGCAACGTTCATTTTAAACCAACATATACACATCAACTACTGTACAAAGACTCGTTCCATCCGAAACATACCTTTCTGGTATCTTCAAGTCGTAATTATAACGATTTCACAGGATTTAAAACATTAAATCAGACTTTGAGGAATCCGTACAAACACTTTTTCATAGCCTGAGGAAAAGGAATTAAACATCGCGTTTTTAAGGTATATTAAATCAAAGCACTACCCTAGCGGACATTACAAATCAGAACAGAAAAAAACAAGCCATGAAATGTCAGGTTAAAAGGTGTCTAGGTTGTATGGTATTTGTAGAATTCACACCTATTAACAACACAAGGAGGCCACCACAAGAGAAAACCAACAATTGCGGTACATCCAGCGTGGTGTACCTAATTATCTGCAGCGCTTGCCCCGCAAGATACGTAGGTAAGACTGGCAATCAACTCCGAACACGTCTAAATAATCACAGATCGGACATATGACATCACAACGACACACAAGTGGCAAAGCATTTTAACGGAGCTGGTCACTTAATATCCGATTTGCGAATCACAATCTTGGAATCAGGGCCATTTTCTGACGTCGTTTACAGAACCATATTGTTGAGGGTCAACTTGGTCTCCAGCGATGGCCGTTATCCAGCCACAATGAATTGCTCCAGACACTTGGACAATACCGGTGTGAGTGATATTGGGCGAAGGTCTTTATGAATGAGCTTGGGCTGTCGTACTTTTGGTATAGGTCTGATGTCAGCGCATTTCAAAAGCTGTGGTACAGTCCCTTCCCGCAGGCTGCTGTTGAAGATCGCGCACACGGGGGAGCAATTATGGTGGCGTAGTCGTGTAGAATCCAGTTAGGTATTTCGTCGGGGCCGACAGCTTTGTCTGTTCTAATCCGTGATAGAGAATTGGCTACTTCTGCGACGCTGAAGATGTAGGTATCTGGGACAGTAGCATCAGCTCCTAATACATACATACATACATACATACATACATACACACATACACACATACACACATACACACATACACACATACACACATACACACAAACACACATACACACATACACACATACACACACACACACACACACACACACATACACACATACACGCATACATGCATACATGCATACATACATACATGCATACATACATACATACATACATACATATATACATGCATACATACACACACATAAACATACAAACATACATACATACACACATACCATGCATGGGTTTATTTGATTCGTTAATTAAATTAACTCAATTGACTTAATTTAATTTAATGAGTGAACATTCTCTAGAGACACAATTTTATTTTATTTTATTAATTAACCTTTCTGGAAGAGGTTAATTTATTAAATTTGCAAAATATCAGTAAACTATCATTTAGCTATGTTTTGTTAGGTAGTACTATAATATTATGCATTCCTGAGGTGACTGTCACTGGCCTGCAGTCAGTAGATATAATTAGTTTTCATGATCATAATGCTGTCTAGGAGCAGTGAATGACACAACTGACATCAAAGGTGGCAATTAGTTAAGTTCAGATAATTGTTTGAACAGGCTCAGATGTCCAGCTAGGATCAATCTGTGACTGAGCTGGTGGACTGTGATGATCAGTTGGTGACCCAGTGCTACTGTTTTGCTAATAACTAATAATAAATAAAACCGACTAAGCAATAACACCAACTGTCCATGTTTAGACCTGTGTACTTTTAATAGGTGTAATGATTGATGTGTGGAGGAGCCGGTGCGGTTCCTGCAAGGGTAATTGCGCCATGCTGTTGATCGGGATTCGAGTCAACCTATGCCTAAAGCAGTTTCCAAATTTGGATCCTTAATTACCTGTTTCTTTTGGACAGACATTATCATTCGTATTTTTTAATGGGACGTAAACGTGTATACAAGCAAATGGAAAACCCATCAAGGGCGCTTTTTAGCTGCTCCCAGAAAACTTCTTCTGATCATGGAGTAAGCGCTACGACCGCCTTGTCTAGGCGGTACCAGCGCAGTATAAGACAGCACATAATAACATTGACATCCCTATATTGAAGGCATTGGGGTTTCGGCTTGTATTGATAACCTACAAACACTAAAGACACTTCTGATACATACATACGTACATACGTACAAACGTACATGCTTACATACATACATACATACATACATACCAAGCATGTGTTTATTTGATTCGTTAATTAAATTAACTCAATTGACTTAATTAATTAACATTATCTAGATACACAATTTTATGTTATTTAGTAAATTTACCTTAGATGTTGATTTTATTTATAAACTCTCAGTTAACTATCAGTTAGCTTTATTTTATTGGGTATTATTATATGCATTCCTGAGGTGATTGTCACTGGCCTGTTGTCAGTAGATATACTTAGTTTTCATGATCATAATGCTGTATAGGAGCAGTCAGTGACACAACTGACATCAAATGTGGCAATTAGCTAAGTCCAGATAATTGTTTGAACAGGCTCAAATGTCCAGTCAGGATCAGTCTGTGACTGAGCTGGTGAACTGTGTTGTTCAGTTGGTGACCAGGTGCTACAATTCTATTATGTAAGACAATGTTCTGAGCTGGGTGCTTGGATTTCGCCATATTTCAGTACAGCATGTACTATTTGGAAACGGCTGGTCTAGTAGACGAAAATATATAAATACAATTGGTAGATTTGTGCACCATTTCTTTAGTTTGCCATATAATATTGCTTTGTATCATAACTTATAAGAAATTATGGCTTTTACAGCATTTGCATCATTATTCAATCAACCCTACAAGGTGTGGTGAGGTGGTGACACAGGTCTATGTGATGTGTCTAGTGACGTAGTGTAGTGAGTAGTGTGCAGTGCATGCGCTTCACGCTCTCGCTTCCAGATCCGACCGCCAGCTAGCCACTTCACAGGGGTGAAACGGGAGCTGAATGCGTAAGCCTCCTCTGTTGGTACATAGCCTCTCCACAGACAAGACTCTAGCATGACTGCAGATACTGGGCACCTTGCGGCCCAAGGCTAACATGCTAGGGATCTAGGAGAATTACTACTCTGATTCCAAACCTGGGTAAACCCACCTCATTAGCCTTGGCAGGCAGTGGGTCTAGGAGAAGTAAAACTCTGATTTTAAACCAAAGAGACGGTCCCTCCTACAGTCTTTGAAATACATGTAGAGAGGTTGGGCTTCAGGCTAGCGACCTGTTGTCTAGTTGGTGCCCCGAAGACCGGAGTCTTCTCGGCAAAGAGTAAGACCCGCATCCGAAGCGGGTCTTACTATAATGTCCGAACATTAGGCGAGAGTTCAAAGCTCGAACAATTGATTAAAGAGATGGGAAACTACAAGATCAACATACTATGTCTCAGCGAGGTTCGTTGGACTGACTCAGGACAATTCTAATCAGGAAACAATACCATACTGTTCTCTGGAAGACAATACGATATCCATCGTGGTAGTGTTGCCATCGTCCTTGACAAAGATGCGAGCAGTGCGCTTACATAATGGACCCCAGTGAATGAACGATTAATTACTTACAACAAGATTTATAGCATCACATGCCAAAGTCACCATCACCCAATGCTATGCACCACCCAACAGCCACGATGAATATGAGAAAGACAGCTTTTATGAGCAACTACAGGACCTGGTAGACAAGATTCCACATCATGACATAACTATTGTTATGGGATACATGAATGCTCAGATCGGTAAACCGGTTTGTGCAATTCTGTGCAATGAGCAACTTAGTGATCGGATCTACACTCTTTGAACACAAAGACATACACAAAATAACATGGTTTTCAAATGACCAAAAGACCTTCACACAGATCGAACATGTTGCTATTGGACCAGGCTGGAGGACTCCGTGTCTGCAGGACATCAGAGTGCCCCGTGGAGCAGACATCGGTAATGATCACCACTTAGTTATTGCGAAAATCAAGATCAAGTTCAGGAGACAAAAGAAGAAGACAAACATGACTAAGAGATTCGATATGAACAAGCTCCAGAACCCAGTGACCAAATACGAATACCAAGCTGTCCTGAGAAATCGTTTGCTGCCCTTGCAGATCCTACACCAGGTTCACCGGAATGGTGGAAAAAGATCGATGAAAGATGCGATGATGGCAGCGGGCAAAGACGTTCTGAGATTCCAGAAATCTCTGAAGCAGTCTTGGATCAGTGATCACACATGGGGTTTGATTGCGGAGAGGAAATGCCTGCAACAGAAACGACAAAATGAGTCCTGCAGCGCAGCTTCCTACCGGGCCTATAGTAAGGACATATATGTGAAGCGTAGTGCACCAAAGGACAAGCGCAAATGGTTTGACAGACATACACGGAAGGCAGAGAACGGAGCTGCCCGAAATGACATGAGACAGGTATACCGCATTGCCAAGAAAATCACTGGCAGTACAAAGGCAAGGTCTGGACCAATCAAAGCCAAAGACGGATCTCTACTGTCGAAAGGAGATGACATACTAGAGTGATGGGCATAACACTTTAGAGAGGTACTCAATAGAACGGCACCTAACAATTGGTGAAACAATTGTACAATGGATGTGCGGACTATGCAACCAGATCTGGGACTCGGGCATCGTTCACGAAGACAGGAAAGGTGGTACTGTTGTCTGTATCCCAAAGAAAGGAAACCTAACAGCATGTGACAACTGGAGAGGTGTTACATTGCAGTCAATACCAGGGAAAGTTACTGCCAGATGATACTGAACCGAATGCGACAGGTGGTAGATGGCGAACTGCGTGAGGAACATGCAGGCTTTAGGCCCAAACGCTCTTGTGCTGAGCAGTTATTCACATTCAGAGGCATTATTGAGAAATGTCAAGAGTACCAGTTACCCCTCGCAATCAGTTTCATATACTTCACCAAGGCGTTTGACGGCATCCACAGACCCTCCATGTGGAAAATATTAACCACGTATGGAATCCCACAAACAGCAATCGAGAAAATATAAGAAAACTCGAGATGTTGTGTAAAAACAGAAGATGGCTACAACGACTGTTTCCATGTGATGACTGGTGTCAGTCAAGGCTGCATTGTTTCCCCCCTCTCTTTGCCGTGACCATCGACTGGGTCATGCAGCTAGCAACCACAGGCAATGAAGGATTTGTGCGGGTTAAGGAGGAGCGCTTATCAGACCTGGACTTTGCTGATGACATTGCTGTCCTCTCAGACACCACCCAGGGCCTACAACGTCTCGTGGAATCAGTCAGCAAATACGCTAATGGCTTGGGACTTGTCATCAGTGAAAAGAAGCCATAAAAGCATGCTGACAAGGGAGCACCAATCACACACAGATGTTTTGATCGACCAGAAAAAAGTAGAAACAGTCGAAAACTTCACCTACCTTGGCAGCTCCACCAACATCCAAGGAATCATCGATCATGGACTAAACTGCATAGTGGGGAAAGCGTCAGCAGCCTTCAACCAGGTGAGGAAAATTTGGAACAACAAGAAATTACCTTGAAATCTAAACTCCACTTTTATAACTCATACGTTACACCAACCCTCCTATATGGATGTGAAACATTTCAACTAAAAATAAGCCAAGAAAAAAAAATTGATGCATCCGACACTAAATGCCTGCGAAAGATCTCGGGAATACACTGCAGCGACCATGTGACGAACATATGCTATGCGCTTTGAATGTTGCTACACAGCATCCTGTGTAGGTGGAATATCTTCATGGTATGATTCCTTTGCCAGAATAACTTCCTCATTGCCTCGATAACGGAGACCACAAGGCTTCTCTAGTTACAAAATACAATGGTGAAGCGTTCCAGGAGTTGAACTATCGCGAATCCAGATCCAAATGGATGGACGGATTAAGTACCATGTAAATTAATCCTTCGGTCACTTCAGGGTATACATTCTAGGTGTCTCATGCTGTATCCCTGCCATTGCCGAAGGATGCAGACGTCGTACTGCACCTCGCCTAAACTGGCTAAACCGTAGAAACTGACAAGGACGTCGACTTGTTTGTTCGCAGAGCATGACAAATGCCATTACCATTACGGTCAATAACGTTATTGCCAGTCCCAAAGGCTATCAAAATATATGCAGCTGAAGAAAAATATGACTAGCCCGTACATCTTAATTATCACCACAGAGTGTATCAAATACGAGTTGGTCCCCTTTCCAAAACAGTCTGCACAATGACAAGTCAGTTTCCTCGAGGTCACAGTGTACCATATCATAGTTGTACCTATTGACGATCACTGAGGTTCCTGATGTGGCAGTCATTTCCGTTCAACCTGGGTATTCGAGATTTGGTGGGGAGAAATGAAAATAGCTCATGTTTCTTGATGACTGACAACGGAAGTAAATCCAGTTTATTGGCACCGTCTTGCCCCTGGTTACCTTCATCCAAGTCTCGTTACCACGCTACTCTCGTTTGGATTATTTGATGCTGCTGGGGAGGTTCGTGTCCCACAAAATCTCAACGCTGGTGGAGTTAACTAAGTGCTTCCTGATGCGAGGAATAACAACAGTGTCTGCACTCATCAAACGTGGTGATGTTGGTTGTGGAAAGAATATGGGAAGGACCGAAGGTATGGAAGAGTTTTTATTGTCTGAAAAATGCACACATATAAAGGTTCTTTGCAGCAAGACGATGCATAACCGAGAAAAAAATGGTCAGTCAATTCTTCAGCATTGAAATATTTCCTGCCTGCTTGGTTTTGGACTGTGGCTCAGGACAGTTGCAGATGGTGCGTAAGCTCTTCTTTAATGGGGCATGGATTGAATGCGTTATGTCAACGGTCACCGATTTATCGTTGTTGTACTAATCTTTGCCCATGCTTCGATCGCACGGGCGATGTTAAAGCAAAGAAGCTGTCCTCATGATGATGGCATTTCTCAACTTCCGGAAGGTATGCTATCTCAAACTCTGATAATTCGGGTTCACGGACGCAAAAATCAAGCAAAAATGTGGTGTGTTTTTTTGGTTTGCCACATATATGCCATGAAACATATTCACTAAAACAGCACTTATTTCAGTGGGGGTGAACAATAGACCCCCAAATTTATACTGGCACCAATCAAAAAGTGAGAAGTTATTATTGAAGGAGCAAAAAAAATGTGGTGCTTTAAATGTAGTCGGCATTTCCCTTATCCTTTTTTTTATAAAACAACAGATACCCGTTCAACGGGGGTAAATGCATGGACCCACCTAAAATGTTCTGATGCCAATAACAAAATATGTCTGTAACATATGTTAGTGTAATATAACGGCTTAGGGCCAAGGGTTCAGTGAGGGATAAGACATTATGGACCCACTCCAAATATATGCTAATTCGTACGAAACTTTGAAATCATGGTGTTCTAGGAAGAATGCAGTAAAACAAGTTGGTGTTTTTATTCGGTAAGCCCCATATAATCCCATGACAGAGTGTAGTAAAAAGGCATATTTCGATCAAATAAGGGGTAAAAAAAATGATGGACCCAAACAAACAATTTGTTACCACCAATCAAAGCGTGAAATTGTATTGTTTAATGAAGCAACACTAAATATTTGGCGCTTTTCTCCGGTCTGTACCACATAAAAGGGGGCTGAAAACTTATGAAACCACCCAAACAAATTGCTTACTCCGATTAAAAAGTTAATTCTTATAGTTCAAGAATGCACACAAAAAAGTGGTGCTTTTACCCGGTCTGTCTCCATCAAGTTGCCAAGGTACCTGACTGTACATCTACGCATGCTTAAATACACACATACATTCATATACAAGCACCACGGTGTGTATTAATTGTTTTTATTTGATCTTGAAATGCAAGGTCATGGGCAGGCATTCTTGCACACATACATGCATACATATATAATTGCACACATACATTAGTACATATATACAAAAACAGTGAGTGGTGCTAATGAAAAAAGTTACACTTCACGTTCGGTAACATATAAATTTGACCTTGTAATCGAAGGTCAATGACGCATCATCTGATTTAAAGCCCCTCTAATCAGATCCGCCGTGAAATTTTACATAATTATTACGATATATTGACACATTTCATTGCTTTTATTTGACAAGAAAAAAGTGCCATGGCCTTTACTTAACAAACCGTACTAAAATAGATGACCTCATAACAGTCCCGCATTGGTATGGCTGAACGCGACAACACATTTAATTGCTAGTGACAAATCCGGAAACATTTCAGTGACATCATTCTCACAAAATGCAATGAATGCGCACTTCGGATTTTCATATATGGCACAGGCCCCGACGTGTAAATAGTCAGATTCATACAACCAATCCGAGTAGTCAGAGCAGTGGCTCCACACTGTGGACAACTGTCAACCAGATTAGACGCGTTGAGAAACATGTGGCGCCGATAGCGGCGAGTACCTAAACCACATTGCGGAAGTATGTTCGTCTTTCCAGTTGGGTTATACGTTAAGTCATGGCTTATAGGTTGCATAACTGTGTCTCTAAACTTATAACAACATATCTCACAGTGTGTATCATTTGGACATCTTTTCCAGGTAAGTGGAAAGATATTGCCATATTCATTGGCGTTATTCATAGTCGACACCTGATTGAATCATGAAATTAGTGATTAGAATTCAGCGATAGAGTTCTATACCTTGCAGTAGTGTATACCTGACAGTAGCATATCCATGTCAATAACATACATCTTACAGAAATGTACACCTGACAGTATCATACACCTGACGGTAACCTATAGCTGACAGTAACAAACACCTGGCCATAACACACAATTAACAATAACAAACAAGTGAGAATAACATAACCTGACAGTGACACACACCTTACAGTGACACACGCCTGTCAGTGACACACACCATGACACATGTACACATCTCACAGTGACACAAACCTCACGGTGCCACACATACACCTCACTGTGACAAACACCTAACGGTGACATACATCTCATAGTGACTCGCATGTTGCAGTGTCACACACCTCAATATGACACTCACCTCACATTGACATGAAACTCATATGAAAACACACCTCATAGTGACACACTCCACACAGTAACATACACTTCACAGTCACTTAAACCTCTTAGTGACACACACCTCTTAGTGACACACACCTCGCAGTGTCACACAACTCACAGTGACACTCACCTCACAGTGACACACACCTCACAGTGACACACACCTCAATGTGACATACACGTCACTGTGACATACACGTCACTGTGACACACACATCTCACACTGACACACAAACCTCAAAATGACACTCACCTCACATTGACACAAACGCCTCACAGTGACACACACCTCACAGTGACATAAAACTCATATGAAAACACACCTCATAGTGACACACTCCTCACAGTGACATACACTTCGCAGTCACTTAAACCTCACACTGATATACACATCTTGCATTGACATACACCCCACAGTGACATAAAACTCATATTAACTGACACCTCATAGAGACACAATCCTTACAGTGATATACACCTCACAGTGACACACATACATCACAGTGACACATACCTCATAGTGTCACATACCTCACAATGACACACACCTTACAGTGACACACACCTCACAGCGATACCCATCTCACAGTGACACGCACACATCACAGTGTCACACATCTCACAGCGATACACACATCACAGTGTCACACACTTCACACTGACACACACCTCACAGTGACACACACATCATAGTGACACACACCTCACAGTGCCACACTCCTCACAATGACACACACACCTTACAGTGACACATACACCTCACAGTGACACACACCTCACAGTGACATAAAACTCATATGAAAACACACCTCACAGTGACACACCTCAATGTGACATAAACCTCACACTGACATACACATCTTGCATTGACATACACCCCACAGTGACATAAAACTCATATTAACTGACACCTCATAGTGACACAATCCTCACAGTGATATACACCTCACAGTGACACACACACACACACACATCACAGTGACACATACCTCACAGTGTCACACACCTCACAATGACACACACCTTACAGTGACACACACTTCAAAATGACACATACCTTACATTGACACACACACATCACAGTGACCCACACACACATCACAGTGACACACATCCAGGGTGCACGGTGGATTTAGTTGACAGGTAGTCCATCGGACTAGCTGACTCAGAAACAACTAGTCCTCATATTATTTTACTAGTCCTTAAAAATAAATGTGCCAAGTACCATCAATCATACTGTTGTGTCATATATGTGTGACACATAGTAAAAGTAGCTTTATTTCATAAAGAAAACAAGCCGTTTCCCATTTCAATTAAATGTTCAACTAAATGTGTCATTAATAGAAACAAATACATGTGATTTCGTAGATCCAATTGCAAAGTTATCAGAAGAAATGACTAGTTTAATCAGGGGCAGCAAACAGGAGTCGTGGACAAGGTGATGCCAGCAGAATTTGAAGCCTCACGGCGACAAAGGACCGACATTGTCGGACTAAGTTGCATCATTTGCCCTATACTTTTCATTAGCGTTTTCTTTCCCGAAGCCGACTAAACAATCAGTAACATTGCTGGCGTTTGGTAACTTGCTAAAATAATCACCCAATGCAGAAATAACACAACTACCATCACGACGGGATAGCACGTAACGATGTCTGTAACCCGCGCATGTATGTTTGTCCATGTCGCTCATCACTCATGGTCGCTAGGTGGCACTACGCTAACCGGATGTAAACAGCCGCCATTTACATTCACTGCGTTCAGCAAGTTTCCCATCTGACAGTCGTACGGAATATTTAGCTGCCTGTGATAAAATACTACCTTACTGTCTTATTTTGTTTTATTCCATCACAACACCCAACTAGCGTATACATAGCGTAAATTAATTCACATAATAACAGCTAGTCCTATGGGACTACTCCACTAAATAAGGACTAGTCCGATCACAGAAACTACTCGTCCGGGACGATCGGACCGGCCTTATTTCGCAGCCTGACATCACACAATGACACACACCTCACAGTGACACACACCTCGCAGTGACACACATACATCACAGTAACACACACTTCACAGTGTGACACACCTTACAGTGAGACACTCCTCTCAACAATACACACCTCACAGTGACACACACCTCTCAGTGACATACACCTCTCATTGACATACACCTCACATACACACACACCCCACAGTGACACACACCTGACATTGGTGCTGGATAAGAAGTACTTCAAAATTCAGTTGCCGCTTCTATTTTGAACAGTAAGTAATATTGAGTTTGCACTGTTTTTGAAAATCCCACACACCCTCCCTGGTATTGGGTTAACAGTGGTTTTCAAATAGATCAGCTCGTGCACTGCGTGTAGAGACATTGTGAAACATTGACCACATAGTAGTTGACGAAGTTTTTTTGTAATTTTTGACGCTTTTTCCCTGCTTTAGTTAGGTACACAAAGTTTTACATTATTGCTTTTTCCTCCACTGAATGTTCAGTAGAGTACGCATGGTTTTTAGGGAGGGTACTTTTTATAAGTACGTTTTGTGTGTCAGTTCGGCCAAGCCTTTCTGTGTGATGTGTTACTAGTTTTTTTTTTTATTGATGTGTATATGTGTATGTGTGTGTATATATATATATATATAGATGTGTATATATATAAATATATATATATATATAAAGCACGTTTATTAATTATGTGTTGTTACCATTATTTTCATTATGGTTTGTTTACCAATGTTGTGGTGATTAGGCCACTTCTATGTATTATGCGTTCCTGGGGGGATCGAGTACCCCAGCTTTTCTGTTTGTACATGTATGTGTATGGTTAAAGAACTTGGTAATTTCGCCCCTACTGTGGAACTTGTAAACAATCATAATTGTTACTCCCATGTAGGGGCTCTTCAGCACTCCATACCTATGATTAACACGGTATTAAATAAATGGAATGCCATTTTCTCACTCATACATATTTGTCTAGTTATGACTGATATTTACATATTGAATGGTATTGAATGATACGTTCAAATACCAATGAGAGTACCATTGAAAACTTATTTATCATTGAATGGTCCAGTGGTACTGAATGGTATATTCAAATAATATTAAGAGTACTACTAAGACATATTGAGTTATCACTGAATGGTATTGAATGATGTGTTTAAATACCATTGGGAGTACCTCTGAAACATAATTTATAATTGAATGGTCCAGTGGTACTGAATTGTATGTTCAAATACCTCTGAGAGTACCACTGAGACATACTGAGTTATTATTGAATGGTATTGAATGATTATGTTCATTATACCATTGTGAGTACCACTGAAACATGAGTTATCATTGAATGGTCCAGTGGTACTGAATGGATTTTTCAAATACCATTGAGAGTACCACTGGAACACATGGGTTTTTCATTGAATGGTACATTCAAATACCACTGCAAGTACTACTGAAGCCTGATTTATCATTGAATGGTCCAGTGGTACTGAATGGTATGTTCAAATACCATTGAGAGTACCACTGAGACACACTGATTTATTATTGAATGGTATTGAATGATACGTTCAAATACCATTGAGAGTACCATTGATACACTGATTTATCATGAATGGTATTGAGTGATATGTTCAAATACCATTGAGAGTACCATTGAGACACTGATTTATCATTCAATGGTCCAATGGTACTGAATGGGAGTTTCAAATACAATTGAAAGTACCCTGAGTTCTACTGATTTACCATTGAATGGTCCAAGGGTATCGAATGGTACTCAATGGTATACCATTGGCTCTTTTTTATAAAAGGACCAGCAGGTAAAAGCTTAATGGTCACCAGTTTGAACAGTCAACGGTTCCGCCTGAGCAGCCATAGAAAGCGAGCCTAGCGTGGTGACTAACAGTGCGTGTGATGACAGTTGCTACTCACCTGTTCTAACTGTACACTTCCCAACAGTCGGCGCCACCAGTGATCCGGTGAGTGAAAATACAACTAGAAAAGCGCGCCGAAAAGCTGCAAAAGGAAAACACGATGATAACTGGAACTGCGTAAAGAATTGCATCCACAGCGGTAAGGGCAACAACAAAATGGTACAATGCCATTTGTGCCAGGCGTGGGTGCATCCGGAGTGCGTGGGCGACGATGAGAAGGACATCGTAGGCATTTGGTTATGCACATACTGTCGTATATTACCAACACTCGTAGAGCGTCTACTCGAGAAGACGTCTTTGCTCGAGTCGTTGGTCGTGAAACTCGAGCGATCGAACCAGCAGCGTGTCACCTTGGACGGTGAGCAGCGTCAGGAGATACGAGGTCTACGAGACGACATAAGGACGTCAGGCAAACGTCAAAAAGTCGACACCGACGCCAACGCCGACGAAGGGAGACCGCAGGTAGTGACGCTGCTTGTGGGAAATAGCCTACTACGAGATGTTCGCGTGAAGAAAACTTCCCATGGAAACCCAATAATAATACGATGTAAAACGGGCGCCACCCTCACCGATATTGGGGAGATGATTGAAGACGCGGCCACACGGAAACAATCAAAGAAATCTTCATCCTCGGAGGCACTCACGAGGCAATGAGTGAAATAAACGTTGCCTACATCAAAGAAAACATCGCACGACTACTACGAAAGGAAAAAAACCGTGACACGAACCGTCACGGTGAGCAGCGTGCCTAGCAAATCCATAATGTTGTGCCGACGTCAACTCGCAAGTGAGAACAACATGCAACGAAATCAACGTTACATTCGTCAACAATGACGCAACTTTACTTTCCAAAAGGGGCCGTCGACGATGCTGCTTTCCAGAGGGACGGACTGCACCTTTCTGTGAGTGGAATTGGTAGATTGCTGTCAAATCTCGCTCTCCCAGAACAGTTACCGAGGCGCAACCAACGTCAACAGCAACACCGACTCATGGCTATGCCGAGGGCAGCGAACCGTGATCAATCACGCAGTACAAGAGCGTCGCCTGACAATAAGTGGTCAGTGGTTGAACGCCGTACTTGTCAGAGGCACACGTTGGACAAGTGTGCCAAATGTGGAGAGAATAACCACCTGAGATACCTCAAAAAAGTGCAGTGTCGTCAGTGCGGGAAACGGAGACATAAAGAAAAACACCACACCCGTGATTAGGAAATGGGCCTAAACGATCTGGCCATTGAGCACTCATCAAACATGCAAATTGTGAACTCTAATACAACGCGGTATTGTGTTCCCAATCCTACAGGTCGATTGTATGTGTTAGTGAAACATGGTTTAAAGAGTATATGGATTCTAATAGCCTTACTATGCAAGTGGCTTGAAGAGGAAAGATAGAGGTCATGGACGAGCTGGAGGTGTAGCTTGCTACATTAGAAATTACTTAATGTGTACGAGGTTGAGTGATATGAAGGTTCACGATTTAGCGGTAATATGGATTTAGATTATGCCGACAAAAATGCCTAGGAAATTCCCATGTATACTGTTAGCATGTATATATTACACTCCAAAGACTGAGTATTTGAAAATACGTGCCCATATAATCACGTGCATAGATATATTATGTTAACAGACATCCATAATGTGGTGTGATTGTAACTGGGGGTTTCAATCAGAAACATGACAATTTTATGAAAACGCACTATAGATTTGTCCAAGTAGTGGATGTAGTAACACGTGCACAGGCGATATTAGGTACAATATGGACGAATTTGGAGGAGGTATATACATCGCCTGTTACTATTTCCGAACTTGGGTTATCAGACCACAACATGGTGTTGCCTAAACCAAAATGTAACCGTTTAGTTGACACTGGGTGTGTGACACGTTTAACCGTAAGGAGTTTGGGGCCAAATGAAAAAGCCGCATTTGCTTTGGATTTGTCTGACATTAAATGGGAACCACTATTTAGGCTTTGCAGATCAGTATTTATATTATAAAACTGTAATGTTTAACCTAATGGAAATATGCTTTCATACTAAGGTCGTGACGCGGCACAGAACTGATAAACCATGGATTACGGACTGGTTTAGAGCATTAGTACGAAAAAGACAGCGCGCTCACATGAGTGATGATTTGAACCAAACAAAAATATTGCGTAATAAGGTTAACTGTGCCGCTTCGAGACTTATGTACATTTTTTACCAAACACAAATTGCAGCAATGAATGAATTAGGTTCCCACGATTGGTGGAAAAATATGGAAAAAATAATGGGACTTAAAACAAATTACAATTCATGCATGCAAGGTCTTTCTAACAAAATAACGAAAGGTGATTGTGCGTTAGTAGGCAGTAGAATGAACGAGTTTTTCTTATCTGTAAGTGAACATTTACCTCGTTTAAATAAGGATCACAAAATATTCACAGTAAACGAGGAACTGTCAGATCAGTATGTCATCAGTGTAATGACTACTTTCAAAGCTTTACATAATATTAAGGTGAGCATGGCTTACTGGGCCTGATACTATTCCTGGGTGGGTGTTAAGAAATCACGCAAACGTCCTCGCTCCTCCATTAACTGCTGTCTTTAACAAGTCTCTAGGAGAAGGAGTACTCCCTATGGAATGGAAAATGGCCAACGTAATACCTTTACCAAAAACATACCCACCTGTGTCGATTGAAAAATATGTTAGACCAATATCACTAACTCCAAGAGCTGCTAAGATGTTTGAATCAATAATGATGAAATGGGTGGATGACACAATTGAAGGACAAATTGATGCTAAACAATTCGGTGGAATTAGTCGACAACAGACGTTCTTGTCGAAATGGTACACATATGGTATGAGGCGACTGATAAATTGGATTCTTATGTCCGAGTCGTAATGCTAGATTTTAGCAAAGCGTTTGACCTCATTAATCACCATTTATTACTAGAAAAGCTACATTTGTATAGTTTGCCTTCACATATTATAAGATGGACGGCAACATTTTTATTGGACAGAACTCAACAAGTAAAAATAGGAAATGAATATTCGCATTCTGGTCACCCCAATAGGGGAGTACCACAAGAAACACTGTCTGGACCTAAATGTTTCCTAGTCTACATAAATTATTTATAAACGCCTGTTCTGTTATATAAGTATATATATATATATGACAGTACTTTGTTCAAAGTATGCGATAGAAAGGGAGTATCTGTTATACAAGAATCGGTTGACGTTGCTGCTAGATGGACAGAACAGAAAGGTATGAAAATTTATTCAGGAAAATAAAAAAAAGATGATCATCTGTTTTGCACAAGACCTCAATTTTCGAAATACTATCCCCAATGTAAAGATGCCAAACTTCTATGTGTTACAATTTCACAGGATCTGACATGGAATAAGAATGTGGAAAATATTGTGAAAAAGGCCGGGAAACGACTGTATATGTTTTACCAGTTAAAGCCAATAGGAATTAGCCAGAATGATCTGGTCACTATACATGTCAGTGTTGTGAGACCTGTTTTAGAATTTGCCTGCCCTGTATGGCACACTAACCTGCCACAATATTTATCTGACAATATTGAAATGATACAGAAAAGAGCATTAAAGTGTATTTTTCCTGGAATAAGTTACGCTGAAATACTCAGGAATGTTAAATTGGAGACATTGAAAGCAAGACAGGACTGCCTTTGTCAAAAATGTTTATATCAGATTAAAGTTAGTACACACATATTAAACTAGACAAAAGGCATAACAAATATGACATCAGACAGCGTAAAGTGCCAATAACCCGAACAAACAGATACCGTAACTCCTTTATACCATGGGGATTACACAACTGCCAATAACGAATGAAAGGCAAAAGGATGGTATTTATACTATATGACATTTCAGTATGTTAATACGTTTCAATGTATTAGTTGTATTTTATTGTATACTGTGAATCCAACTCAGTTGAGTTGCAAATAAACTTGTGTTATTCTTATTATTCTTATTCTTTTATTCTGAATTGACCCAAGTCCTGCTACTAAAATATTATTTAAAAATGTCAGTGTCCTCAGTTATAACTGTGAATGAATTTATGTAAATATGCAAGAGTCAGTTTGTGTTTAAAATCAGGATGAATTCTTTAAAATGACAAAATGCATGCATTACTTGTGTTCGACATGAGTTTTTGAGGAAGACAAAATCACTGCATGCAAAGTGTGTTTAAACTGAGTTGTTGAAAATTACAAAGTCCCTGCTTTTATCTTGTTTTCAACCTGGGTGAATTTCAGAAAATTACAGAGTCCCTGCTTTCAACCTGTGTTCAACTACAAAGGATTCTTTAAAATGACTAAATCTCTGCTTTCAACCTGCGTTCAACTGCAGTTGAAGTCTAAGTGCTCACTTTCAACTAGTGCCTGCTTTCAAATTGTTTTCAACTTCATCTTCACTTTCAACTTGCATTCAACTATTGAACGCAGGTTGAACAGCAGTTGAAACCAACTTTCAATAGTTGAAATTCAACTATTCATACAGAATCAGTTGAATTTCAACTGAACCTCAGTTGAGTTTCAACTGAGTTACAACTAAACATTTGTGTTTGGGTTTCTCTACCTCTGTATGCACATCTAGATTTTTGTGGCATCCCTTATTAAATAGGTCCTTAACTAACTCCATGTCTATCTTGATTCTTTGATCTTTTAGACTGGTTCTGGTGCATTGACAATAATGAAGTTTGCTTCTCTGGATTTTCTTCCAGTTATTTCTTTAACTGTGTCCTGTAACACCTCGTTATTAACTCTGTCGGTGGTATGAGTATTGATGGCATTCTCGGTTGGTTGATTTGCAATCAATTCCTTTCTTACAATTTCTTTCACTTCTTGTTCGTCGCATTTGTCCTGTAGTTTTTGTCTACAACCTCTATTCGTGCATTTATTGTTTCAAGGTTCAGCTCACATCTTTCCTGGATTATTTTCTCATTTAGTATATTTGTTCTATTTTTGGTTTGCTTCCGATACAAAACCACATGCATCCAGGTTTGCTCATGGCTTCATACTCTTCTGCTTTTAATTTTAAACATTTGATGCAACAATGCGGTTCACAGTACTCACACTCTGTACTTTGTATTTTTCGTTTTTGAAGGTTTTTCCACAATCTTCACATTTCCATGCCTCGTCTGATTCTGAGCTTTTGCTACCCCTCCTGGCGCCTTTTCTGTTATTCGTGAGCTTTGTGACTGCTGCTTGAGCATACCCTCCTTTATCTTGAATGTCATTGATTGTTGTAGTAAATTCCTGGTTGTTATAGTATTGGCCTAATATTTATTAATCCAATCTATATTTGCAGTAATTTAAACTAACCCTATAATAAACTCTAACTTCTTAACATTCCAATTTCGAGCTTGTTCCCATTATCACAACAAAACTCAAAATGTATTATTACCGTGCTGTTGTACAGTGCGTATGTGCTGTGGGTTCCAAGGCGTTTGTGCAGTCGAAATTTTGCAGGAAAAAATTTATTTATTTGCTCCAATCTGGGGTACTCTGGGTATCACCGACGCCTTTGTGAAATGAGCCTGTTAGTAGCAATATTATACAGAAGCAGGTAGTGCAGATCTATTGACTTAAAGTATTTGTTTATGTTTTGTGCTAGAAGTAAGAGGGCCTATAATACTAGTTGCTGCTTTACAAATTAAAAGTGCGATTTACTCTGATCAACTAGTGATTTAAACATAACAACATGTGGGGTCAACTAGTGTGTAATGCATTATTTAATAATTACTGCTGGGGGTGAAATACTCTTTCTAGCTGAAAAAAGACAAAGAAAAATGACTATGCTATACGGAGCCGCTGACATAAACAAAACGCCTCCTAACTGTCTCAACGGAAGTTCTATTGCTTATCGTTAGTCTAAGACTTTAGTCTGACTCTAAGTCTAAGATTAAGTTTAATGTAGAAAAAAGATAGGCCTGCTTTTGCAGTTTAGGCCTGCATCTAAAAAAACATGAAAACGCTCACCTACAGTCACCATATATTTGCTACACCTGTGCTGTACATATACACTTGTCACGTGATCATAACATTACAATTAATGTCATTAATACGTTATCGATCTTAATGCATGTATACTACTATACATATTATACAGGAAACTCCGATAGGTGGTGCTACTTTATGATTGACTGTAGGTGTGTTGTTAGATGACTTACCTTTGTAGATTAGATATGTTGTTAGATGACTTACCTTCATTTGGTTGAATACTTTGGGAGGTAATCTTTGGCAACAGGAAAAGAGAGAAGAAATGCAGTAGTGTGATTTAGTGGGGATAGGGGATGTAGAAGGGGATGGGAGAGGTGTTTATATAATTCAGATGTGGCACTGGAGCCAGAACTCAGAAAGTTCAGGGTGGTCGAAGATACCACTTCTTTCTTGGGGCAGGCTATTCCACTCGGCTATTGTGTGTGGGAAAAACGTCATCTTAATTCATGTACTGTGTACAATGACAGGGAAGTTCATACCCATGTCATGGGCCTCCCTAGTCTTTGTCTTTTGTGGGCTGGATAGTGTGGGCAGGTAGAGCGAGTTATTTAAGACAGCTAGTTCCTGTGTTTTATTTGCATAGCGTAATGAGATGTGTTTTCTTTAGAACTACGGGATTGGAGGGCTGGCCAGTTTAATACATGTGTCTAGCATACAGTCTACAGAGGAAGTGTGACAGCATGTTTTGGTGACCCAACGTGCTGCTCTCCTCTGGATCTTCTGGAGGGCAGCCACATCATTGATGGTGTGGGGATCCTAAACTGAGCTGGGATATTCAAGCATAGATGTTACCAGCTAGGCTTTTGAGTTTCTTATTTCCTATTTTGACGTTTCACGGAAGAAAACCCAGAATCTTCTTTGCCTTGTTCACTTTGTTAGTGATATGAGAGGTCCGTGTTTTATCGCTTGTGTTATTGATGCCTCTAAAGGTACTTCACCTTGTTAAAATTTACGAGGGTAAGTCCATGGATGCAGTTTGTATGAGGCTTTCAGGAGAAGCTTTGGATCCACTATTTGGGATTCTACTATTGGTCCCACAACATCTCAGCTTGTGGGATAGCAAACAGCGGATCACTTTTTTGAAGTCTTTGGAGAAATCCATCACATATCTATCCATATTTCCTGTTATTTCACCAGTAAGGCCTAACCATTGGGTTTCGTATGAGTGTCCTTTATGGAATCCATGTTGTTTGGATCTAAAGATGTTTTGGTTTTCTCCATGGGGCTTTGTAACGCTCTCCTTTTTGAAGACTGGTGTGACATAGGTTTTTCTCTGGTCTACGGGAAGAGTTCCTCTGGGTACTAACGATATATAAATTGTGGACATAGCTGGTGCTTTTCCACTCGTTTGTTTGGCTATCATCTGTAGTACTCTTGTGCTGATTCCATCTGGTTCATGTGATTTGTTGTAGTTAAGGTTCTTCATCATTTTCTCCACTCCCTTTATTGATATTTTCTGGGTTATTGCAGGATGGGTAGATGGACTGTCTAGGCCAATTGATATTCCAGTTATATTGTCACACAACTTAGTCAATCAAATGTGCAGTATTTAATTAATAAGGTTACATTAAACTTAAAGATTAATGTTCAATTTAAGGCTTAAATTTTATACTAAAAACAGCGTAAGGTATTTATTACGATTTTTGGTTTTAGTAATTACTGCTGCATTTTAATATTGTTTATCAAAGGTACTTTTTCAGAACTATTATTCAATACATTAATTTGTATCATGTTTTACTAACGGTATATTTAGCCAACTTGATGTGTTTTCCATGAAAACAATTGCGAGCATTGTCGCATTATATATTGTCGCAGTATCTGCATGGCAAAAAAACATATTCACTACAATTTTATGAAATTATATATATATGTATATATATATATACAGTGACACGGAAATGTGATACAATTGTAGTGAATATGTTTTTTTGCCATGCAGATACAGGATGGTTCAACATTTTAAATAGATTTTAACATCAATAATGTCAGCAGTACGAAAGACTGAATTTACAAAGGTCTTGATCAATATTTTAAGGGACTTCATCCTGATCAATGTCAGTTATAATTCTAAAATGGCGTAATTAGGTGGGCATTAGGTCATGGATGTCCCCTGTTGAAAATGTGTTCTTTATATTGTTAGCTCATTTAAAATTGAACATAATATATTATTTTATTAAATTTATTATGAAATAGTCCTTTTATTAATACATTTTAATTGTTAACTATGATAATTATTTGGTTATGTGGACTCATAAAATTAACTATTCAAAAACGTGTAATATAATATTGACAAAGTATTAATGATCAGGAAAAGGCTTTCTATGAAATATTGTTTGGCAAATTATTGCATCTATTTGTAAAGCATAATAATTTTAAAAGGAAACAGCTTAAGGTCATTTTTGTTCTACGCATCTTAAAGGGTTAATAATTACAATTAAGAATATTATAACAATAGTTTACTAGATAGGTCTTGTTGAAGACATAAACATTAACTAGTATGGACAGCACCATTTTTGTTGAAAGGCTGAAGTCGTGAGTTTTTTTATTTCTCCTCACCCCAGTTAGCCAGTTGCTGAAGTAGGAATACTAATACCGGACTTGGGGTTGATATCACATCACCAATTCATGCATATTCAGATTCCACCCACACCATGGCAATTCCGATACTGATTCCAACTAACGTCTTTGATTGTTTTTGTATAATTTATATATATATGGTAGCAAATATTATCAAATAAGTAGCTATTGTTCTGGTTCTACATACACTTGTTAAATACTTTAACTAAGAATGCAACGTTAACAACCTGCCTTTGTATAAAGTAAAACCAAAGACCCAGTAAACAGGTGATTATTTATAATGCCAAGAATTTGTTATGTGCTTAAATACATGTACAGGCTATTTTTTTATGTACAATTGGGAGTTACAAATCTCTTCGAAGGGAGTTACAATATGTAATAATGAAGATTTCCTGTTTTTTTCCACATACGTATGTGACTTTTTTTTTGTAGTTTCACTGTACGTTTTAAGCACCAAAATAGAAAAGTGCCTGTGAAATATAAAACAATTATTCCAGTATGCAGTTCTGATTCCGCTGCTTTCACTTCAACCAACTCCTCCCAATCTGATTCCGGTGTCAATTCCACTAAGTAAGTTCATATTGTCCAAATCCGGAATTGGAGTTACGAATATAAAGAAAATATATAATAATGTCTATGTGACAAAGTCGCTTAGATAGTCGGGAGGTCTGCGTATTCTGGTCGATCGTCGAGGAAGTTTTTCGGCAGGGAAGTCTTGCTCTTCGGCCGACGATCGCGTCTCCTCGTCTAGCACTACTGGAGGGGGAGGCTGTGCCGGCTGTGCTTCGTCATGTGTAGCAGGGTACGAAAGCTGTTTTGGTATGTTAGGTTGAGGCTCTGATGTAGCATCATGTATCGGCATACTAGTCGAATCATCGTATTGGTGTGACACTGGAAGATCAGGTGTATCGATAGCAACCTTGTAGCACTCCGATCGTTTCACCCGATAAGAGGTGGCTCGCAATTGATTGCCGGTGAACTTGCTGACGTTGAGCCAAGCACCATCTACGCTCACCACCAGATACCTATACCGAGAACGCGACTAGTTTCGGTCAGAGTACAGATACACTATGTCTCCAACATCGACATGTTGAGGCTTGGGTACT
The DNA here is from genome assembly GCA_020002185.1 of Paraescarpia echinospica. Taxonomy (NCBI): domain Eukaryota; kingdom Metazoa; phylum Annelida; class Polychaeta; order Sabellida; family Siboglinidae; genus Paraescarpia; species Paraescarpia echinospica. Next base: position 19,954,028 of record CM034540.1, read on the forward strand.
GTACAACCAGGTAACTTAGACAGCTGACTAGTTGCGTTTGTTGGCGTTGCGCAATGAATGCTGTTGGCGAAAAAGATCGTAGTCAGTTAGAGGTAGCTGTTCGTTTGTGAACTGATCACGTTGGGTTCACAACTCCCGAGCGAAAAAAAACCTGTTTCGTATATGAGTGTTGAGGTTTGTGGTGGCAACAGATAGTAAAAGATGCGTGACCGCCCCGCCTGTGGGTTGTTGATGCAACAGTTCACACTCTAGTTCGCGAACGGCCTTCTCTGCAGCATGGTTCTTATTGACGTTCTTGACGCGTCCAAGTTCAATGGTGAGTCGATATTTTGACAGTAGCGCGTCGTTGGCGAGGGCAGCGAACCCTGGCGCTGGGTCATTGCGTATGACTGCAGGAGGCCCATCAAGTGGTCGTAAGCCGATGCACAATTTGATCAGAGAGTCCCACAATGTATCGCGACGCCCGTCATCGATGAAACACGACACAGTGTATGACGTTACACACTCGCGTAGGACCAAGATCAGCTGTGTCTCGCGTTTGATGACATCCGCTGCATAGGAAATTCCTACCACATCTGGAGGGTCGCTTGAAGACTGAGGAATAGTCATGTGTGGAGTATTGAGCAGCGAAGCTTGTCTAGGTCTAACGCGTACATATAACGATGCATGACCTGTTTCTGCAGGTAGGGTGACGGATGTTCCAGTTGAATGTGGAGAGCTGTTACTAGTCCGTCAAGAATCGTACGAGGAACGATGATGCACTCTCGTGCTGGGTTGAGTGGATCGTTACGTCGTACGACTAGTAGACCACCGCGGGCGATAGATGCAACGTTTAGATATCGTTTGACGTCTTTCGCATTCGTTATCTTCTTAGATGGTCGCGTACCTTGTGTAAGGTGAGAATGTGTGCGTCGCAGATCTGGGCATTCAGCTTGGATAGCGAGCCACGCAGATCTACTGGTGAACGTAAGTCAAGCCTTCCCAGATGTCACGTCGTTAGTTGTGACGCGTTGCAAGACAACATACTCCACCATTTGCCTGATGAAGGTGCAGACTTGACACTTATGTTCGAGTCATGTCGGCGCGGTGCGACTAGCAAAGTCTGATGGTATATTCGCTGAACCGGCGAGGTGTCGGACAGTTGCTTGATAGCGACTGACAACTGACAAGAATTGGAGACTCGCGGACTCGCAGAGAACTCGCCGCGACACAGCTTTTCATGAGCTTGTACACAAGGCTCACGGTCAGTGAGGACAGACGTGGTGTGATTCGACTGTACGGTGAATGGGCTGAAATGCTTCACTGCGGCTGCGATGGATAACGCTTCTATCTCATAAGGTAGCCACGTGATTTGTCACCCACGTAATTTCGCACTGAAGAAACCGGCTAGCTTTAACTTGCCATCACGCATCACGTACAATGTAGAACCTAAGCCACACAGTTTGACTCCTGTGCATGTTTGAAAGCTTCCCGTAACGAGTCGGTCCAAACGATGTGCTCGCAAGACTGACGCCCGCCCGTTATGTTATCGAACGGTGCGAGCAAGGCGGAACATCCGGGTAGTACACGCGCTAGCATTTTGTATGCTCCGACGAATGCCCGCATGGCTTTCACAGTTACGGGGGCGTTACAGCTGGCTATCGTAGCGATGCGGTGTGGTCTAGCCTGAATGGAGCCTAGGTTCCGTACCCACCCAAGTATGGTAGTTGTTGTCGGACACAGCGTTGTCTTAGTGGCGGATAATCGCAAACCACTGTCGGCAAAGCACTGTAATAGCCTTCTGACGTTTTGTTGGAGTTCAGCAATAGTGTTGCCGCCGCAGTAGATGTCGTCTGCAAGTTTGGCGGCGACGCCTTCTTCGAGCAGATCACCTAGTACACGGCATAGCAGTTCCTCGAGTGCAGTCTCGGACCCGAGCATCCCCATTGTAGAACGAGCGTACACACGCACGCCGCGAAACGGAGTGACCACACCGCAGTACTTCATTGAGTCGTGGGAGAGCGGTATTTGGTAGAAGGCGTTCGACATATCTGTTGTCGTGATGTGCTTCCACTGGGCGATTTTACGCAAGGTTCTGTCGACGTCAGGCATTAGGGACGGTTATGGTTTGCTGTAACGTCCCACGTCTGTGAATGCTGTGACCAATCTGTGTCCACCGCTTCGCTTCTTTACTAGGAACGACGGATTGAGGTACTCGTCGTTCACTGGAACATCCTCAGGTCGGACGAATGCACCCATCGTCTCAAGTTCGTCGAATTTGCTCTGTAGCTCAACGAGCTGATTTCGAGCGTATTGTGGTAGGCGGCCTTTCCGTTGGCCCAACATTACCATTATAGCCGGCGTAGTTAGGATCGAAAACATCGTCGTACTCTTCAATGATTGAGCGGAATTATGCTCGTTCATCGGAAGATAGCATTACACCCGGATCGATTTCGACAGCGACACAGTGTTTGATGGATGTATCTTTGGAGCTGCGTGATCGTACGTCTACGGTCTGATGTATGACGTCAGAGCGTACGGGAGTGTTCGTGGCGACGTCAGGTACAAACACTTCACGAATCTGATCAAAGTGTTCATTTCGTTTGAGCAAGCGAGTGGTGTTGGTCAAGTTGGGTATACGTAGCACACCATCGACGCTGGTATTGAACGATGGTTGTGCCCACACATTATTGTCTCGCATGAACTTGTTGCCCGTGGTGTCACAACGTGGTTCCAAAGCGAATGTGGTGTCCGCAATAAACATGTCTGCGGCCAGATTTACTTCTACGAACTCGCCAGGCCAAACCGTAGTGCTGGTGGGAGGCGCTCGCAGAACGTGAGCACGTCTGACTGCGTGTCGGTTTAGAGCTGCATCTGTTGTACCATACGTGTACGTTGTGTCATCGGACACTGTGATGATTCGGTTAGCAGGACGGATGGCAATATCGTTGACTTCCATAAATGGAGCCCGCCTAACACTTCGACATCCAAGTTCTGCACAACTAACCCATAGAACGAGAACTTGTTGTTTTTGCGTGTGAGGCATAGGGTAGTCTCGCCAACTATCGTTAGAGGAGACGACCCATCAGCTTGGTGTGCAGATTGAGATGCGTTCTTGGTGTTACAACCTAGTCTCAGCGCAGGGGAATGGTGAATCATGTTGCCTGTTGCCCCGCTGTCGACAGTGACTCGAACCGTGTGATGACTACGAAACGTGTCCAGATAAGGCGACTGACGTACGTCGATACGCTGTGCAGTTGCGAGGCCTACTGTTGGCTCGTCATCGACCTCGTGTTGATGGAGCTCGTAGCTGTTCTCATGTTCGTAGACCTCTTCGTGGACGAGTTCGGTACCTTACGTGCGTTCGTTAGAACCGCTGCCACCACGCCATTAGGGTGAATCGCACATTGAATTGTACAAACAGACACTAGCAGGAACGTGTATCTTGAAAATGTAATAGCGACCAACACACAGTCAAAACAATACTAGAGAGAACCGGAAGTGCGGGGCGGGGCGTGACCCGGGACGACATGGGTCACGAACAAACAACCATAGACGCATATCATAATAGATAGTCTATTGGCGAATATCTTTCTTTACTTGTCTATGTTGCAAATTGAGTAAAAGTACGAGTACATTCACATGAGTAGAAGTACATTTGTATAATAATTGTTTTTTTCTCTGCCTTGCAGTGCTTAAATTCCCATAGTGAGTCCCTGGTCTTAATACAGTGGATACAAGTATTGTGTTAGATGTATGCTTACTATCTTGTAATAGTCACTGATGTAGTATGCACAGGAAAGCATACTATCTTGTAATAATCACTGATTTAATGTGCACAGTAGCCAGACAAAATCCTTAGGGGCAAAATCCCACAACTTGCATTCATTTGTGGGCATTTTGTTTTGCCCATGCTGCATGTGTACAAAACATCAGATCAACAATTATCGTTACCTCGTGTATTGCCTAAATTCCAGATGTGTTGAGTGCAATAAAAGGTGTTTTATATCTACGTTTGGATTCGGACAAATCTCTTACGATTTTATCTTACAGTAATTTTCTAAAATACGTATTTTCTCTCCATGGCACCCTATGTATATTCTGTGTATGGGGTCACAGGAAGATGGCACCTAACATTCCATGAGGCCACCATGTAACAAACACAGCTTTACTTTTTAAATGGTTGTTTTGTGTATACCGTTATTGTTTTTGCAATATAAAATATTTGGTTTGATTAATTTATTATCATTATAAATATATTACTTTTGTATCAAATATATTAACACAACTTTGCATCCAGATTACATTGGACCTATTATTTGAATCATTAATGGAAACATTTGCTATGAACATTGAGATAAATTTGGTTTTCCTTCCAGTGTACACCGTGAGGGGGGAAGTCAGCGATGTGACACTGGATGTTCCGTCTGAGACGTGGGAGGGAGAAGGAGCCTTGATGAGTTGCACACTTCTAGACAAGAGTGTGTCTTTCACACGTGTGTACTGGTCCAAGAGCAGCAAAGCTAATGATGTATTCGTGTACTTTGTTAGCAGCAAACGGAAAGTAAAGAAAAGTTACTTCAAGGACAGAACAGTGATGGGACGACAAGGCGATAATGCTTATGTATATGAACTCTACATCAACCGCATAAATCTGGCAGATGAAGATATATATTTTTGTAAATTTGGGGTAAAACCAAACGCGATTAATAGTGAATGGTGAGTATTTGATCTAAATCACATATTATATGTATCGTTACATTTAATGTGGTTTTGTTTTTTGACAGTAAAGCTTAGTGCCAGATTGTGTTTATATTGTTAAGGAACTTACCAGTAATCAATACAAAACTAAAAATTTATACTAGAAGTTTATGTCTATTCTAAATTTACCATTTTTATTCATGGCATTTGATTAGTTGTGTCAGGGGTTCTCAAAATGGGAATCCATGGGTATGCGAGAGTTTCTTCTATGGTATAAATATTTGTCATCACCTATGTTCATAAATTGCTATTCTCAAAACGAATTACTGTTTTCTCTATTAAGATACACCAGAAGTTATGTGACAAATCAACATACGTGATGTGGATAATTGATCGATCCAGTACATTGTGATTTTCCTGCATCACAATTAATATTTTGCCCATGACCTCCATCATGCATTGCGCATGTAATTGCTAACAATGTTAATAACAGTAATATATGTGAATTACATTACAAGGACAACATATGCTATTTTAAACATTCCCGCATGCAGTTGTTACTCTAAAAAATTTAGCTATGTAAGATGGGTGGAAGAGTTCTTGTTCTACTTAATTACGCTGTTCATTATATGCATATATATATATATATATATATATATAATAATATATATATATATATATATAATGTAATGCTAGATATATGCCTAGATTATGTTATCAGGCCACCCCTGTGTGACAATTACTGGGGTACTCACAATGTTCAGCGTCTTTGTACTGAGTCTGACATACGGTTGACATATAATATACGAGTTCTAACTGACCATACACCGATAGTTGTTTTCAACAACACTTTGTGCCACTGTTTGTCATAATGTTAGTGATAGTAATATTCTCCAACATTTAGATACACAGTCACTTAATATAGTTACAGAAATACAGATATTTCATTGAAGATTGGCTGTGTAAAGTACGATGACGTTACTGTTTCAGCGAAGCCACAAGGTGTGACTATAACTGGTCTTGCCCAGTCCGTTACAGAGAACACAAAGAAAGATTTAAAGTGTCATGTGACTCGAGTGAAACCTGAGGCAGACATCTACTGGAGAAAGGGACCCAAAGGTCCACTACTGCGGGGAAATGCGACTAAGTCAAAGAAGTCAGACGGAACCTTTGAAGTCCAGTCAAACTACATAGCATCCTTCAGTCGCAACGACCACAACATGAAGTTGTATTGTCTTATCAATCCACATGGAACTAGTTTTTGGAATAACAACACAAGTGCAACCGTTAGCGTTAACTGTGAGCATTGGGTAGTGACTTTGGGTGTAACAAAACATTGTTGCGGATATATCATACTAACTTCTATCATAACTAACAGCACTTTGTGCAACTGACAAATAATGACATATTTCACAAATTATGTAATATATTGTTCTAGTAAGGTAAATCATCGTTAAAACAAACAGCCATTTGGGATGAACAGCCATGAGTAAAATGTAAAATATGATGCTATTGTTTATTATTATGAATAATAAAAACAATTATTTCGGGTTTCACATGATTCAACAGATTAATAAAATTGGACCATAAACTAATTAACCGTACAATAATAAATCAATACACTTGTGTGATATTCACTAAGTTATATATTATATTGTATATTTAAGATATTAATTATTGTAATACATTTTAAAGTGTGTCACAAAAGTCTGCTAATCAGGCAATAGATAGGATGCTTTTATTTAGCGTCTTTAAAGTACATGTACACCTAATAATTTGGTATAAGTTAAGTGTGCAAGATCCTTGCAATAATATGTTAACCTAACGAAACTGTAATAATTACATTTAAACATAGTCCTAATTTTAACTGATCATTAGAGTTTATAATAATATGATTTGTATTAAATTATTAGAAAGCAAAGCATAAGACATGTGTTAACCATGTACTAAAACTGTTTCAGACCTACCCAGTACCGAAGTTAAACAGATTAGTTCTGATAATCCAAAAGATGGGAGTTCAGTAACACTGACCTGTGACATCACAACCGGCAATCCCACGACCAATATCAAAGTGACATGGAAGAAAGGAAGCACACAAATACCATCTTCTAGTCGCTACCAACTAAGTGGCAGAGACTTGACAATAAGTCCACTTGACCATTCCCGGGACGACGGCGACTACTCGTGTGCTGCAGAGAATGCTGTAGGACCTGGACCATCCAGTGCAACATTTGCACTTCTGGTTAACTGTGAGTACTGTTATATTTGATAACATACAAAGATACGAAATTGAACAAACACATTAGATAATACAAACTTTAGTCTTAGCACAGATTGTTTCAGACATACTCTGTTGCATGAATGTTCTCAATATAAATATACTAGTCAAAAAGAAACAAAAATTGTTGTTGTAAGTCCTATAAGTTAATTATATAGACATCATGTTTATCATCGGTAGGGTGTGCATGTGAGTTATATGGCCGGAGGTGCCATCTGACAACAATGGAAGCCTGGATTCTGTTTTGTAGTGACCTCATCAGTCTCTGTACTCCACAGTGAGACATCACTCTCCATTCTTCGATGACGGTAACTGTGAACTGATGGATGTTGGCCAGTTGTCTAGGAGGAATGTGAAGCTAAAGGCAAACTGTAAATTATGCTGCTCTCAGGCATGTTTGCAATATCTGTGCGATATAACGTCAGCCATCAGGTATTCAATTCAATTTAAATTCAAGTCAAATTCAAATACCTTTATTGTTCCTCATGGGGAAATTCTATTGTGGTGTTCGCTATTAAGAAAGCAGTAAATAAATAAATAAACATGTGCAACTGAGAACACTGACCACACAGACACACATCATCGATCTATAAATAAATAATCATGGTATAGTTGTAAAAGAGTACGATAAAACAAATACTAAGAATCACCAATCAGTATAAATCACAAATATCAAAAGCTGGGGAAATAAGTTATACATCGCAAACAGCCGTTACACACACACGCACGCACGCACGCACGCACGCACGCATGCATGCACGCACACCTTACTCTGCCTACAACATGCCTGATCTTATCCTTATGCACCAATTGGTGATTCAATGAATTGCATATGATTAAAATAGCACAGAACAATCAGCCAGTTATTAGGAAACATCATTGCAGCATTGTCTTGCTGAAACTAGATCTGATTCCGGTGGTGGAGCATGAACATTTATAGTTCAGGAATGAGGATTACCTCTATCTTTGTATCTATGGGCATTGAGACTGTCATCAATGAACACTGCAGATGCTCACTTTCAGTGTTCCATGTTGCTGTAATATGTTATCTGCATGCCTGCAGTGACCACTACAAGTGCAACACTATGATCTAACTCAAAGAGTTGTGGCAACGTGCGATGATACAATATTAGCAACTAAAATTGGTGTCCTGCCTTCTGGAGTCTTAGTTATTAAATATGTCCTGGAGATGACCTAAAGCCACACTTGTTTTCTGGATGTATCTCTTCGGTCAGTGGAAGCTGACGATTCAGGAGTATGTGGATGAGTAGGCCTGTCTTCCCAGTGATAAATCTACATAAATCATTGATATGTAGTTCCCGCAGTTTTATTTATCTCCCTTTTTGTAGATGATGGTATTACTGTTAGTATTTCTGAGGTATGATGGACCTTCTCTCAGATCTTACTGATAAGTTTATAACGTTTGTTTTCCAGCTTCTCACCACCGAACTTGAAAATTTCTATTGAGATGCCATTCGGGTCAACAGTGTTATTGTTTTTGTTTGCATTGTAGCAAGCCGGTCCTCTGTTCAGGTTGGCGGCATGTCAAGGAATGCTTTGTCTCTTTCTGTGTGTTGTGGAATGGACAGGACTGTGTTCCGTCTGTCATCCTTGATTCACGGTTCAGGAGCTGTTCAAAATGCTCATTTGACTTTGTTGGTAACAAGAGCACGTGATAGTGTAGTGGTAGCACATGCGCCTGGCATGCCAGCGCTCTGAGTTTGAAATACGAACCGGATAGGCATGTATATTTGGTGTAAGAACCTGGCTGTCAACATTGGTGACAGTGTATCCCTCGTGACTCGGAGATCACGTTTATGTCGGTCCCGTCTTAATTCGGGATGTAAATCGGAAGTACAACAGGCACCCTGGCAGTGACCACCGTCAGTGCCAGCATAGAAAGGTCGGCATGGCGATAATGTTTTGAAAAAGCTTGAATGAGACATTTTTTATTACTACTCACGTAACCCGCCTGGGTCATAGGGGCGCTGCATTATTGAATGTTTCACCAGTCGACGCTAGTCTTCGCGGTTGTGTACTAATGTCTGAGTTTCTCCGAAGGTCTTCCCAGTCCATTCTGCAATATTGGCTGACCATCTCTTCCTCTGTCTCCCCTGTCTTCTTTTCCCCAGCAACGTTCCTTGTAGTTTTGTTTTTGCGAGCCCGCTTGGTCGTGTTACAAGACCATACCATCTCAGTTTCTTCTTTTTAACGGTGGTCAGCAGGTCTTCGTAATGTCCCACATGTTGAGTGATGATTTTCATGACTTAATTTTGGGTGATGTGGTCAGGTAGGTAATACCGACGATTCTTCGGTAGCATTTCATTTCCATTGCAGCAATTCTTCTTTGTAGATCCGCTGTGATGGTCCATGATTCGCTTGCATACAGAAAGATGGAAAGGACCAGTGTACGTACTAGTTTAAGTTTGGATTTCAGTGCGATGTTCTTCTCTTTCCAAACTGGTTTCAATTTCGCCAGTGCTGCTAATGTTTGCGCAAACCTTGCAAGGATTTCGTTCCTGGAACCCTCGTCATTGATGATAGCTCCGAGGTACTTGAACTGACTTACTGTTTCCAGTTCGCGCCCATTGGCAGTTATTCGGGACCTCATTGCATTTTTATTGTTTGTTATTAGCTTCGTTTTTTCTGTGCTAATTTCCATTCCATATTTGGCTGATGTTTCGTCCAGTCGGCTCACAATGTTAGCAAGTTCCTCTTCACTTCCAGCCAACCCGTCGATGTCATCAGCGAACCGTAGGTTGGTGATGATACGTCCTCCAAAGTTGACTGTGCCAGTATGATCTTCCAGGGCATCTGTCATTATTCGTTCCAGGAATATGTTGAATAATGAAGGTGACAAGAGGCATCATTGACGGTCTCCGACTGATGTGTGGAATCATTCACCTGCAGTGCCTTGCACCAGTACTGCGCTGCTAGCTTTAACGTATAGCTGCTCGATGGTGTGTACTAGTTTTCGTCCAATATTGTAGTTCTTCATTGTCGCCCACAGTGCGGCATGCCACACCCTGTCAAATGTCTTCTTGAAATCAATGAAGACATGGAATAGTTCCTGTTGATGGAAGGTAGTTCTCATCCACAACACGGAAATAGAATATGTGTTCCATGGTGCTTCTTCCACTGCGAAAGCCCGCCTGTTCTTTGGCGATGATCTCTTCTACTTGTGGTTTAAATATGTTCAAGATGACTCTCTGTATCACTTTGCTCGCATGGCTAATGAGGCTGATGTTCGGTAGTTTTGACGTTGTCATACGTAGGCTTTCTTGGGGAGAGTAATTATCAGTGATTGAGTCCATGTTGTTGGCCACTCTCCAGTCTGACAGATTTATTGCAGATGTTGGTGAGGATATCTGTCACCGTTTCTCCTTCGTTCATTATAAGTTCTGCTGGGATGTTGTCAAATCCAGCAGCTTTTCTCTTTTTAATGATCATACAGCTATCTCCATTTCTTCATATAAAATTGGAAAGTCGTCCTGATTTGATTATTCTTGGCTGACTAGAACATTTGAATCTCCGTTGGTCTGGAAGTTGTATAACTCCGAAGAGTACTCCGTCCATCTGTTGATAATTTGTTTTCTTCGGTGAGGCATTTCCCTTCTTTGTCTTGAATTATGTTGACTTTCCCCTGCCTTTGCTTTGTCAGTTCTCTCACGGCTTGGTACGCTCTTTCGCTGTTGTTATTGGTGAGGCAGTCTTAAATTTCCGTGCACTGTTCTTCAATCCTTTGGCTTTTTTCATTCCCTTTCTGATCTTCTTGTTGATCTCACTGTACTTTGCTGCTCCTTCTTCCAAATACTTGTGTTTCCTCTAATCTCTCCTACTGTCACACATTTCCAGAATTTCTTCTGTGACCCATGGTTTGGCCTTTCGGCGGTGTTTCCCTATGATGTCATTTGCTGTTTCTGTCATCACTGCATTACAGTTGGTAGTCATCGCTTCTAGATCTTCTTCAAGCGTGAGCAGTGGTGCAAACTTCCCTCCAATTGTTGCTTGGAATGACGCCAATATCACAGGGTCTTTAAGTTTGTCCAAGTTGAACTTGAGCCTGGTATTCTTAGGTTTGTTGATCTTTTTCAGCCGTACTTTGATCTTCATCAATACGATGTATTGATGGTCACTTCCTACGTATTCTGATTTGGCCCTGTTGATTCCACATCTGAACCGATTTTGCACCAGGTTGTAATCAATATGATTGTGACCTCTTCCGTTAGGTGCATGCCATGCCCATCTTTGGGATGATGTATGTCTTCCAAGTGTGTTTGCAAGCACCATGTTGCTGTACTTGTAGTCCAGCAAGCGCAGCCCCATATCAATAATTGTAGCATTACAGAAAGAACCGCTGGAATCTTTCCATTCTGCGTGTGCATCGACACCCACTTTGACATTCCAGTCACCCTGTACAATCAGAATATCATTCTTATCTACCCCGTCGACGATGTCCAGGAGTTGATTGTGAATTGTGGAAAGCGTCTGTATGTGGCTGCACCATAACAAGCTCTGGAATATTTCAATTTTTATCAAGTTTTTATCCAGGACACAGCGGCGACGTTTATACGGTTAGTTTTACGAAAGTCTAATGATGATGCTGGACTATGCTGTTTTAGCAACCGTTTTATAATTTATTTGTATTTTAGTAACTTTTACATTGTGTGCCCTTGGCCAGTTGAACTGCACCTGTGTTACAACGTTGCTGGTCGACCAGGCGTGACGTTGACAACAAGAACATAGAACATCCATTCCTACATCATGATCACATACAATAGGACTGAATTACTGCTGATTAGATGTGCCTCTGTGACCCGACTTTACCCAGCACTGGACAATTGTGTTGTACCACGTGAACGCTTGAATCGTCGTCGTCGGACTCGTAGGGGCTGTAGGGCTGGCAGGTCCAAGAAAAGACTTATTGCTGTACTGACTAATCCTCGCCCCACGAAAAGCCTGCCTACAAAATCCGATTGCAGTGGACATTCACACATCTTCACGTGTAATTAACTATGCGAGACCTACAATAACTGCATGTCTACTAAATACCCAGTCCGTGAAATCTAAAGTGAATCAACTTGTCAAGTGAATCAACAAACTTGATATTCTAGCACTGACAGAAACCTGGCTGAGCCCTGGTGATGCTAGTTGGACAGAGATAAATGCGCTGTCACCAAAAGCCCAGAAATTTGATCACAAACCGCGTAATGACAGAACTGGAGGAGGTGTTGATGTCATCTATCGTGCATCTTTCAAAATGAGGCAACTTGCCACAAAGACATACATATCATTTGAAGTGATATGTCTTCAGCTGATGTATAGATCATACAGTTTCCGGGTATGTGTTAACTATAGTCCTCCACCTTCTGCCCGTAATGGTCTGAGCGCATCTATGTTCATGGATAAATTCTCAGACTTTCTACAGTATTTCCATGACAACTTGATGATTGTCGGAGATTTCAACATACACGTTAGTTTGTTGGATGATACAAAGACTGTATGCTTTCACAACATCCTATAATATCATGGTCTGCATCAGCTTGTGATGGAAAAGATACATTCACACTCTAGACCTGATAATTACGCGATCCGAAGCTGACATCATTGGTGAAATCGTGGTTGAGAATCCGGGTATATCCGACCACTCTACAGTGACATTCAAGATACAAGATTGTAAACCTTGTGCTCCTATGAAACGAGTCAGCTACAGATTATACCGCAATGTAAGTGCGTCTGACCTGCACGCAGACATTTCTCAGTTAGAGCTGTACACTGCTCCAGCTGATGACTTGGATGGACTCGTTCGCCAGTATGAATCGGTCTTGCGCGGCTTGTTGGTAAACATGCTCCCGTAAGGCAGAAGACGATTACGGTGCGACCCGACGTGAAATGGTACAACAAAGAGTTACGCAAGGAGATACAGACACGTCAGAAATATGAACGTCTATGGCGGAAATGTGGACTTGAAATGCATCGCATGATGGTCAGACACCTGTGCGCGGTCGCAAATAACTGTCTTCGTCAAGCCAAACATCGATACTATTTCAACAAGGTTGTTGAGACTGGATCAAACCAAACCAAAATTTACAGCATTGTGCAAACATTGGTGCACACTCGGGTGGACCCGCCACTGCCAACACATGCATCTCCAGAAGCTCTGGCTGACATTTTCCGAAATTACTTCCAAGAGAAACTGCAAGCATTCGCTGTGCACTGGATCGCCGAGCGGGAGTACAACGTGATGCCCAGATCACTACTTATTAACACGATGGAAGTCATCCGTTGGACAGTCTTTCGCCAGCCTCTGAGGATGAGGTCAGAAACGTCATTACATCATCTGCTCCTCGATCCTGCGCTCTCGATCCTCTGCCGACATGGATGCTGAAGAATTGCCTTGACGCACTGTCATTACCAGGATTGTAAACATCTCGCTGGCCATAGGAGATGTGTCAGCTAACTTGAAAGCGGCACTTGTGACTCCGCTTCTTAAGAAGCCGTCCCTAGATATCGAATGTCTTACGAGTTACCGAACGATATCTAATATCAGTTTCTTGTCCAAAGTAATTGAGAAGGTGGTGTCGTCAAGTTTGTCGCTGCCTTTGACTCGATTGACCACCAGGTGCGTGTGTCACGTCTGTCTAAGAAGATCGGCCTTTCGAGCACAGCAGTAAACTGGTTTACCTCGTATCTCGAAAACAGGAACCAAGCTATTACGATTGGAGAAGCCATCTCGAACGTGTCCGTGCTGATATGCGGTGTCCCCCAAGGGTCAGTCTTGGGACCGTCACTGTACACGATATACACGGCTGGTGAACTGGGTTACAAAATCCGACACCATGGCTTGGATTTTCATATGTACGCTGACGATACGCAGCTCTACATAACATTCAAGATCCCCGGCACATATGTTGCCATATATCAGCTAGTAACATGCATTGCTGACATCAACGGTTAGATGACAGCAAACAAACTTCAATTAAATGGTGACAGAACTGAAGTTCTGTTCACGGGATCAAAGGCGCTGCGCAGAAAGATACCTAAAACAACAAAGATCGACGTTGGAGACGCCCAAGTGACCCTCAGTACATGTTTCAGAAATCTTGGGGTCATGTTCGATGCTGGACTTACAATGGATCAACAAGTCACTGTCAACTGTACATCTTCTGGTCTGCAAATCCGAAATGTGGGTAAAATCATCAAATTTCTTACGTCAGGAGCTGCCGAACAAATCATCCATTCATTTATAACATCCAGACTGAGTGGTTGTAATTCGCTGCTGTTCGGAATTAACAAGTGTCAGCTACGTAGACTGCAGTGCATTCAGAACACGACTGCTCATCTAATCACACGAACAAGGAAACACGAGCACGTAACACCAGTCATGAAATATCTCCATTGGCTTCCCATCCAAGAAAGAATTACGTTTAAAATTCTCCTGATCACCTTCAAGGCACTCCACGGACTTGCACCGCAATACATTTCCGAGCTTCTTGTTGAATATCATTCCACACGCCTCAAGTCTTTCGGAGACCGTGCGTTCTCCAAAGCAGCCCTCTGTACTTTGGAACAATCAGCCACAGTCAGTCAGACAGTGTGACACTATTGAGTCGTTTAAGACGACGCTGAAGACACACCTTTTTAAAATCGCTTTCACTACCTAACTGTGTGACATATAATTGTGAACTTTTTTGTGAAGGGCTTTGAACAGAACTAAGGACTGGATACAGCGCTGTATAAGACTTTATTATTATTATTGTACAATTCTTCCACTTGCTCATCATCATAATCTGATGTTGGGGCATAGATTTGTACCACCCTGGTGTTGAAAGGTGTTGCTCTAAGGCGGGTGGTTATGAGGCTGCTGGATGTTGGGTGGCACCATAGTACCGAGTTCTTTATGTTTTTGTTGACAAAGAATCCTACTCCCTTTACATGTATGTAATTTTCTCACGCTGTAGTAGAACGTATTTCCTTCATCTGTTTGTACTTCACCACAGCTCTTCCACCTGGTCTCACATAGTCCAAGGAGGTGCATGTATATCTGTCCACCTCATGTGCAAGTTCTGTAATTTTTCAGTGTTCATGCATTCTATCAGACATTAGTGATGTAGTCCCTACCACGGATCTTTTTGGGTGAGGGTCCATCAGTAACACATTTGTCACGACCGTCCTAATGGAAGACGGATAGCGCGGTCATTGGTAACCCGGGCTGCGATCTATCCGGTATCGACTTTGGTGCTTTGTTTATCATGTAGTGTATCTGGAGCAGACTTTCTAACCCGGTGGAGCCCATCCTTCTCCAGGCGGCTATTTGACTCATAGCTGGAAAATTATTTGTGGGGGTCGGGACATGTCCACACACCCCGTACATATCGGGCTCATGCTACTCCGCCACGATTTTTCGTGGCTGGACCTTATAAGACTATAACATTTTAACCACAATATAATATATATATATATATACAGATTACACAGTTAATAGAATGTTGCTGGAAGAATACAGTGCTGGAAACAACTAGAACTAGACATTGTCACCTTTCAGGAGGGCTGCATCTTGAGAGAAGATAGGATTGTGCCATTTGGTCTCGGCCCATAAACGTTAATAATAACATAATAATATTCCTCATGGTGCCTATGGTATATGCTCAAAAACCTGAGCTCAGATTTGCAACAAAACAAACATCGTTAGTCATAATCATAGCCTTTGTCACATGCAAGAAGTTTCACATGTCATGTTTCTCAGCAAACCCTTGAATTGCTTTGGCTTTCTCTTACCACTACTTGCTTTTAATGCCACATATCTTCTGTTGGATCTCAGCTTTGATAGGTGTTCCTTCCATTTCTGTTGAGGAGTGATATCACTCTGCCATATGCAGAAGGTTTTTCTGTTGCATTATAGGAAATCTTGAAGCTCCATATTATTATCGTCAAACCAGTCTCAATGCTGGCGTGGTGAAACTTACATACAGTACCACATATATACAATATGTACATAAAAACAGACAGACAGTACAGCATACAAAATGTACAGAGAAACAGAAGACAGTATATACAACATGTACGGAAAAACAGATGATGCTAAAAATCTAAATCTAAATTCATCTCTCTTTGCAAAACATATTTTTAAGTTGGATACACAAAACAATTTCGCGAAATGGTGCTGGCACACGATTGTATCATACCTCATTCTGTTAGGGAGTGAATATTCATTATTAGTTTATAAATAGCAAAATGTGAGCATTCAGAAGCGGGTTTTTACCATTTTGCACAAATACAGGGTTTGTTATTGCTATGCCTGATAATGTAACTCATGCCTGGTATGTCCAAACATGAAAGTGTTGCTGACCTGTTGATACAGTTGTATGGAAGTTTTGACAGATTTTCTGTGGAACTAATATTTTAATGATTAGTATGGCAGTTTTGATTCCCCCCTTAGTTCTCTTTGTAGTTAACGTGGAAAGGGTTGTTTTTTTGCAAACAGGAAATATCAGCAATTGTGAATGGTCCAAAATTACAGTATATTGGATATGCAATCAACAGTAGCAGCCAGACAATAAATTACTGTTGAATCTTCCTGGTTTGAATTTATAGGAACACTTGGCAAACCATGCATAAGGCAGTATTTTTTATGCATTGAAACTTAGTTGTTTTGTTCATTATCAGTGGCTGTTACAATAATATATCCAATACATTTCAATTTCCACCATTGTTCATAAATCACCATATGATGTGGAGTTTTTGGAACAACTTCTAGCAGCTGTTGTTCATATAGTCATTGGCTCTCATTGTCCATTTTATGTAGAATTTCTTTCCAGAAACTGGTGTTAGTATTTAGATAAGTTTGTCCACATATTTGTAGTATATTTAAAGTCAGAATGTAATTTTTATATATGTCAGTTTGACAACAGCAATAATCAACCAATCAGATTCATATTGTAAATTAATCAGACCAGTTACAACTCATACAGTTGGTCTTAAGCTAATATTGAGATAATGTTTCGAGAAAAGATAGCTAGGACAATTAAACCATACAAAGGATCTTCATCTACAAAAACACAACTTTGCAGTATCTCTAGCTGAAATGCCAAGAATTATACCCAACGAGGGACATGTTTTATCATAGATGTGTTAGTTAATCATTGTAGTCTTTGAATACCCCTGAGTGCATTCTCTAAGTTGCACGGTATGTTGCAGGTGCAAACTGATTATCAAACCATATGTGATCGTGCCGTTGATGTATTGCTACCATTTATTTCAAATGTACCTGTGTGAATTGAGCTTAGCACTGGTATTCTCAATCAAGAACAATACCACGTGTAGCATGACTATCATATATACAAATATTTTGTGCCTTTCTTTTCCATGCAGGTGAATGTTTCTCACAAGTGCCAAACAGAATTCTTCTGGGCCATCAGTGAATCACACTTGATTGCTTAGGGGATCAATTACAGTTATATTTATCAACGTTAGTGGCATATTTGAGAAAAAGATTTTTGAAAATGATCACGAATTGTAATAATGGTTGTTATCTTTTTCATCATACAACTTGAAATTAATTGATATATAACTGTTTGAAATATTGTGTAAGTCAAATGGCATATTGAAAGGATTCTAAATGCAAAAAGTTAATAAATCAGTTCACCCATATAGAAAAGAGGATGTTCAGTTTTCTGTATGTACAACGTGGTTACAAAACGTTAGAATGAATTAAAGGGAAACAAAAGACAACGTTTTGATGTTATGCTCCTAAAACATTTAATACAAATTAACTGTTTGCAACCACGAGATTTTTTTTTACGTCAGTGGTTTACTTAGAATGTGCTCTCAAAGTAGTAGATTCTACTGGAATCTTAGTTAACATTAAGGTTGACATCTTGCTGGTGACGCGATGATTTGACTAGACGCAGTCAATAAACGAGCAGCGTTAGTTTTACCACGGAGTTCCCGG
>CM034540.1:19972936-19997031 GCA_020002185.1 Paraescarpia echinospica
TCCCGTAGCGAGTCGGTCCAAACGATGTGCTCGCAAGACTGACGCCCGCCCGTTATGTTGTCGAACGGTGCGAGCAAGGCGGAATATCCGGGTAGTACACGCGCTAGCATTTTGTATGCTCCGACGAATGCCCGCATGGCTTTCACAGTTACGGGGGCGTTACAGCTGGCTACCGTAGCGATGCGGTGTGGTCTAGCCTGAATGGAGCCTAGGTTCCATACCCACCCAAGTATGGTAGTTGTTGTCGGACACAGCTTTGTCTTAGTGGCGGATAATCGCAAACCACTGTCGGCAAAGCACTGTAATAGCATTCTGACGTTTTGTTGGAGTTCAGCAGTAGATGTTGTCTGCAAGTTTGGCGACGACGCCTTCTTCGAGCAGATCACCTAGTATACGGCATAGCAGTTCCTCGAGTGCAGTCACGGACCCGGGCATCCTCATTGCAGAACGAGCGTACACACGCACGCCGCGAAACGGAGTGACCACACCGCAGTACTTCATTGAGTCGTGGGAGAGCGGTATTTGGTAGAAGGCATTCGACATATCTGTTGTCATGATGTGCTTCCACTGGGCGATTTTACGCAAGGTTCTATCGACGTCAGGCATTAGGGACGGTTGTGGTTTGCTGTAACGTCCCACGTCTGTGAATGCTGAGACCAATCTGTGTCCACCGCTTCGCTTCTTTACTAGGAACGACGGATTGAGGTACTCGACGTTCACTGGAACTTCCTCAGGTCGGAGGAATACACCCATCGTCTCAAGTTCGTCGAATTTGCTCTGTAGCTCAACGAGCTGATTTCGAGCGTATTGTGGTAGGCGGCCTTTCCGTTGAGGTGGTTGAACTAGGCCCATGTTTACGACCGCCTCGAATGGCCCAACGTGACCATTATAGCCGGCGTAGTTAGGATCGAAAACATCGTCGTACACTTCAATGATTGAGCGGAATTATGCTCGTTCATCGGAAGATAGCATTAGACCCGGATCGATTTCGACAGCGACAGAGTGTTTGATGGATGTAGCGTTCGAGCTGCGTGATCGTACGTCTACGGCCTGGTGTATGACGTCAGAGCGTACGGGAGTGTTCGTGGCGACGTCAGGTACAAACAAACGAATCTGACCAAAGTGTTCGTTTCGTTTGAGCAAGCGAGTGGTGTTGGTCAAGTTGGGTATATGTAGCACACCATCGACGCTGGTAATGAACGATGGTTGTGCCCACACATCATTGTCTCGCATGAACTTGTTGCCCGTGGTGTCAAAACGTGGTTCCAAAGCGAATGTGGTGTCCGCAATAAACATGTCTGCGACCAGATTTACTAGTGAGAGGCGCTCGCAGAACGTGAGCACGTCTGACTGCGTGTCGGTTTAGAGCTGCATCTGTTGTACCATAAGTGTACGTTGTGTCATCGGACACTGTGATGATTCGGTTAGCAGGACGGATGGCAATATCGTTGACTTCCATAAATGGAGCCCGCCTAACACTTCCAAGTTCTGCACAGCTAACCCATAGAACGAGAACTTGTTGTTTTTGCGTGTGAGGCACAGGGTAGTCTCGCCAACTATCGTTAGAGGAGACGACCCATCAGCTTGGTGTGCAGCTTGAGATGAGCTCTTGATTTTACAACCTAGTCTAAGCGCAGTGGAATGGCAAATCGTGTTGCCTGTTGCCCCGCTGTCGATAGTGACTCGAACCGTGTGATGGCCACAAAACATGTCCAGATAAGGCGACTGACGTACGTCGGTACGCTGTGCAGTTGCGAGGCCTACTGTTGGCTTGTCATCAACCTCGTGTTGTTGGAGCTCGTAGCTGTTCTCATGTTCGTAGACCTCTTCGTGGACGTCAGTGACTTGACGAATCTTGGCCATGTAGCGACGATCTTGTTCGGGAAGGTGTGAGCATTCGCTTAAGAAATGCTGAACGTTGCTGCGGCCAGCCTGTTTGCAGAGTGGACATGTTTTTGTGCTTGTAGGTCGCCTTGGGACGCTCGATGGACATGGTTGTCTCCTTGAGAATGGCTGTCTCGGCCCGAATCTGTTCTAAGAGCTGGCAGTAGCTGTGCGCATGATCTTTATATCGTCGGCGGATGTGATCTCATCGACTAGTGAGTCTAGGGCTTGGGAAAAATCAGGCTTAATCGATGGTAGTATTCTAGATCTTAGTTCAGTGCCGTATCGTTGCTTGACGAGCTTTGGGAGCGATGCATGTATCAATGTCAACCACGTAAGAACTATCATGTTTTCGAGTGACGGTGACATTTCCCCATCAACAGTTATGCCGTCACCGTGATGAAGAATAGCACTTCCCTGTTGGAGCATGTTGTCTTCAATGAAGGCCACTAGGCGCTGATGCAGATCTTCAGGACGTTCGTCAGCCAGGAGATGAATATCAGCAAAGTCCAGAAAATGGGCGCCTGTCGACTGAAACCCGTAGTGTAGCCGAATAGTTTGCCAAATACCGGATAAACTAGTCGAATTTTTGACGATGGTGTTACGTGATATGACTGGGCAAAAAAATCGCTATCTGACCTAGCATGAGTTCGAACATGTACATTTGTTGAAGTGCTGTACAACCAGACGTGGCGACGGCGTCATCGTCAGTGAACCCTCGGTGTGGTTGAGCTGCACGTTTCTTCTCCCATTTGGCATCAGTTGCAATAAATTGAGTGAAGTTGGTGTCAAGCAATAAGGTGTAGATTAGGTTTTGACGCCAGTTTTCAAACGAGTTTACCATTTCGGTTTTTGTGAGACACCACTGCCTCGGTGCACATTATATGTTGGTCCATGTTGCAAGTAGTTACTACGACTTGCTGGTGTGACAAAGCCGCCGTTCACGGCTGACTGCTCGTGCCTATTAGTTGGCTAGAGTGTCAGTGCAATTCAGTTTATTGTACAAAGAGTTCGGTACCTTACGTGCGTTCGTTAGAACCGCTGCCACCACGCCATTAGGGTGATAAGAATCGCACAATGAATCGTACAAACAGACACTAGCAGGAACGTGCAACTTTAACAATTAATAGCGACCAACATACAGCCAAAACAATACCAGAGAGAACCGGTTGTGCGGGGCGGGGCGTGACCCGGGACGACAGGGGTCACGAACAAACAACCATAGACGCATATCATAATAGATAGCCTATTGGTGAATACCTTTCTTTACTTGTCTATGTTGCAAATTGAGTAAAAGTACTAGTACATTCACATGAGTAGAAGTACATTTGTATAATAATTGTTTTTTCTCTGCCTTGCAGTGCTTAAATTCCCATAGTGAGTCCCTGGTATTTATACTGTGTTTGATGTATGCTTACTATCTTGTAATAGTCACTGATGTAGTCTACACAGTAAAGCATACTATCTTTTAATAAACACTGATTTAATGTGTACAGTAGCCAGACATAATCCTTAGGGGCAAAATCCCACAACTTGCATTCATTTGTGGGCATTTTGTTTTGCCCATACTGCATGTGTACAAAACATCAGATCAACAATTATCGTTACCTCATGTATTGCCTAAATGCCAGATGTGTTGAGTGCAATAAAAGGTGTTTTATATCTACGTTTGGATTCGGACAAATCTCTTACGATTTTGTGTACAGTAATTTTCTAAAATACGTATTTTCACCCCATGGCACCCTATGTATATTCTGTTTATGGGGTCACAGGAAGATGGCACCTAACATTCCATGAGACCACCATGTAACAAACACAGCTTTACTTTTTAAATGGTTGTTTTGTGTATACCGTTATTGTTTTTGCAATATAAAATATTTGGTTTGATTAATTTATTATCATTATAAATACATCCCTTTTGTATCAAATATATTAACACAACTTTGCATCCAGATTACATTGGACCTATTATTTGAATCATTAATGGAAACATTTGCTATGAACATTGAGATAAATTTGGTTTTCCTTCCAGTGTACACCGTGAGGGGGGAAGTCAGCGATGTGACACTGGATGTTCCGTCTGTGACGTGGGAGGGAGAAGGAGCCTTGATGAGATGCACACTTCTAGACAAGAGTGTGTCTTTCACACGTGTGTACTGGTCCAAGAGCAGCAAAGCTAATGATGTATTCGTGTACTTTGTTAGCAGCAAACGGGAAGTAAAGAAAAGTGACTTCAAGGACAGAACAGTGATGGGACGACAAGGCGATAATTCTTATGTATATGAACTCTACATCAACCGCATAAATCTGACAGATGAAGATATATATTTTTGTAAATTTGGGGTAAAACAAAACCAAACGCGACTAATAGTGAATGGTGAGTATTTGATCTAAATCACATATTATATTTATCGTTACATTTAATGTGGTTTTGTTTTTGACAGTAAAGCTTAGTGCCAGATTGTGTTTATATTTTTAAGGAACTTACCAGTAATCAATACAAAACTAAACATTTATACTAGAAGTTTACGTCTATTCTAAATTTACCATTTTTAGTTATGACATTTGATTCATTGTGTCAGGGGTTCCCAAAATGGGAATCCATGGGTATGCGAGAGTTTCTTCTAAAGTATAAATATTTGTCATCACCTATGTTAATAAATTGCTATTCTCAAAACGAATTACTGTTTTTCTCTATTAAAATACACCAGAAGTAATGTGATAAATCAACATACGTGATGTGGTTAATTGATCGATCCAGTACATTTTTCTGCATCACAATTAATATTTTGCCCATGACCGCCATCATGCATTGCGCATGTAATTGCTAACAATGTTAATAACAGTAATATATGTGAATTACATTACAAGGACAACATTTGCTATTTTAAACATTCCCGCATGCAGTTGTCACTCTAAAAAATTTAGCCTTCTATGTTTTTGTCAAAAAAACATTTGGGACCAGGATTTCACCAAGATTTACAACGGAATGTCTAAACGTTTTGTGTTCGGCATCCATTTTTGAAGGCTTGACGGACCTTTTGTTAGGCACCAAATCACATGAGGGATATGTCAATACGGTTGTGTACCCTGCTACTCATGTTCGCATACAGTTGACACTACATATAAGATGGATGGAAGAGTTCTTGTTCTACTTAATTAAGCTGTTCATTATATGCATATAAATATATATATAATAATATATATATATACATAATGTAATGCTAGATATATGCCTAGATTCTGTTATCAGGGCACACCTGTGTGACAATTATTGGGGTACTCACAATGTTCAGCGTCTTTGTACTGAGTCTGACATACGTTTGACATATAATATATGAGTTCTAACTGACCATACACCGTTAGTTGTTTTCAACAACACTTTGTGCCACTGTTTGTCATAATGTTTGTGATAATAATATTCTCCAACATTTAGATACACTGTCACTTAATATAGTTACAGAAATACAGATATTTCATTGAAGATTGGCTGTGTAAAGTACGATGACGTTACTGTTTCAGTGAAGCCACAAGGTGTGACTATAACTGGCCTTGCCCAGTCTGTCACAGAGAACACAAACAAAGAGTTGAAGTGTCATGTGACTCGAGTGAAACCTGAGGCAGACATATACTGGAGAAAGGGACCCAAAGGTCCACTATTGCGGGGAAATGCGACTAAGTCAAAGAAGTCAGACGGAACCTTTGAAGTCCAGTCGAACTACATAGCATCCTTCAGTCGCAACGACCACAACATGAAGTTGTATTGTCTTGTCAATCCACATGGAACTAGTTTTTGGAATAACAACACAAGTGCAACCGTTAGCGTTAACTGTGAGTATTGGGTAGTGAATTTGGGTGTAACAAAACATTGTTGCGGATATATCATACTAACTTCTATCATAACTAACAGCACTTTGTGCAACTGACAAAGAATGACATATTTCACAAATTATGTATCATATTGTTCTAGTAAGGTAAATCATCGTTAAAACAAACAGCCATTTGGGATGAACAGCCATGAGTAAAATGTAAAATATGATGCTAATGTTTATTATTATGAATTAAAAAAAAATTATTTCGGGTTTCACATGATTCAACAGATTAATAAAATTGGACCATAAACTAATTAACCGTACAATAATAAATCAATACACTTGTGTGATATTCACTAAGTTATATATTATATTGTATATTTAAGATATTAATTATTGTAATACATTTTAAAGTGTGTCATAAAAGTCTGCTAATCAGGCAATAAATAGCACCTTTAAAGTACATGTACGCCTAATAATTTGGTATAAGTTAAGTGTGCAAGATCCTTGCAATAACATGTTAACCTAACGAAACTGTAATAATTACATTTAAACATAGTCCTCATTTTAACTGATCATTAGAGTTTATAATAATATGATGTGTACTAAATTATTAGAAAGCAAAGCATAAGACATGTGTTAACCATGTTCTAAAACTGTTTCAGACCCACCCAGTACCGAAGTTAAACAGACTAGTTCTGATAATCCAAAAGATGGGAGTTCAGTAACACTGACCTGTGACATCACAACCGGCAATCCCACGACCAATATCAAAGTGACATGGAAGAAAGGAAGCACACAAATACCATCCTCTAGTCACTACCAACTAAGTGGCAGAAACTTGACAATAAGTCCACTTGATCATTCCCGGGATGACGGCGACTACTCGTGTGCTGCAGAGAATGCTGTAGGACCTGGACCCTTCAGTGCAACATTTGCACTTTTGGTTAACTGTGAGTACTGTTATATTTGATAACATACAAAATACGAAATTGTACAAACACATTAGATAATAGAAACTTTAGTCTTAGCACAGATTGTTTCAGACATACTCTGTTGCATGAATGTTTTCAATATAAATATACTAGTCAAAAAGAAACAACAATTTTTGTTGTAAGTCCTATAAGTTAATTATATAGACATCATGTTTATCATCGGTAGTGTGTGCATGTGAGATATATGGCCGGAGGTGCCATCTGACAACAATGGAAGCCTGGATTCTGTTTTGCAGTGACCTCATCAGTCTCTGTACTCCACAGTGAAACATCACTCTCTATTCTTCAATGACGGTAACTGTGAACTGATAGATGTTGGCCAGTTGTCTAGGAGAAATGTGAAGCTAAAGGCAAACTGTAAATTATGCTGCTTTCAGGCATGTTTGCAATATCTGTGCGATATAACGTCAGCCATCAGGTATTCAATTCAATTCAATTTAAATTCAAGTCAAATTCAAATACCTTTATTTTTCCTCATGGGTAAATTCTATTGTGGTGTTCGCTATTAAGAAAGCAATAAATAAATAAATAAACATGTGTAACTGAGAACACTGACCACACAGACACACACCATCGATCTATAAATAAATAATCATGGTAGAGTACAGTTGTAAAAGAGTACGATAAAAACAATTACTAAGAATCACCAATCAGTATAAATCACAAATATCAAAAGCTGGGGAAATAAGTTATACACCGCAAGCAGCCGTTACACACACGCACGCACGCATGCACGCATGCATGCACGCACACCTTACTCTGCCTACAACATGCCTGATCTTATCCTTATGCACCAATCAATGATTCAATTAATTGCATATGATTAAAATAGCACAGAACAATCAGCCAGTTGTTAGGAAACATCATTGCAGCATTGTCTTGCTGAAACTAGATCTGATTCCGGTGGTGGAGCATGAACATTTATAGTTCAGGAATGAGGATTACCTCTATCTTTGTATCTATGGGCATTGAGACTGTCATTAATGAACACTGCAGATGCTCACTTTCAGTGTTCCATGTTGCTGTAATATGTTATCTGCATGCCTGCAGTGACCACTACAAGTGCAACACTATGATCTAACTCAAAGAGTTGTGGTAACGTGCGATGATACAATATTAGCAACTAAAATTGGTGTCCTGCCTTATGGAGTCTTAGTTATTAAATATGTCCTGGAGATGACCTAAAGCCACACTTGTTTTCTGGATGTATCTCTTCGGTCAGTGGAAGCTGACGATTCAGGAGTATGTGGGTGAGTAGGCCTGTCTTCCCAGTGAGAAATCTACAGCAAGGCAATGCATTGATAGGTAGTTCCCGCAGTTTTATTTATCTCCCTTTTTGTAGATGATGGTATTACTGTTAGTATTTCTGAGGTATGATGGACCTTCTCTCATAAGTTTATAACGTTTGTTTTCCAGCTTCTCACCACCAAACTTGAACATTTCTACTGAGATGCCATTCGGGTCAACAGTGTTATTGTTTTTGTTTGCATTGTAGCAAGCCGGTCCTCTTTTCAGGTTGGCGGCATGTCAAGGAATGCTTTGTCTCTTTCTGTGTGTTGTGGAATGGACAGGACTATGTTCCGTCTGTCATCCTTGATTCACGGTTCAGGAGCTGTTCAAAATGATCATTTGACTTTGTTGGGGACAAGAGCGCGTGATAGTGTAGTGGTAGCACATGCGCCTGGCATGCCAGCGCTCTGAGTTTGAAACACGAACCGGATAGGCATGTATATTTGGTGTAAGAACCTGGCTGTCAACATTGGGGACTGTGTATCCCTCGTGACTCGGAAATCACGTTAATGTCGGTCCCGTCTTAATTCAGGATGTACATCCGAAGTACAACATGCACCCTGGCAGTGACCACCGTCAGTGCCAGCATAGAAAGGTCGGCTTGGCGATAATGTTCTGAAAAAGGTTGAATGAGACCTTTTTTATTACTGCTCACGTAACCCGCCTGGGTCATAGGGGCGCTGCATTATTGAATGTTTCACCAGTCGACGCTAGTCTTCGCGGTTGTGTACTAATGTCTGAGTTTCTCCGAAGGTTTTCCCAGTCAATTCTGCAATATTGTCTGACCATCTCTTCCTCTGTCTCCTTTGTCTTCTTTTCCCCAGCAACGTTCCTTGTAGTTTTGTTTTTGCGAGCCCGCTTGGTCGTGTTACATGACCATACTATCTCAGTTTCTTCTTTTTAACGGTGGTCAGCAGGTCTTCGTAATGTCCCACATGTTGAGTGATGATTTTCATGACTTAATTTTGGGTGATGTGGTCAGGTAGGTAATACCGACGATTCTTCGGTAGCATTTCATTTCCATTGCAGCAATTCTTCTTTGTAGTTCCGCTGTGATTCGCTTGCATACAGAAAGATGGAAAGGACCAGTGTTCGTAATAATTTTTTGGTGCTAATTTTCATTCCATATTTGGCTGATGTTTCGTCCAGTCGGTTCACAAGGTTAGCAAGTTCCTCTTCACTTCCAGCCAACCCGTCGATGTCATCAGCGAACCGTAGGTTGGTGATGATACGTCCTCCAAAGTTGACTGTGCCAGTGTGATCTTCCAGGGCATCTGTCATTATTCGTTCCAGGAATATGTTGAATAATGAAGGTGACAAGAGGCATCATTGACGGTCTCCGACTGATGTGTGGAATCATTCACCTGCAGTGCCTTGCACCAGTACTGCGCGGCTAGCTTTAACGTATAGCTGCTCGATGGTGTGTACTAGTTTTCGTCCAATATTGTAGTTCTTCATTGTCGCCCACAGTGCGGCATGCCACACCCTGTCAAATGTCTTCTTGAAATCAATGAAGACATGGAATAGTTCCTGTTGATGGAAGGTAGTTCTCATCCACAACACGAAAATTGAATATTTGTTCCATGGTGCTTCTTCCACTGCGAAAGCCCGCCTGTTCTTTGGCGATGGTCTCTTCTACTTGTGGTTTCAATATGTTAAAGATGACTCTCTGCATCACTTTGCTCGCATGGCTAATGAGGCTGATGTTCGGTAGTTTTGACGTTGTCATAGGTAGGCTTTCTTGGGGAGAGTAATTATCAGTGATTGAGTCCATGTTGTTGGCCACTCTCCAGTCTGACAGATTTATTGCAGATGTTGGTGAGGATGTCTATCACCGTTTCTCCTCCGTATTCCTCATTATAAGTTCTGCTGGGATGTTGTCAAATCCAGCAGCTTTTCTCTTTTTTTAATGATCATACAGCTATCTCCATTTCTTCATATAAAATTGGAAAGTCGTCCTGATTTGATTATTCTTGGCTGACTAGAACACTTGGATCTCCGTTGGTCTGGAAGTTGTATAACTCCGAACAGTACTCCGTCCATCTGTTGATAATTTGTTTTCTTCGGTGAGGCATTTCCCCTATTTGTCTTGAATTATGTTGACTTTCCCCTGCCTTTGCTTTGTCAGTTCTCTCACGGCTTGGTACGCTTTTTCGCTTTTGTTATTGGTGAGGCAGTCTTAAATTTCCGTGCACCGTTCTTCAATCCTTTGGCTTTTTTCATTCCCTTTCTGATCTTCTTGTTGATCTCACTGGACTTTGCTGCTCCTTCTTCCAAATACTTATGTTTCCCCAAATCTCTCCTACTGTCACACATTTCCAGAATTTCTTCTGTGACCCATGGTTTGGCCTTTCGGCGGTGTTTCCCTATGATGTAATTTGCTGTTTTTGTCATTACTGCATTACAGTTGGTAGTCATCGCTTCTCGATCTTCTTCAAGCGTAAGCAGTGGTGCAAACTTCCCTCCAATTGTTGCTTGGAATGACGCCAAGATCACAGGGTCTTTCAGTTTGTCCAAGTTGAACTTGAGCCTGGTATTCTTAGGTTTTTTGATCTTTTTCAGCCGTATTTTGATCTTCATCAATACGATGTATTGATGGTCACTTCCTACGTCTGCTCCTGGGTAAGTCCTTGATTTGGCCCTGTTGATTCCACATCTGAACCGATTTTGCACCAGGTTGTAATCAATATGATTGCGACCTCTTCCGTTAGGTGCATGCCATGCCCATCTTTAGGATGATTTATGTCTTCCAAGTGTGTTTACAAACACCATGTTGCTGTAGTTGTAGTCCAGCAAGCGCAGCCCCATATCAATAGTTGTAGCATTACAGAAAGAACTGCTGGAATCTTTCCATTCTGCATGTGCATCGACACCCACTTTGGCATTCCAGTCACCCTGGACAATCAGAATATCATTCTTATCTACCCCGTCGACGATGTCCAGGAGTTGATTGTGAATTGTGGAATGCGTCTGTATGTGGCTGCTCCATAACAATATCTGGAATATTAAAAATTTGATCAAGTTTTTATCCAGGGCACAGCGGCGACGTTTATACGGTTAGTTTTATGAAAGTCTAATGATGATGCTGGACTATGCTGTTTTAGCAACCGTTTTATAATTTATTTGTATTTTAGTAACTTTTACAATGTGTGCCCTTGGCCAGTTGAACTGCACCTGTGTTACAACATTGCTGATTAGATGTGCCTCTGTGACCCGACTTTACCCAGCACAGGACAATTGTGTTGCACCACGTGAACGCTTGAATCGTCGTCGTCGGACTCGTAGGGGCTGTAGGGCTGGCAGGTCCAAGAAAAGACTTATTGCTGTACTGACTAATCCTCGCCCCACGAAAAGCCTGCATACAAAATCCGATTGCAGTGGACATTCACACATCTTCATGTGTAATTAACTATGCGAGACCTACAATAACTGCATGTCTACTAAATACCCAGTCCGTGAAATATAAAGTGAATCAACTTGTCAAGTTGCTTGATGACAACAAACTTGATATTCTAGCATTGACAGAAACCTGGCTGAGCCCTGGTGACGCTAGTTGGACAGAGATAAATGCGCTGTCACCAAAAGCCCAGAAATTTGATCAAAAACCGCGTAGTGACAGAACTGGAGGAGGTGTTGGTGTCATCTATCTTGCATCTTTCAAAATGAGGCAACTTGCCACAAAGACATACATATCATTTGAAGTGATATGTCTTCAGCTGATGTATAGATCATACAGTTTCCGGGTATGTGTTAACTATAGTCCTCCACCTTCTGCCCGTAATGGTCTGAGCGCATCAATGTTCATGGATAAATTCTCAGACTTTCTACAGTATTTCCATGACAACTTGATGATTGTCGGAGATTTCAACATACACGTTAGTTTGTTGGATGATACAAAGACTGTACGCTTTCACAACATCCTATAATCTCATGGTCTGCATCAGCTTGTGGTGGAAAAGATACATTCACACTCTAGACCTGATAATTACGCGATCCGAAGCTGACATCATTGGTGAAATCGTGGTTAAGAATCCGGGTATATCCGACCACTCTACAGTGACATTCAAGATACAAGATTGTAAACCTTGTGCTCCTACGAAACGAGTCAGCTACAGATTATACAGCAATGTAAGTGCGTCTGACCTGCAGGCAGACATTCCTCAGTCAGAGCTGTACACTGCTCCAGCTGATGACTTGGATGGACTCGTTCGCCAGTATGAATCGGTCTTGCGCGGCTTGTTGGTAAACATGCTCCCGTAAGGCAGAAGACGATTACGGTGCGACCCGACGTGAAATGGTACAACAAAGAGTTACGCAAGGAGATACAAACACGTCAGAAATATGAACGTCTATGCAGGAAATCTCGACTTGAAATGCATCGCATGATGTTCAGACACCTGTACACGGTCGCAAATAACTATCTTCTTCAAGCCAAACATCGATACTATTTCAACAAGGTTGTTAAGGCTGGATCAAACCAAACCAAACTTTACAGCATTGTGCAAACATTGGTGCACACTCGGGTGGACCCGCCACTGCCAACACATGCATCTCCAGAAGCTCTGGCTGACATTTTCCGAAATTACTTCCAAGAGAAACTGCAAGCATTCGCTGTGCACTGGATCGCCGAGCGGGAGTTCAACGTGATGCCCAGATCACTACTTATTAACACGATGGAAGTCATCCGCTGGACAGTCTTTCGCCAGCCTCTGAGGATGATGTCAGAAACGTCATTACATCATCTGCTCCTCGATCCTGCGCTCTCGATCCTCTGCCGACATGGATGCTGAAGAATTGCCTTGACGCACTGTCATTACCAGGATTGTAAACATCTCGCTGGCCATAGGAGATGTGTCAGCTAACTTGAAAGCGGCACTTGTGACTCCGCTTCTTAAGAAGCCGTCCCTAGATATCGAATGTCTTACAAGTTACCGAACGATATCTAATATCAGTTTCTTGTCCAAAGTAATTGAGAAGGTGGTGTCGTCAAGTTTGTCACGTCACATGGCACAGCACAACCTATTTGAAGTGAATCAGTCAACATGCAGAAAGGGCCACAGTACAGAGACTGCACTGCTGAGAATCCAGAACGATTTACTATTATCTGCGCATAATCGGTGTGTCTCGTGTGTAGTTCTTCTTGACTTGTCTGCTGCCTTTGACTCGATTGACCACCAGGTACGTGTGTCATGTCTGTCTAAGATGATCGGCCTTTTGAGCACAGCAGTAAACTGGTTTACCTCGTATCTCGAAAACAGGAACCAAGCTATTAAGATTGGAGAAGCCATCTCGAACGTGTCGGTGCTGACATGCGGTGTCCCCCAAGGGTCAGTCTTGGGACCGTCACTGTACACGATATACACGGCTGGTGAACTGGGTTACAAAATCCGACACCATGGCTTGGATTTTCATATGTACGCTGACGGTACGCAGCTCTACATAACATTCAAGATCCCCGACACATATGTTGCCATATCTCAGCTAGTAACATGCATTGCTGACATCAACGGTTAGATGACAGCAAAGAAACTTCAATTAAATGTTCTGTTCACGGGATCAAAGGCGCTGCGCCGAAAAACACCTAAAACAACAAAGATCGACGCTGGATACGCCCAAGTGACCCACAGAACATGTTTCAGAAATCTTGGGGTCATGTTCGATGCTGGACTTACAATGGATCAACAAGTCAGTGCCAACTGTAGATCTTCTGGTCTGCAAATCCGAAATGTGGGTAAAATTATCAAATTTCTTACGTCAGGAGCTGCCGAACAAATCATTCATTCATTTATAACATCCAGACTGAATGGTTGTAATTCGCTGCTGTTCGGAATTAACAAGTGTCAGCTACGTAGACTGCAGTGCATTCAGAACACGACTGCTCGTCTAATCACACGAACAAGGAAACACGAGCACGTAACACCAGTCATGAAATATCTCCATTGGCTTCCCATCCAAGAAAGAATTACGTTTAAAATTCTCCTGATCACCTTCAAGGCACTCCACGGACTTGCACCGCAATACATTTC
This sequence comes from Paraescarpia echinospica, assembly GCA_020002185.1. Lineage (NCBI taxonomy): Eukaryota > Metazoa > Annelida > Polychaeta > Sabellida > Siboglinidae > Paraescarpia > Paraescarpia echinospica. Next base: position 19,986,944 of record CM034540.1, read on the forward strand.
CGAGCTTCTTGTTGAATATCATTCCACATGTCTCAAGTCTTTCGGAGACCGTGCTTTCTCCAAAGCAGCCCCCTGTACTTTGGAACAATTAGCCACAGTCAGTCAGACAGTGTGATACTTTTGAGTCGTTTAAGACGACGCTGAAGACACACCTTTTTAAAATCGCTTTCACTATCTAACTGAGTGACATATAATTGTGAACTTTTTTTGTGAAGCGCTTTGAACAGAACTAAGGACTGGATACAGCGCTATATAAGACTTTATTATTATTATTATTGTACAATTCTTCCACTTGCTCATCATCATAATCTGATGTTGGGGCATAGATTTGTACCACCGTGATGTTGAAAGGTGTTGCTCTAAGGCGGATGGTTATGAGCCTGCTGGATGTTGGGTGGCACCATTGTACCGAGTTCTTTATGATTTTGTTGACAAAGAATCCTACTCCCTTTACATGTTTTTATTTTTCTCACACTGTAGTAGGATGTATTTCCTTCATATGTATGTACTTCACCACAGCTCTTCCACCTGGTCTCAGATAGTCCAAGGAGGTGCCATGTATATATGTCCACCTCATGTGCAAGTTCTTTCATTTTTCCTGTTTAGTTAAGTGTTCATACATTTTATCAGGCATTGGTGATGTAGTCCCTCCCACAGTTTTGGGTGAGGGTCCATCAGTAGCATATTTGTCACGTCCGTCCTGATGGGAGACGGATGGCGCGGTTATTGGTAACCCGGGCTGCGATCGATCCGGTATCGACTTTGGTGCTTTGTTTATCATGCAGTGTATCTGGGGCAGACTGGTGGGTCCCGCACCCCGTACATGTCGGGCTCATGCTCCGCCAATATTTTTCGTGGCTGAACCTTATAAGACCATAACATTTTAACCACAATATAATTATATATATATATATATATATATAGCAGCCAGACAATATAAATTACTGTTATATATATATATATATACAGACTACACGGTTAATAGAATGTTGCTGGAAGAATGTAGTGCTGGAAACAACTAGAACTAGACATTGTCACCTTTCAGGAGGGCTGCATCTTGAGACAAGATAGGATTGTGTCATTTGGCCTCGGCCCATAAACGTTAATAATAACATAATAATATTCTTCATGGAGCCTGTAGTATATCCTCAGAAACCTGAGCTCAGACGTGCAACAAATAAAAAATCGTTAGTCATAATCATAGCCTTTGTCGCATGCAAGAAGTTTTACGTCATGTTTCTCAGCAAAGCCTTGAATTGCTTTGGCTTTCTCTTACCACTACTTGCTTTTAATGCCACATATCTTCTGTTGGATCTCAGAGCGTTGATACGTTGGTGTTCCTTCCTTTTCTTTTGAGGAGTGATATCACTCTGCCATATGCAGAAGTTTTTGCTGTTGCATTATAGGACATCTTGAAGCTCCATATTATTATCATCAAACCAGTCTCAATGCTGGCGTGATGAAACTTACATACAGTACCACATATACAATATATACATAGAAACAGACAGACAGTACTGCATACAAAATGTACAGAGAAACAGATGATGCTAAAAATCTAAATCTAAATTCATCTCTCTTTGCAAAACATATTTTTAAGTTGGATACACAAAACAATTTCGCGAAATGGTGCTGGCACACGATTGTATAATATCTCATTCTGTTTGGGATTGAATATTAATTATCAGTTTATAAATAGCGAAATGTGAGCATTCAAAAGCGGGTTTTGACCATTTTGCACAAATATAGGGTTTGTTATTGCTATGCCTGATAATGTATTTAACTCATGCCTGGTATGTCCAAACATGAAAGTATTGCTGACCTGCTGATACAGTTGTATGGAAGTTTGGACAGATTTTGTGTGGAACTAATATTTTAGTGATTAGTATGACAGTCTTGATTCCCTCCCCCTTAGTTCTCTTTGTAGTTAATATGGAAAGGGTTGTTTTTTGGAAACAGTAAATATCAACAATTGTGAAAGGTCCATAACTACAGTATATTGGATATGCAATCAACAATAGCAGCCAGACAATAAATTACTGTTGAATCATCCTTGGTTAGTATTTATAGAAACACGTGACACATCATGCATAAGGCAGTATTTTTTATGCATTGCAACTTAGTTGTTTTGTTGATTATCAGTGGCTGTTACAATAATATACCCATTACATTTCAATTTCCACCATTGTTCGTAAATCACCATATGATGTGGAGTTTTTGGAACTACTTCTAGCAGCTGTTGTTCATATAGTCATTGGCTCTCATTGTCCATTTTATATAGAATTTCTTGTCAGAAACTGGTGTTAGTATTTAAATAAGTTTGTCCATATATTTGTAGTATATTTAAAGTCAGAGTGTCAGTTTTATATATGTCAGTATGTCTGTGTCAGTTTGACAACAGCAATAATCAGCAAATCAGATTCATATTGTAAATTAGTCAGACCAGTTACAACTCATACAGTTGGTCTTAAGCTAATATTGAGATAATGTTTCGATAAAAGATAGCTAGGACAATTAAACCATACAACGGATCTTCATCTACAAAAACACAACATTGCAGTATCTCTAGCTGAAATGCCAAGAATTATACCCAATGAGGGACATGCTTTATCATAGATGTCTTAGTTAATCATTATAGTCTTTGAATACCCCTGAGTGCATTCTCTAAGTTGCACGGTATGTTGCAGGTGCAAACTGATTATCAAACCATATGTAATCGTGCCGTTGATGTATTGCTACCATTTATTTCAAATGTACCTGTGTGAATTGAGCTTAGCACTACTATTCTCAATCAAGAACAATACCACGTGTAGCATGACTATCATAGATACAAACATTTCGTGCCTCTCTTTTCCATGCAGGTGAATGTTTCTCACAAGTGCCAAACATAATTCTTCTGGGCCATCAGTGAATCACACTTGATTGCTTAGGGGATCAATTACAGTTATATTTATCAACATTAGTGGCATATTTGAGAAAAAGATTTTTGAAAATGATCACGAATTGTAATAATGGTTGTTATCTTTTTCATCAGACAACTTGAAATTAATTGATATAATTGTTTGAAATATTGTGTAAGTCAAATGGCATATTGAAAGGATTCTAAATGCAAAAAGTTAATAAATCAGTTCACCCATATAAAAAAGAGGATGTTCAGTTTTCTGTCTAAGTACAACGTGGTTACAAAACGTTAGAATGAATTAAAGGGAAACAAAAGACAACTTTTTAATGTTATGCACCTAAAACATTTAATATAAATTAACTGTTTGCAACCACAAGCACATTTTTGACAGCAGTGGTTTACTTAGAATGTGCTCACAAAGTAGTAGATTCTACTGGAATCTCCGTTAACATTAAGGCTGACATCTTGCTGGTGACGCGATGACTTGACTAGACGCAGTCAATAAACGAGCAGCGTTATTTTTACCACGGAGTTCCCGGCACATAACCAATTCCTTCTGAACCTGGTTCAGTTGCCAACACATGTTGTGATATATAATTCGATGGATTTATATAAGATGGGTTTGCAATAAATACGTGAATTTATAATATGCCATACTGTTCGGCATGCGGGTGTAGCAATACCACTGTGAACAATTGCTTATAACAGTGGATAGATAAACTGGTTGGAAACAGTCGCAGTATAATGCACTTTGGCTCAGTTTGAAGAAGATATATCACCAGTTAATGGGACAAGATCCAATGAAATGTCGACAACATAAGGTTTTGAAGCTGGGAGCAGTGTCGACAATATTTTTAATCACGATATATGGTGATGGGTTCAAGTCATATTTCATTTTGGTGAACTTTACCAAGGATTTCTCATTCAAACCAAATATTAATACACCATAGTACCTATGCTGGAAAGTAATTCCCATACACTCTGATAAAATTGTTCAAAAGCGATTGGCTTGTATAGTGCTGCAAGCTGGTTGGATGTGAACAAATGTTTTTTTATAGATCTAAAACTATAGATTTACTGTACATAGTACATTATTATATGGATAGGCTTAATGCAAATAGGATGTACTTATGACTACCATGCCCATGTACTAATTACATATATTATACTAGGTACAGCAAGCAAGTCGGAAAATGGTATCAAGTATACTATTATGTGAAACAGCTTGTTAGGGTGGAACCAGTTTAATCATATTGATTATCACCAGGTCACACAGTACATGTCTAATATATACATTTTTGTCAATATGAGCTCTACTGCCTGCTGGTGGTTCAAGTATTCCCAGCTGACAAGGATGAGCATCTGACAAGAACACATCACTGCGTCCAGTTCATGACCTGTTATAAATTATGTACACAGGTAATGTTTCAATGTTAACATAGGTGCACACTCGTTGTAGATAAGCCGATCGTGTCTGTGGAGACACCAGACCCAGTGGTAGAAGGACGTTCAGTGACCATTACCAGTCGGTCACAAGCTAGACCAGCTGTGAACAAAGTCACATGGAAGAAAGGTCTAGATGTCATCATAGTAACCACTGACAACAGATACATTGGAGGGACTGTCCAGACTCCTTCACTGACTATTAAGAACGCTACTAGGACAGATGCAGGACAGTACACATGTCAACCGGTCAATGACGTTGGACGTGACAGCAAAACAATGACACTTCAAGTGTATTGTAAGTACATTGAGGATATTATAACTATATATATATATATATGTGTGTGTGTGTGTGTATGTATATATATATATATACATACATATATACAGTATATATTACATTGTAGGCATGTGTGAAATAAAACATAATGCTGACATCCTGTGTTCCTTCATTGTATAGAGCTTCCCTGTGAGCCAGCAGACTGTTTGATATGCATGGTCTTTGAGCTTTGTTTCGCGGCAGTTGATAATATGGCACAATGCGTAAGTGAACGAATAGCCAGGTATTCAAGCTAAACCATTCGTTGTCACATTATATAACAAATAGCTAAAACATACTGAATGTATCCACGAAATATATATTTCTTGATAGATGGGGATTGCCAAGACGATGCTCTTTTTATAATGTTCTCATCAAATCCGAACTAATGAAAAACGCAACAACTGCTACTGAAGTGGCACAGCATCTCATCAAAGTCACAACTATTTGGAGACAAAAAAGACCAGTAACATTCGCATTTGGTGAACTTCAGATAAACCCTATGGTCAAGCAACGGTGACGCCAACAAGTGTGACAGTGGCCGTAGGAAGACATGTGTCTTTAACCTGCCACTCACCAACTGAGTCTGGCATCCCAGCACCTTCCTGGTTTGTCTGGAGCAGAGAGAACAGTGACTTCAACAGCAACACAACTGTACTGATTCTGACACCTTCAGAAGTGGGCGAATCTGGCAAGTACAGGTGTAAGGCTGGCAACTGGCTTGGACAGAGTGACTACTCGGACTGGACCACTGTTACAGTGCAAGGTGAGTAAGTGAGTGAGTGATTATGAGGCGGTATGATATGAATGATTGTCCATTTACAAGAACAGTTGCATGTTATCAAATTACATTTCCAGCATGTCGTAGTGTTGCTGTGTAGCGTGTGTACTGTAGTGTACGTTTTGATGAGTGTGGCTATGCGACCAATATTGTTGCATTGTGACATGAAGCTCTGGGTGGCCGTGATTTGCTATGTTGTATTTTCATTTATTACAGTTCCACCAGAAATGCCTACACATTTTACCATACTCAACAACTCAACATCTGTCGCCCTCACCCTCCAGTGGCACCCTGGATTCGGTGACAATTACCCTCCGCAGATATTCATCATACAGTACACGGCAGTTAACCAGCCGAACTTGTTTCATGGGAAGATAGTCACTGCTGATGGGAGCAAACAACAGCAAGTGACAATTGTTGGGCTGGAGCATGAGACGTTGTACAAGTTCACGTTGTTTGCACGCAGCAACACCACGGATGTCATCAGAAGTGGTGTAGCTACAGCGTCGGGCCGGACAACAGGTAGGACCGTAGGACATGAATAAAGATCGATAAAAGACACTGGTCATTACTGTACCTTATAGACAAAGTGGAAGACATAATAACTTCATTATGTTTTATTGTTACAGCAATCGATATCTTGCATTTTGAAATACAGTAAAACCTATCATAACAGTTACCGTCTGGACTGCGCAATATTATCGTTATAGACAGGTTAGCGTTATTGAGAATTTCAAGACTTTGATACTCACTATAGATGGTGCCACAATATTACGAACGGTCGCTAGTTAGTACTGTCGCGAACGATACAAACCTACAGTTAGCAATAGTAGTACACTACACAACTTGCTATATTTATTATTTATCCAACATCAAGTGAATTCATAATTTCTCATGAAGAATACGTCATATTCAAATGCAAATTCGAAGTGCCATCGGTTATACACAAAAAGATATATCGTCACCGCCATTAGTAAAGGTCATGGACGTTATTGTCGCAAGTGACGTCGCTTCAAAATATAATGTTTATATTGCAGTGTGTACACGGAGCGATCAAATTGCAGTCGAGTCACACGTAACGTCGTCAGCTTGTTGCGGCAACTTTACAAGGCTTCCTTTACACTGCCTTCAGATCTATATATGTGATTATATGTTCATGTATTGTCTGAACTCATTTTGGACATCAAAGCTCATTCTGCTACCGTTTGTTGGAGGCAATGCAAAGGAAGCCATAGTCGCCGCAACGAGCTGATAACGCCAATTTTGACTCGAATGCAATTTGTCTGTACTTTGTACACAGTCTCATGAACGTTTTATTCAGGGGAAATGGTGAATTCACTTTGAGCTGCCTGCAAGCGGCAGGGTGACTATGAATGGTTCGATCCAAATTAACTGACCGTAATATACAGTGACTAGGTTACCGTTATGGACAGGACATACTATTAGAAAGTAATTCGGAACTTTCAAAAGTGATCATTACATACAGCTAACCGCTGTAGACAGGTGGCTGCTAAGGCAAGTTTTACTGTATATTGCGTTATAGTGTTACATATTTGACAAAATGCATAAGCATTGGATTGATATAAAAACGTGGGTTCTTAATGACTTGGACTTTATGAAAATATAACTGCTGATAGTGATTTCAAATACCGCCATATGTTGCCTGATGGTGTAAATATATTATTGGTTTTCAATAAGAAACAAAACGCAATTGCCAGTTGATATATATGTGTGTGCAACTAATAAACAATTGCTTAATTAGAGCGATTTTTGTTGACCATATATGTTATTTAATGCAGCATCACCAGAAATTGAAATAGAAGCAATTGACCTCCAGGAGGATCACATGACTGTCACATGGTCAGATAATATACATAGTTCCCGACGTAAAAGATCTACATATACAGTCGTGTCAGTTGTTGTTTACTACAAACGGGGCGGTGGAGAGGAGAGCCGTTTTCCACCAGAGGGCAGTGTCGATGCCAAACAACAAACAGCAGTCATCTCTGGACAGTTTGATACCGAGGCAACTTATCAGGTTTGGCTGAAAGTGTACGAAGGTCAGCTGACGTTTCCGTCCAAGATAGGACAACGCGTTGAAGCTACCTCTAAAACAGAGAAAGGTACATAACCCCTGTAACTAATTATTTAAAATAAACACTATTAACAAGCATATACATCTACATGGCGGTTATACTAATAAGTAACAGACATATCGACAGTAAATGATGTAACGATGATGGGGGCTGTATCTGTAGCTGCGCTCTAAATGTGCCAAAAAAGCTACTTTCAGCATAAAATCAACACGTATTAATTGGAAGGTGCGTTATCACCCTACGTCCACTTGAGTCCCATAATCTGATGATGACGTTTGCGCATACCTACTCATTTAACAAGATTTAACAAGATTGCCACCCAGAGAATTAACTCTAGGTGGCAGGTGGACAAGGAAGCCCTTTGGCTTATCGAGAGTCCGACCCTTTTATCTATGTGTATCCCGCCCGTCTGAGGTATGTGTCGATTTTATTTTTAAACATATTCACGCTACTAGCACCCACACAATCAGCAGGTAATCTGTTCCATTAATTTACAGTCCTTTGTGAAAATGAAAACTTTCTTATATCCAATCTACTCTGCTCCTTTGCTAATGCAAGTTCATGTCCTCTAGTCCTTCTATCTTTCTTAACTGAGAAAAACATATTTCTATCAATATTTTCATAACCCTTCAATATTTTAAACACTTCTATCTGATCTCCTCTCAATCTCCTGGTCTCTAGTGTTGTTAAACCGCATTTTTTTAGGCGTATTTCGTAACTAAGATCCCTCAGTTTTGGTATCATTTTAGTTGCTCTCCTCTGCACTCTTTCTAGCATATCTATGTCCTTCCTGCGATATGGCCTCCACGCTTGAATACAATATTCTAAATGAGGCCTAACTATTGTTTTGTACAGCGGTATTATTAGCTCTTTTTCCTTATACGTTATGTTTCGCCTAATTAATCCAAGGATTTGATTTCCCTTTGAAGCTGCAATTCCGCACTGCTCTGAAACCTTCATATCAGCACTAATGGTTAACCCTAAGTCCTTTTCTTTTACAGTAGTACTTAGTACAGTACCCCCCATTGTATATTCTACTTCTTCGTTCCCATGTCCTGTGTGGAGGCATTTACATTTCCCAAAATTAAACAGCATTTGCCACTTTTCAGACCATTTGATCAACCTGTCAAGATCATCTTGTAAATGCTGTCTATCTCCATCACTTTTAATCCTTCTAAATACTTTTGTATCATCCGCAAATTTCAACACCTTGCTTGTTATTTCATCATCCAAATCGTTGATATATATTAAGAATAATATAGGACCTAACATTGATCCCTGTGGTACCCCACTCAATACCGAGTTCCAGAAGCCTCCCCATCAACTACTACACGTTGTCTTCTGTCAATCAGCCATTGTTCTATCCAGTTTACTATACCATTTCCTATGCCATGGGCCTTTAGTTTAAGCAGTAATCTTTGATGTGGTACTTTGTCGAAAGCTTTTTGAAAATCTAAGTAGACGATATCTACTGGTGATCCCTCATCTACCCACTTAGTGATGTCTTCCAAAAAACATAACATATTTGTTAAGCATGACCTCGCTTTAAAAAAATCATGTTGAGATGGGTTTATCAAGTTTTGTTTAACAAGAAAATCCACCATGTGATCTTTAATTAGTCTTTCTAATAATTTACAAATCACTGATGTTAAACTCACTGGTCACGGTATAATGTTTGCTTTTTTCCATTCTAAAGGAACCACTCCCTCTTCTAATGACAAGTTGAAAACTGTTGCAAGCGGTATGCTAATTTGTTCTACAATTTCGAATAGTAGTTTGGGTGGAATACCATCCACTCTAGGTGATTTATTATCCTTCATAGCCCTTATTTTCTTAGCTACCATTTCCGGAGTTACAATTAATTGTCCTAAATAGTCTGAATCTGCCCCCTTGAACTTAGCCTCTGGTAGTGGCAGTGAACTAATATCTTCTCTGGTAAACACTGAACTAAAGTACTCATTCAGGTCTTGTGCCATTAAGAATCCCTTTGATATTATATTTCCAGCACTATCTTCTAGAGGACCGACCTTATCTTTAACTTTCTGTTTGCTTCGAACATACGCATAAAAAACTCTTGCTGTCATGTTTTATATTACTAGCTAATTGTTGTTCATAGCTTCTCTTTGAATTTATAATTTCAGCTGTAGCTTGGTTAAGTGCTTCTTTATAACTGTTGTAGTCTTCATCATTTCCAGTACATCTATATGACTTCCACATCATTTGTTTATACTTAATTTTTCTAATGGCTTCTTTCGATAAGTGTTTCTTTTTGGACCGTTTTCCTTGTTTTTGAAGGGTACAAATTTATCGACTATGCACTTAATTTCACTCTTTAATATATTCCAGCATTCTGTTGCCGTCTTATTTTTCAGTGTCTTATTCCAGTCTATCTTTGCTAAATATTTCCTCATGTCCTTATACCTTCCTTTATGGAAATTTCTCCTATACTGCTTTTTACTATTCCTTTCTGATTTTACTTTGATGGGAAAATGTATCTGGTTGTGATCGCTACTCCCCAGTGGCTCACATATCTTGACATTGTCAACT
>CM034540.1:19998031-20097989 GCA_020002185.1 Paraescarpia echinospica
GGGATGTTAGGGCATTATAGGGACTGTTTGGTTCAGATTCTTCCAAAAATAATACCACTTTTAAGGGGTTTTCGAGGTCGATGAATCCGATTCTGATCTTATTTCGACGATTTGAGTCAAAGTCACCCCTCAAGGTCACGCAAAAGGTCATATTGGATTAGCAATTGTTATTGGAGGTACAATAATCATCATAATTATATTAAAACAATTATTTGGTTTTTGGGTGTCTAGTTTTCACAACGCATGCTATATAGTGATGCAACTCGTTGCTAGAAAGCGACGAGTCGGTGAAGCCTCCTGCCGAAATCGGCGTCTATCCCCTCTTCCCCGACAAGGCCGCATCCGCATCTTCAATGAAGCACGCGATGGAGCCGACGATGCAGGGCACTGAGTTCCTCAACCCCGGCCAGACCAGCGTTCTCGGTGCATATCAGCCACTGTATGCTATCATCAAACTCATCCAATGGCAATACCCTGACACTTTTGGAGAAGACAAGCTGGTTGTTGTAATGGGCGCGCTGCACACCGAAGACAAGATGCATCTTATGATAGGCAAGCTGCTGCGCGACTATAGGGTGGGCCAACGTCCTTTCTCAGGCGGAGGTCCTTACATCCGGTCGCGCACAGTCTGCGCTCAATGTGCATCACATCAAACGCACGAGATACGCCCATCAAGTCTCCCTCGTGTCGCTGTACCTGCTCAAGCAGACCGCCTACTCGGAGTATTGCAATAATGTAATGGGCCCACCTGAGTCAATCGATACGTGGAATCGATGTTCCCAAACTGTACCCCAGTGCAATTTCTGGTCAACCATAATCGAGCTGGAGCTGCTGATGATTCGCCTTGTGCGGTCCCTGCGGAGGTGGACTTCGCACTATATGTGCACGCATGTGTCAAACTCTGCGGCTGGTTTCATGCCATGTACCACACGAATTACGCGCGTTGGCTGCCAGTACATGTATGTGATATGGTCGAGCTAGCCGAGAAACACCCTGAAGTTCATGCTGAATTGTTGTGCAGAAATCAGTTAGAAAGTTCAGCCTCATGACCAAGGACCAAGCGCATGAACAGTCCAACACAAGCCTCCAGGCGCACGGCGGAGCAGCTGGACTCTAAGAGAACCCCGAGGCCCTTACACTGTTCATGCTGGCCAGACCTGACTGCGCACGTATTGTTGAGGAGTTCGAGGCCATCCACGACCCACCATCGTCATCCATCGCTTATCATGGAGGAAGGACACAGCATCCAAGGCAAATTTCGAAAGGATGTACTATCGTTCGTCGAGGAGGTAGAAAAGCTGGGCAACTCTTTTCTTGCTACAAGTCATGAGCTTGTAACACTCGATACACAGAATGTCATGGAACAGGCCGTCGCTACCTCTCTATCTCAAATCCGTGAAGCTGGCCAAGCCCTTCACGCAGCATACGTCATGGAAAGGTTGGAAAAGGCCTCAGTACCAGTATCTGATACCATCACGCGGAACAGCATGCTAACCTTCGCCAAACGACCTGACCCCAAGAAAAAGGGAGGAAGGACAATGGTGTACAGAGGCAGAACATGACCTCAGTCACGTAACTTTTCCTCTCACTCCAGTCGCGTCCCGATGCCGACATGACGGACTTTTTTCGGTTCGAAAATCACAGAGAGCCACTGAGCTTGGCGGATCAAGGGTCTGCTGCGATCTGGGACGAAGTCCGACATTCTTCCATGCCTCAATGCACCCTCTGGCCGCGCAGCTGCTGCCAAACAAGCCACTGTCGTGGTGTTGGATATGGCGGCAGTGATCCACATGGTGCGCCCCACAACAGCAACGACATTCAGCGAGTACGGGCCGCTCCACATCGTACCATTTCTGGAGGCCCAAATGAAGAGTGGTACCCAACGCATCAACGCCGTATGGGATAATTACCCCGAGGATAATAACCTCAAAGCTCACCTTGAGGGGTGACTTTGACCTCAAGGCGGGTGCGTTAATAACGAGGGCGGTGATGACCAGTAGTACTTATTGCAGGCATCATAGAGCGCAAGTCCGAACGTGTAGGTAGTAATAGTAATCATTGGGAATCATTGGTATATTGTTGCTAAAGCGGTCCTTGTATTGTATTTTGAACATTTAAATGAATGTAGCGGCGTAGCAGCATAATGATAGCATTTTGTCAGCAGATGTCATTTCCGAAGTATTTTAATAAAAATTGTTCCTGAATAATCTTTGTTCAATTGTTTAGTACTAACTGCTGACCTTTCATTGTCTAACCCGGGTGGCGGCCCTATTGGATTTCGCCAATATGGCAGCCGCGGGGGGGGGGCGCCCGTCTTGGCGCCCGTCAGAAATCGAAATAGTACAGTATGGACGACACATGAGCCAAATTTGGAGTTTTTGGAAGAATCTGAACCAAAAAATCCCTAACATCCCTGACTAATACACTACATACGCGACACAGCAACACGGTGACTTGCAGCAAATGTAATTTTAAAACATGCAACTGTTCTTGTAAATGGACAATCATTCATATCATACCACCTCATAATTACTCACTCATTTACTCACCTTGCACTGTAACAGTGGTCCAGTCCGAGTAGTCACTCTGTCCAAGCCAGTTGCCAGCATAACACCTGTAATTGCCAGATTCGCCCACTGCTGAAGGTGTCAGAGTTAGTACAGTTGTGTTGCTGCTGAAGGCACTGTTCTCTCTGCTCCAAACATACCAGGTAGGTGTTGGGTTGCCAGACTCTGTTGGTGAATGGCAGATTAAAGACACATGTCCTCCTACGGCCACTGTCACACTTATTGGCGTCACCGTTGCTTGACCATAGGGTTTATCTGAAGTTCACCAAATGCGAATGTTACTGGTCTTTTTTGTCTCCAAATATTTGTGACCTTGATGAGATGCTGTGCCACTTTAGTAGCAGTTGTTGTGTTTTTCATTAATTCGGCTTTGATGAGAACGTAACAAAAAGATCATGCGTATTGTGCTATAATATCAACTGCCACGAAACAAAGCTCAAAGACCATGTATATCAAACAGTCTTCAGGCTCATAGGTAAGATCTATTCTATGAAAGAAATCAGACTGTCAGAACTATTTTTTATTTCACACATTTCACACAAAGTAATATATACTTCGACAAATAGCTCATATATATACATATGTATATTATATATATTTATATACATATATATGCATATATATATAGATATATATATATATATATATATAAATAGGGTTTATCTGAAGTTATATATATATACTATCATCAGTGTACTTACAATACACTTGAAGGGTCATTGTTTTGCTATCACGTCCAATTACATTGACCGGTTGACATGTGTACTGTCCTGCGTCTCTCCTAGTGGCGTTCTTAATAGTCAGTGTAGGATTCTGGACAGTCCCTCCAGTGTATTTGTTATCAGTGGATGCTATGATGACATCTTGACCTTTCTTCCATGTGACTTTGTTCACAGCTGGTCTAGCTTGTGACCAACAGGTAATGGTCACTAGATGTCCTTCTACCACTGGGTCTGGTGTCTCCACAGACACGATCGGCTTATCTACAACCAGTGTACAACTATGTTCACATTGAAACGTTACCTGTGTACAGAATTGATAGTAGATCAGGAACTGGAGTGGGCGCAGTGATGTGTTCGTGTCAGATGCTCATCCTTCTCACCTGGGAATACTTGAACCACCAGTAGACAGTAGAGCTCATATTGACAAAAATGTATATATTAGTCATGTACTGTGTGACCTAGTGATAATCGATATCATTAAACTGGTTTCAACCTACCAAGCTGTTTCACAAAATAATATACTTGATACCATTTTTCGATTGGCTTGCTGTACCTGGCAAAATATATGTAATTAGTACATGGACATGGCAGTCATAAGTACATCCTATTTGCATTAAGCCTATCCATATAATAATTTATTATGTACTGTAAATCCATAATTTTAGATCTATAAAAACATTTGTTCACATCCAACCAGCTTCCGGCACAATACAAGCCAATGTTTTTTTCAACAGTGTTATCAGAGTGTGTGGGGATTACTTTCCAGTATAGGGACTTTTGTGTATTAGTATTTGGCTTGAATGAGAAGGCCTTGGTAAAGTTCAACAACATGAAATATGACTTGAACCCATCACCATATATCGTGATTAAAAATATTGTTGACACTGCTCCCAGCTTCAAAACCTTACGTCGTCGACATTTCATCGGATCTTGTCTCATTAACTGGTGACATATCTTCTTCAAAATGAGCCAAAGTGCATTATACTGCGACTGTTTCCAACCAATGTTATGAATCCGTTGTTTTACTTCAGATCTGTTCAAAAAAGTTCAAAGAAATTGTTCACAGTAGTATTGCTACACCCACATGCAGAACAGTTTGGCATATTACAAATTCACGTCTTTATTGCAAACCCATCTTGTATAAATCCAACAAATTATATGCCACAACATGTGTTGGCAACTGAACCAGGTTCAGAAGGAATTGGTTACGTGCCGGGAGCTCCGTGGTAAAAATAACGCTGCTCGTTTATTGACTGCTTCTAGTCAAGTCATCGCATCACCAGTAAGCCTTAATGTTAACGGAGATTACAGTAGAATCTACGACTTTGAGAGCACATTCTAAGTAAACCACTGCTGTAAAAAATGTGCTTGTGGTTGCAAATGGTTACTTTGTGTTAAATCTTTTAGGTGCATAACATCAAAACGTTGTCTTTTGTTTCCCTTTAATTCATTCTAACTTTCTGCAACCACATTGTACTTAGAAAGAAAACTGCACATCCCCTTCTCCGTATGGGTGAACTGATTTACAAATTTTTTGCATTTATAATCCTTTCAGTATGCAATTTTACTTACACAATATTTCAAAAAATTATATCAATTAATTTTAAGTTGTATGAGGAAAAAGATAACAATGATTATTACCATTCTTGATCATTTTCAAAACACAAAACATTTTTCTCAAATATGACATTAACATTGATAAATATAACTGTAAATGATCCCATAAGCAATCAAGTGTGATTCACTAATGTCCCAGAAGAATTCTGTTTGGCCCTTGGGAGAAACATTCACATGCATGGAAAAGATATACGCGACACGTGTTATTGTTCTTGATTGAGAATACCAGTGCTAACCTCAATTCACTCAGGTACATTTGAAATAAATGGTAGCAATACATCAATGGCACGATCACATGTGGTTTGATACTCAGTTTGCAACTGCAACATAGTGTGCAACTTAGAATGCAATTAGGGGTATTCTAAGATTACAATGGTTCACTAACACATCTATGATACAACACAATTGTCTAGAGCTGGGTAAAGTCGGGTAACAGAGGCAGATCTAATCAGCAGTAATTCAGTCCTATTGTATGTGATCATGCTGTAGGAATGGATGTTCTATGTTCTTGTTGTCAACGTCACGCCTGGTCGACCAGCAATGTCGCAACACAGGTGCAATTCAACTGGACACGGGCACACCATGTAAAAGTTACTAAAATACAAATAAATTATAAAACGTTTGCTAAAACAGCATAATCCAGCATCATCATTAGACTTTTATAAAACCAACTGTATAAACGTCGCCGCTGTGTCCTGAATAAAACTTGATAAAAATTGAAATATTCCAGAGCTTGTTATGGTGCAGCCACATACAGACGCATCCCACAATTCACAATCAACTCCAGGACATCGTCGACGTGATAGATAAGAAGGATATTCTGATTGTCCAGGGTGACTGGAATGCCAAAGTGGGTGTCGCTGCACATGCAGAATGGAAAGATTCCAGTGGTCCTTTCTTTAATGCTACAACTATTGAGAGGGGGCTGCGCTTGCCGGACTACAACTACAACAACATGGTGCTTGCAAACACACTTGGAAGACATAAATCATCCCGAAGATGAACATGACATGCATCTAACGGAAGAGGTCACAATCATATTGACTACAAACTGGTGCAAAATCGATTCAGATGTGGAATCAACAGGGCCAAATCAAGGCCGTTCCCAGGAGCAAACATAGGAAGTGACCATCAATACATCGTATAGATGAACTTCAAAGTACGGCTGAAAAAGATCAACAAACTTAAGAATACCAGGCTCAAGTTCAACTTGGACAAACTGAAAGACCCTGCGATCTTGGCGTCAATCCAAGCAACAATTGGAGGGAAGTTTGCACCACTGCTCACACTTGAAGAAGATCTAGAAGCGATGACTACCAACTTTATTGGAATGCCTCACCGAAGATAACAAAATTATCAACAGATGGACGGAGTACTGTTCGGAGTTATACAACTGCCAGACCAACGGAGATCCAAGTGTTTTAGTCAGCCAAGAATCATCAAATGAGGACGACTTTCCAATTTTACGTGAAGAAATGAAGATAGCTGTATGATTATTGAGAAGCTGCTGGATTTGACAACATCCCAGCAGAACTTATAATGAACGGAGGAGAAACGGTGACAGACATCCTCACCAACATCTGCAACAAAATCTGGCAGACTGGCGAGTGGCCAACAACATAGACCCAATCACTGCTAATTACTCTCCCCAAGAAAGGCAACCTATAATGATGTCAAAACTACCGAACCATCAGCCTCATTAGCCATGCGAGCAAAGTGATGCTGAGAATCATCTTGACTATATTGAAACCACAAGTAGAAGAGATCATCGCCAATGAACAGGCGGGCTTTCGCAGTGGAAGAAGCACCATGGAACAAATATTCAATTTTCGTGTACTGGATGAGAATTACCTTCAACATCAACATGAACAATTCCATGTCTTCATTGATTTCAAGAAGACATTTGATAGGGTGTGGCATGTCGCACTATGGGCGACAATGAAGAACTACAATATTGGACAAAAACTAGTACACACGATCGAGCAGCTATACGTTAAAGATAGCAGCGCAGTACTGGTGCAAGGCACTGCAGGTGAATGATCCCACACATCAGTCGGAGTCCGTCAAGGATGCCTCTTGTCACCTTCATTATTCAACATGTTCATGGAACGAATAATGACAGATGCCCTGGAAGATCATACTGGCACAGTCAACATTGGAGGACGCATCATCACCAACCTACGGTTCCCTGATGACATCAACGAGTTGGCTGGAAGTGAAGAGGAACTTGCTAACCTTGCGAACCGACTGGACGAAACATCAGCCAAATATGGAATGGAAATTAGCACAGAAAAAACGAAGCTAATAACAAACAGCAAAAATGGAATGAGGTCCCGAATAACTGCCAATGGGCGCGAACTGGAAACAGTAAGTCAGTTCAAGTACCTCGGAGCTATCATCAATTATGAGGGTTCTAGGAACGAAATCCTTGCAAGGTCTGCGCAAACATTAGCAGCACTGGCGAAATTGAAACCAGTTTGGAGAGAGAAGAACATCGCACTGAAATCCAAACTTAAACTAGTACCTACACTGGTCCTTTCCATCTTTCTGTATGCATGCGAATCATGGATCCTCACAGCGGAATTACAAAGAAGAAATTCTGCAGTGGAAATTAAATGATACTGAAGAATCCTCGGTATTTCCTACCTGACCACATCACCCAAAATGAAATCAGAAAAATCATCACTCAACATGTGGGACATTACGAAGACCTGCCGACCACAGTAAAAAATAAGAAATTGAGATGGTACGGTCTTGTAACACGATCAAGCGAGCTCGCAAAATCAATACTACAAGAAAGGTTGCCGGGGAAAAGAAGACAGGGAAGACAGAGGAAGAATTGGTCAGACAATATTGCAGAATGGATTGGGAAGACCTTCGGAGAAACTCAGACATTAGCACACAACCGTGAAGACTGGCGTCCACTGGTGAAACATTCAATAATGCAGCGCCCCTATGACCCAGGCGGGTTATGTGAGCAGTAATAAAAAATATATCATTCCACCTTTTTCAGAACATTATCGCCAAGCCGACCTTTTTATGCTGGCACTGACGGTGATCACTGCCAGGATGCATGTTGTAATCAGTCGTTGCTTTACATCCCGAATTAAGACGGGACCGACATTAACGTGATCTCCGAGTCACGAGGGATACACAGTCCCCAATGTTGATTGCCAAGTTCTTACATCAAATATACATGCCTGTCCGGTTCGTTTTTCAAACTCAGAGCGCTGGTATGTCAGGCGGATGTGCTACCACTACACTATCGCGCGCTCTTGTCACCAGCAAAGTCAAATGAGCATTTTGAAAAGTTCCTGAACCGTGAATCAAGGGTGACAGACGAAACACCGTCCTGTCCTTTCCACAACACCCAGAGAGGACAAAGGATTCCTTGACATGCCGCCAACCTGAAAAGAGGACCGGCTTGCTACAAAGCAAACAAAAACAATAACGCTTTTGACCCGAATGGCATCTGAGTAGACATTTTCAAGTTCGGTGGCGAGAAGCTGGCAAACAAACGTTATGAACTTATCAGTAAGATCTGAAAGAAGGTCCATCATACCTCCGAAATACTAACAGTAATTCCATCATCTACAAAAAGGGAGATAAATAAGACTGCGGGAACTACCTATCGATGCATTGCCCTGCAGTAGATTTATCACTGGGAAGACAGGCCTACTCACCCACATACTCCTGAATCGTCAGCTGCCATTGACCGAAGAGATACATCCAGATAACTATTGTGGCTTTAGGTCATCTCCAGGAAATATTTAATAACTAAGACTCCAGATGGCAGGACACCAATTTTATTTGGTAACATTGTATCATCGCCCGTTGCCACAACTCTTTGAGCTTGATCAGTGTTGCACTTGTAGTGTTCACTGCAGGCATGTAGATAACATATAACAGGAACATGGAACACTGAAAGTGAGCATCTGCAGTGTTCATTGGTGACAGTCTCATTGCCCATAGATACAAAGATAGAGGTAATCCTCATTCCTGAACTATAAATGTTCATGCTCCACCACCGGAATCAGATCTAGTTTCAGCAAGACAATGCTGCAATGATGTTTCCTAACAACTGGCTGATTGTTCTGTGCTATTTTAATAATATGCAATTCATTGAATCACTGATTGGTGCATAAGGATAAGATCAAGCACGTTGTAGGCAGGATAAGGTGTGCGTGCATGCATGCGTGCGTGCGTGCGTGGGTACGTGCGTGCGTGCGTGTGTGTGTTAGGGCTACTTGCGATGTATAACTTATTTCCCCAGCTGTTGATTGTTGTGACTTATACTGATTGGTGATTCTTAGTATTTGTTTTTATCGTATTCTTTTACAACTATACCATGATTATTTATCTATAGATCGATGGTGTGTGTCTGTGTGGTCAGTGTTCTCAGTTGCTCATGTTTATTTATTGCTGATTTAATAGCGAACACCACAAGAAAATTTCCCCACGAGGGACAATAAAGATATTTGAATTTGAATTGAATTGATGCCTGATAGCTGACGTTATATCGCACAGATATTGCAAACATGCCTGAGAGCAGCAGCATTTACGGTTTGCCTTTAGCTTCACATTTCTCCTAGACAACTGGCCAACATCCATCAGTTCACAGTTACCGTCATTAAAGAATGGAGAGTGATGTTACACTTTGGAGTACAGAGACTGATGAGGTCACTGCAAAACAGAATCCAGGCTTCCATTGTTGTCAGATGGCACCTCCCGCCATATATCTCACATGCACCCACTACCGATGATAAACATTATGTCTATATAATTAAATTATAGGACTTACAACAGAGAATTGTGTTTCTTTTTTACTAGTATATTTATATTGATAACATTAATGCAACAGAGTCTGTCAGAAACCATCTGTGCTAAGACTAAAGTTTCTATTATCTAATGTGTTTGTTCAATTTCGTATCTTTGTATGTTATCAAATAAAACAGTACTCACAGTTAACCAGAAGTGCAAATGTTGCACTGGAGGGTCCAGGTCCTACAGCATTCTCTGCAGCACACGAGTAGTCGCCGTCGTCCCGGGAATGGTCAAGTGGACTTATTGTCAAATCTCTGCCACTTATTTGGTAGTGTCTAGTGGATGCTATTTGTGTGCTGCCTTTCTTCCATGTCACTTTGATATTGGTCGTGGGATTGCCGGCTGTGATGTCACAGGTCAGTGTTACTGAAATCCCATCTTTTGGATTATCAGAACTAGTCTGTTTAACTTCGGTACTGGGTGGGTCTGAAACAGTTTAGTGAAACTGAGTGAATATCACAAAAGTATATTGATTTATTATTGTACAATTCATTAGCATATGATCCAATTTTATTAATTTGTTGAATCATGAGAAACCCGAAATACAATTTTCTATTATTCATAATAATAAACATTAGCATCATATGTTAAATTTTACTCATGGCTGTTCATCCCAAATGGCTGTTTGTTTTAAAGATGATTTACCTTACCAGAACAATATGATACATAATTTGTGAAATATGTCATCCTTTGACAGTTGCACACAAGTGCTGTTAGTTATGACAGAAGTTAGTAAGACATATCCGCAACATTGTTTTGTTACACCCAAAGTCACTACCCAATACTCACAGTTAACACTAACAGTTGCACTGGTATTGTTATTCCAGAAACTAGTTCCATGTGGAATGACAAGACAATACAACTTGGTGTTGTGGTCGTTGCGACTAAAGGACGCTGTGTAAGTTGACTGGACTTCAAAGGTTCCGTCTGACTTCTTTGACTTAGTCACAGTTCCCTGCAGTAGTGGGCCTTTGGGCCCCTTTCTCCAGTAGATGTCTGCCTCAGGTTTCACTCGAGTCACATGACACTTCAACTCTTTCTTTGTGTTCTCTGTGACGGACTGGGCTAGCCCAGCTATAGTCACACCTTGTGGCTTCACTGAAACAGTAACGTCATCGTACTTTACACAGTCAATCTTTAGTGAAATCTCTGTATTTCTCTATATATATTAAGGGACTTTGTATCTAAATGTTGGACAATACTGTCATGACTAACACTATGACAAACAGTGGCACAAAGTGTTGTTGAAAACAACTAACAGTACCTGGTCAGTTGGAACATGTATACTATATGTCAGACTAAGTACAAAGATACTGCATGAACATTGTGAGTACCCCAATAATTGTCACACAGGGGTGCACTGATAACAGAATCTAGGCATATATCTAGCATTATATTATATATATACATTATATACATATACATATATAATTATATATATATATATATTATATATATATATATGTAATAAGCAGATTAATTAAGTCTAACAAGAACTCTTCCTTCCAGCTTACATGTAGTGTCAGCTGCATGCGAACATGAGTAGCTGAGCACAAAACCATACAACTGACATATCTCTCGTGTGATTTGTTACCTAGCAAAAGGTGTGTGATCAAAGTGTTAAAAAATGGATGCCGAATGCAAAACGTTTAGACATTCCATTGTACATTTTGTTGAAATTCTGGTCCCAAATGTTTTTTGTCAAAACCATAGGCAAAGTTTTAAGAGTGACAACTCCACGCAGGAATGTTTAATATAGCATATGTTGTCCTTGTAATGTAATTCACATATATTACTGTTATCAACATTGTTTGCAATTACATACGCAATGCATGATGGAGGTCATGGGCAAAATATTAATTGTGATGCAGGAAAATCACAATGTACTGGATCCATCAATTAGCCACATCGTGTATATTGATTTATCACATTACTTTTGATGTATCTTAATAGAGAAAAACAGTAATTCGTTTTGAGAATAGCAAGTTATGAACATGGGTGATGACAAGTATTTATACCTCACGAGAAACTCTCGCATACTCATGGGTTCCCATTTTGGGAACCCCTGGCATAATGAACGAAATGCCATAAATACAAATGGTAAATTTACAATAGAAGTAAATTTACATGACAGGTGTAACTTCTAGTATAAACTTATAGTTTTGTACTGATTACTGGTAAGTTCCTTAACAACACAAACACAATCTGGCACAAAACTTCAGATGTTATTTAAAAAATACTGTGCATTACTCTCAAAAACAAAGCCACGTTAAATGTAACGATAAATATATGTGATTTATATTAAATACTCACCATTCACTGTTAGTTGTGTTTGGTTTGGTTTTACCCAAAACTTACAAAAATATATATCTTCATCTGTTAAATTTATGCGGTTGATGTAGAGTTCATATACATAAGCATTATCGCCTTGTCGTCCCATCACTGTTCTGTCCTTGAAGTCACTTTTCTTTACTTCCCGCTTGCTGCTAACAAAGTACACGAATACATCATTAGTTTTGCTACCCTTGGACCAGTATACACGTGTGTAAGACACACTCTTGTCTAGAAGTGTGCATCTCATCAAGGCTCCTTCTCCCTCCCATGTCTCAGATGGAACAACCAGTGTCACATCGCTGACTTCCGCCCTCACGGTGTACACTGGAAGGAGAATTTTTTTTTTATCTCAATGTTCATTTGCAAATGTTTCCATTAATGATACAAATAATAGGTCCAATGTAATCTGAATGCAAGGTTGTGTTCATATATTTGATAATAAAAAGTGTTATATTTATAATGATTGTAAATTAATCAATAAAATTTTATATTGCAACAACAATAACGGTATACACAAAACAACCATTTAAAAGGTAAAGCTGTGTTTGTTACATGGTGGTCACATGGCATGTTAGATGCCATCTTCCTGTGACCCCATAAACAGAATATATATATATATACATATACATACATACATATATATATATATATATATTTATATATATATATACATGTACATACAATGATTATATCACACTGAGTGTATGACTGTATGACAGTAGACTGAGGGTGCAACGGAAAAAAAACGAATTTTATAAAATTACTGTAAGAAAAAATCGTAAGAGATTTGTACGAATCCAATCGTAGATACAAAACACCTTTTATTGCACTCAACACATCTGAAATGTAGGCCATACACATGGTAAAGATAGTTGTCCAGATATTGCTTGCGTAATAAAAATTCAAATTTTGGTTTGGATCTGATATACATGCAGCATGGGCAAAACAAAATGCACACAAATGAATGCAAGTTGTGGGATTTTGCCCCTAAGGATTATGTCTGGTTAATGTGCACACTAGATCAGTGACTGCTAGTATTACAAGATAGTAGGCATACATTTAATACAATATTTGTAGCCACTGCATTAAAACAAGGGAATCACAAGGGAAATGCAAGCACTGCAAGGCAGACACACAACATTTTTATTATACAAACGTACTTTTACTCATGTGAATGTACTCGTACATTTACTCAGATTGCAACATAGACAGAAAGGCATTGACAACATATTCTACAAAACAGTCGCACTTTCCTATCAATGGCAAACTGTTTCTGCCCAGCAGAAATACCTTTATCCCCTATTTCTGCCCTGGGCATGGCAGAAAACCAACCATGTATAGAGTAAATCACTATAAGTACTGATCAGACCTGGGGCGATTAAGATTCCAGAAGCAGAAGCAAAGGCTGATTCCAACTCCAATTCCGGATTTGGACAATATGAACGTACTACGCGGAATTGAAATCGGCATCGGCTTGGGAGGAATCGATGTGAAAGCAGCGGAATCGGAACTGCATACTGGAATCAATTGTTTTATTACACAGGCACTTTTCTATTTTGGTGCTTAAAACGTAGAGTGAAAATACATAAATAAAGTCATATATATGGAGACAAAACAGGAAGTCTTCATTACTACATATTGTAACTCCCTTGGAAGAGATTTGTAACTCCCAATTGTGTTTGCCAAAATAACCTATACATGTATTTAAGCAAACTAAAAAATTCCTGGCATTATAATTAATCACCTGTTTACTGGTCTGTGGTTTTACTTTAGACAAAAGCAGGTTGTTAACGTTGCATTCTGAGTTAAAGTACCGCTTTAACTTTTTAAGTAAGTGCATGTAGAACGTGAACAATACTTACTTATTTGATAATACTTGCTACCGTATATGTCACTTTGATATTTGATGTTATTAAACAAATTATGCGAAAACGTTGGAATCAGTATCGGAATTGGTATAGTGTGGGTGGAATCTGAATCTGAATTGATGATGTGAAATCAACCCCAGGTTTGGCATTAGTATTCCTACTTCAGCAACTGGCTATCTGGGATGAAAAAAAATTAAGAAACTCATGACGTCAGCCTTTCAATGAAAATGGTGCTGTCCATACAACTTAATGTTTGTATTTTCAACAAGATCTCTAGTAAACTATTGGTAGAATATTCTTAATTGTAGTTTTATTAACCCTTTAAGATACATAGACCAAAAACAATGACCTTACACTGTTTCCTTTTAACATTATTATGCTTTACAAATAGATACAATAATTTCCCAAATACTATTTCACAGAAACCCTTTCATGATCATTACCCGGTATGTCAATATTATATGAAACTTTTTTGTATAGCTAATTTTATGAGTCCACATAACATAATCTTTAACATTGTTAACAAGTAAACTACTAATAAAAGGAATATTTCATAATAAATTTAATAAAATAATGTATGATTTTTCAATGAGCTAACAATATAAAGAACACATTTTCAACAGACAACATCCCTGGCCTAATGCCTACCTAATCACACCATTTTAGGATTATAACTGAAATCGATCAGGATAAAATCCCTCAAAATATTGATCAGGACTTTTATAAATACAGTCTTTCGTACTGCTGACATTATTGATGCTAAAAACTATTTAAAATGTTGAACCATCCAGTAATTGCATGGCAAAGAAACATATTCACTACAATTTTATCAAATTCCCCTGTCACTGTCTATATATAATACAACCATGCTCGCAATTGTTTTTGGGGAAAAAAAAAAATTTGGCTAAGTATATCGTTAGTAAAACATGACACAAATTATTGTATTGTATTATAGCTAAAAAAATTACCTTTTATAAACAATATTAAAATGCAGCAGTAATTACTAAAACCAAAAATCATAATAAATATGCTGTTGTTAATATTAAATTTAAGATAACCTTATTAATACTGCATATTTTATTAACTAGGTTGTGTGACAATGTAATTGGAACATCAATTGGCATAGACAGTCTATCTACCCATCCTGCAACAACCCGGAAATATCAATAAAGGGAGTGGAGATTCTGAAGAAGAACCTTAACTCCAACAAAGCACACAAACCAGATGGAATCAGCACTAGAGTACTACAGATGATAGCCGGAGAAACAAGTGAAATAGCACCAGCCTTCTCCACAATTTATCATCACTACCCACAGAAAATGTTTCTGTAGACCGGAGAAAAATCTATGTCACACCAGTCTTCAAAAAAGGAGAGCGCTACAAAGCTGAAAACTATAGACCCATATCATTTACCAATGTCCCATAAAAACATGTATGTCCATTATTATCTTTGTTAGCCACATCATGTCCCATGCAGAAAACCAAAACATCTTTAGGTCCAAACAGCATGGAAAGGACACTCAAGTGAAACCCAACGGTTAGGCCTTATACTGATGAAATAACAGAAAATATGGATAGATATATGATGGATTTCTCCAAAGCCTTCAACAAAGTGATCCACTGTTTGCTATCCCACAAGCTGTGATGCTGTGAGACCAATAGTAAAATCAACATTATGGATCCAAAGCTTCTCCTTGCTGTGAACATGTATTGATGTATTTATGTTGTAGTTTATGAGTTATGTAAATGAATAAAGCTAAATGTCATTAAGTTGGCCTATTTCAAGCTACACTTGTCTTGCATTGTTGCTTTGCATAGGAGGATGTATGTGTCAGGGGCGCATACAAATATCCTATGTGAAGTAGCAGTGTAGGACGGAAGGTGGTGTCCCCTAGCGGAGTAGGCCAACGGTAACCTGGTGGACAATATAGACCGGACTTACTCGTACGCGTAAGATTACATAAAGGTAATTAGTCCGGTAGTATATAAACAGGGACAAAGAACGGGCTCGTCCCAGTCGCCGTTCACGGAGCGATTGATCAAGTTGTTCTGCGCGTGGTTTTCGTTTGACGAATCATTTATTTCATTTTGCGTTTTATTGTTGAATTTTTTATTGCTATTGGTTTATTGTTATTCAAGTTGTGACTTTGTCACCCACCCTCCTCCCTGTTCCACACTTGATACATGATTGTATATTATGTAGATTCGGAGTGACCCGGCGGAGTGACCCCCACCGATACGGTGTCAATGGTAAAATATAGTGTCGTAAGATAGTTTGTACTGGTGGTTGGTACTACGTCTAGGACTTGTAGGTATTGGTTAGCAGTACCATTGGGGCCGGCATGCTTGCTGTGAACATGGATGTATGTGGTAGTTTATGAGTTATGTAAACGAATAAAGCTAAATGTCATTAAGTTGGCCTATTTCAATATACACTTGTCTTGCATTGTTGCTTTGCATAGGAGGATGTATGTGTCAGGGGCGCATACAATCAACATTATGAATCCAAAGCTTCTCCTGGACAGGGTGCAAGCAGTGGTGGTTGAAGGCAAGCAAGTCCTCCCTAACATCGATTGACTCGGGACTCCCCCGAGGCTCAGTACTTGGTCCTGCCCTCTTTCTCTTCTACATCAATTACATACCTGGGGGTATAACATTCAACATCCACACGTTTGCAGATGACACAATCTGCTACCGCTTAATAAACACAAAAACCGGCCAAGAAACCCTACAGAAGTATCTGGATGCTCTCTCACATTGGCCAACATCATTTAACTCAAGAAATGTTCCTGGTCGCCACACACAAACAACATACACTGAAAGCCTCAAACAAACTGCATGTTAACAAGGTGAAGTACCTCTAGAGGCATTACTACCACACGCGATAAAACATGGACCTCTCATATCACTAACAAAGTGATCAAGACAAAGAAGACCCTGGGTTTTCGTACATGGAACATCAAAACAGGAAATAAGAAACTCAAAAGCCTAGCTGGTAACACCTACGCTTGATTATCTCAGCTCAGTTTGGGATCCCCACACCATCAAAGATGTGACTTCCCTCGAGAAGATCCAGAGGAGAGCAGCACGTTGGGTCAACAAAACACACTGTCACACTTCCTCTGTAGACTCTATGCTAGACACACATACTAAACTGGCCAGTACTCCAATCTCGTAGTTCTAAAGAAAACACGTCTCAGTGCGCTATACAAATACAACACAGGAACTAGCTGTCTTAAATAATTAGCTCTACCTGCCCACACTATCCAGCCCACAAAAAACAAACGCTAGGGAGGCCCATGACATCGGGTGTGACCTTCCCTATCACTGTACACAATACAGGAATTAAGATGACGTTTTTCTCATGCACAATAGCCAAGTGGAATAGCCTGCTCCAAGAAGTGGTATCTTCGACCACCCTGAACTTTTTGAGTTCTGGCTCCAGTGCCTCATCTGAATTATATAAACACCTCTCCCACCCCTTCTACATCCCCACTAAATCACACTACTGCATTTCTTCTCTCTTTTCCTGCTGCCAACCAAATGAAGGTGGGCATTAAATATAAGAAGTCATCTAACCACACATCTACAGTCAACCATAAATTAACACCACCTATCAGAGTTTCCTGTATAGTATGTGTAGTAGTGTACATGTGTAGTAGTGTACATGCATTTTGTTCACTAATGTATTAACGACAATAATTTTAATGTTATGATCACGTGACAAGTGTACATAATTATGTACAGCATAGGAGCACGGCTGGAAGTTGTGACTACCTAGTCGCATTTGCCAGTACAATATTACGCCTGTGACTAGATAAATTGCTTTAGTCGCAATGTGCAACTTAGAACTTTGTCCATTAATTACTGCCCTGACAGGCAACTGACCATTTGGGCTCTTGTGTTAATATATTAAAAGGTATTAGCCATCAGACAAATTGTGAATGATGACATTTTGACCCCTTTCTCTGCCCCTGCTTAACCCCTACTTCAGCAAATTTTTATAAATTGTAGCAATGACTGATGACTTTTTTGCCTAAGGCTATGAGTTCATAGTCCTATGCAGGCACCCTTGTACTGTCCACCCTTGTACTGTCCACCCTTGTATCACTTGGTGATTTGGGCAACCCGCAGAAAGGGCAAACTCCTAACCAACTAGCTGTTTTTTGTTTGTTTGAAGGTTAAACTGAAATAGTGTGTGCCTAAGCAAAATTCAATCTAATGCCTGTCAGAATATATAGGGGATAAGGTACCATGTATTAAGACTGTATGGATATACATGTACGCACAGTCAAAATAAATATGTAGGTATAAATATCAAAACAATTACCGGGTAGCATGCATGGCTAGGTCCAATTACATAATTGTATGTGGAATTTGTTACAAACAAAATGTTATGTAATAGGGTGGCTGTTATGACAGCGACTATAATTAGTCTTAGTAGGAGTCTCCCATCCCTTACATGACATAATCCTTTATTTCCCTACATTATATACTTACTACTTTGTTTTTTTCAGTCATGTCGATTCGACTGCAATGTATTGTATGATCTTTTGTTTTTTATAACAATTATTTTGTTGTATTGTGAATTTGGGACAAACATTTCTTATGTATAGTAGCAAAGATGATAATTCTGTACGAGTTGATTATTTGGTATAAAATTGTGTTCAATAAAATGCCATGAAATGTATAGTTTTGAATTTTAACTAGTCAACGCATTTGTGCTCCTAAAAGTATATTTTGCTCCTAAATATTTCACATTAAGAGTGTAATGCTCCTAGCTCAGAATGTTAACTTCGAGGCCTGAGGTGTGTAGTAAATATATGATGACTGTAGGTGACCGTTTCAAAATTTTTTTTAGGTGCAAGCCTAAACTGCAAAAGTAGGCCCACTTTTTTTCTACATTAAACTTAGTCTTAGACTTAGAGTCAGACTAAAATGTTAGGCTAACGTTAAGCAACAGAACTTCCGGTGAGACGGTTAGGAGGCGGTTTGTTTTTGTCAGCAGCTCTGTATAATGTAGTCATTTTGCTTTGTTTTTTCCAGCTGAGAAATATAATTTCACCCTGAGCAGTAATGCATTGCTCACTAATTGACCCCGCATGTTGTTATGTTTAAATTACTAGTTGATCTGACTAAATTGCACTTTTAAATTGTAAAGCAGCAACTAGTATTTTCCTGCCAATTTCTAGGCCCTCTTACTTACGGCAGAAAACAGAAACAAATATTTTAAGTCAACGTAATTAGATCTGCACAAGGTACTTGCTATAGTCAATTATTTTAGCTTGCTTGCTGGTTGAGCTGAGTTAAAATATGATTCGACAGAGAGGGACTATGAGGAAGCCATTGCAACTGTATAAGTAGTGATGGTGAGAAAGAAAGGATGCGCCTTGAATACAACACATGCAAGACAATGCTGAACACGTTGAAGTTTAACTAAAATACAAACGACTGGTTTATTGAAATCGACGATTCTGACCTGAGTTTATTCCGTAGATTGCTCCTTTCCCTTCTTTTAGTTGTTGAATCCGTGACATAAATAGCAGCAGGGTGTTTTTCTTGCACATAAAACGCAGTGGAGGTATCCAAAATATGACAGATGATACCGAATATTTATGAACATCCCGTAATTATAGAATACACCCATGAAATGTTTTTTTGGTGAATCATAGTTACAGATCAGTATGGGTTATTATGGAAGTAAAATGTTTACATATTTAGTAGTGGTGATATGCATGCCAGTGAAGATACACCTGGAAATAAAATATTTTAGTCGTTGTTCACAAGGTACATATACATAGCATGCATTTTGACTTAAAACAGTAGCAATTAATGACATAATACTGATTGAATTGGAGCTGCATATAACTGGGTTTAAATTTGCCTACTGCACACCACAAATCCAGAAACATGGCGCAGGGGACAGTTGCTAAGATTGTCTCACTATCTACATAAGTCTGATATACTGCTGTGTTGTAACCATGTTTTAAGGTGGTTGGCCAAAGGACAGCATTTGGGAGCATTTTTTGCCTGTTGAAGAGAATGGCAGTAAGTTGGCAAGATGCACACAATGTGGCACTTGGCAAGGATATAAACCATACAGTAGTATTGAAGGTCAATGAAATTGTTGGAAAAGTTGAATTTGCATTATGCTTCTGTGATCAGGGTATTTAATTATTTACAAGGAAAAGTAGATTCCTCTAGTTACTCCAGGCTTTATGAGTTTACACAGCAGCAGTTACTAGTTACTCCATGCTTTATGAGTTTACATAGCAGCAGTGTGACTGCTGCCTGACTAAATGGATGCAACGGTGCTTTGAAGTTAGTTCTTCTGCCAACTATCCTTTTCACACAAGCCTATAGGTTTAGTGACTGCCAGCACACTACTGAGCCTAAACTACCATGCAGGTGTGAAAAACGTCCTGATGTATTTGAACTTAAGCCACTAATGAACTGTCCACCAAGCAATAGCAGAGCAGTTTTAGAATAATAATCCACAAGTAAACTGACAGTGATCTTTCTTTTGTCATTCATGTGATGTTTCTTGTTTATTGTGAGCAGGGCGAACAAATAGTTATCATACGTAGACAGGTACAGAAAGAAACTGACGTTTTCTATAAAGAGAACACGTTTGCCTATCAATGGCATGTATTTCCTTTGTTGCCGTTTCTGCCAGGCAGAAACAGTTTCTGACAGGCAGAAATCAAATAACCTTGTAGGTAATTATTAATCAAATGGTTTTTGGTGAATCATAATTACAGATCATTAAGGGATATGATGGAAGTAAAATGTTGACATGTTTACAGTTCACTTATTACACCATGCCTTGCATTTTGAGGAATAATTATAATAGAAAATAAAATGTTGTGGCACCTATTTTTAAATACATGCATTCATGAAACCGGGAATAACTTTTATGTGGCCTAAGAATAACTAATTTCACAAACATCCTGCTTATAATTACATAACAGAAAAGGCAACCTCTACATAAAATAACTGCGTAAAAACAGATATCCATGCAAGACACAGATTCCGCATGTGACAGATGTTTAGGGAAGGGGAATAGCTACCGGTTCTGTTTCTGACACAATACACATAATCTACTGTTAGGGGATAGTCTCAAGGGCCCTTCTCAAAACCACATCACTAGATAGTGTAAAATGTTTGCATTTTGGGGGCTGTGTCAGCCTTCTTCTCATGTGATGTAGAGTTACCACAAGGAGAAAACGTGTCTCCTTTGTTATTTGCTATTTACCTAAATTATTTTGAACACCGTTAGTCAAAATTATAAGGGACTTGACATGGCAGCTGGTGAAATTTACAACAACCTTAGTGATGATGATGTAGACATTTTCTTGAAAATGCATGTTCTACTATATGCTGATGACACTAGAATGATTCAATCAAATACATATTTCTTGTGAATAGCGGAACTATGTCAACTCTTCTAATGGTTGACACTTGGTTGTTTCAGGTGTCAACTATATTGTGAATATGTAATTATTAGTCTATATTGATACTATTGATTTACATAGTGCCATGTCTACACAAGGCATGGCAAGTGTAAACAGAACAGTAGAATGCATTTCATATAAATAAAGTGTATGATATTTCACTCTATATAGTTGTCCCGATTATTAATTTTCTATGTGTGTCACCTACAGGTGACAAAAAAACTTTAACCATCAGACAGCACAGTCACACGATTTTATAATAATTAAATGAACATCAAAATAAACACAACTTGCAATTATAGAAAATCAATAGTTTTGAACAGTTCAGATTAACAGGGGTCTAATGCCTCTGCTCTGCCTGTGACCAATTAAAAATTAGTCAAGGTCTCAATGGAAGAATGGCCAGCTGGACAGTCTTGGCTCCAGAGTGGGGTGGGAGTGAGAGTCCATTACACCAGATACTGGCACTCTGCTAAACTGAATCAGCAAGCTCAGGCAGATACAAGCCAAATGTGACCATTTAGCTTTTTTGGGAGGCCCTGAGGTTCCCTTAGAATGATTCGATCAAATACAATTAGAGAAAAAGTTACTGAACAGTTGTTTTAAAAAAATAGGCAAAATGTAAACATTTTACCAGCTTTGGGGCCCTTGGAGGCCCTAGGGAGCCCTTAGAACGATTCAATCAAATACAGATTGATCATGCATAGTGGCAGTGCCCTAGGATATGTCTATGCAAAATTAGAGAATAAGTTGCTGAATGGTTTCTGAGATACGGCAGCTAACGGCGGACGGCGGACGCAGAGTGATGGCAATAGTCCGTTGGACCTTCGGACCAAAGGACTAAAAATCTTATATGGTAAGTATACTCTTTCACCACAAATTGTGCATGTACAGAAGATGTTGATAAAACTAAGAGCAAAAATACTGTGTGTAATATATCGCTTACCATCGCAGTTTACCATTATCACCGACATGTGTACCAGACCTAGGGTTGATTCCACATTATCAATTCAGATTCCAACTAAATTTGTTATTCCAATTCCACCCACACTATGACGATTGCGGTTCCAATTAAATGTTCTATCCCTATTCCGATTCCACTCACACTATGGCAATTCTGTTTCCAACTAATATTATTCAATATCATTATGAAGGCTTTTTTAACATCAGTCAGTACTCATGTCAGAGTATATAAAAGTTGCATTCAGAGATCGTCTATATTTTAAATATAAAAATTCCCAGTGAACATATAATATACACTATATATCGCTATTCTCAACTCCACATAAACCCTTTTTTCACGTAATATACAATTTTAAAAGAAAATGCCACACACAAAAATAATATCCATCAGCCATACGTTTATTAATCTACTGGCCGCATATGTTGACCTGTAATTTTGCGAAAAACTTAATTTACCAAATAACATATAAAATGGCAAGGTGACATATATGGTAGTAAGTATTATCAAATAAGTAAAATATTATGCTTAATGGTACTTGGTATTTTGGCAAGTA
The DNA here is from genome assembly GCA_020002185.1 of Paraescarpia echinospica. NCBI lineage: Eukaryota > Metazoa > Annelida > Polychaeta > Sabellida > Siboglinidae > Paraescarpia > Paraescarpia echinospica. The sequence goes on from CM034540.1 coordinate 20,020,935, forward strand.
CAAATCACGTGAAAGTTACAGTACAATATACATATTTATGTGATTCCACATCTGCTTACCCGTGGATAGATCACTGCCTGACCACAACTTGGAAAATAGTCAGTCTATCATGATGATAACATGGACCATCACTTACCCCTCTGTCTACAGACCAGATTTCTCTGTGACCAACCCGCTGTGTCCCTAACTCATGCATGTACCAGGGCATATCATGATATCCTGCACATCAAGCTTCTGACAATGCAAAGCCTAATATATGACGAGAACGCTGATAGGAATGCTACAAAAGAGTTGGTTGACTGTTACATTATCTGAACAATGTCATGCACGACACTACAGTTGAAGCAGGGTACAAACAGAAACACTGCAAAACCGTATTGGTGCACTGAACTCAATCACCTACGAGATCGCAAATGATCCTGGTGGTGACTTTGGAATGACAATGACAGACCACGTGTAGGGACAGTGTACGCAACGTACCGATACAAAAGTATCGAGGCTATATTTGGCGGAGATAGATCGTTGAAATTGGTGGTGTATCAAAGTTCATAAGCAAGTGGAATTACTGATTGATAAGTATTATTCTTGCCTTAATATCATTCATAAAGTAGCAGTAAACATATATTGAGTAGCAGTTGTGCTTAAAGTTAGTTAGATAAAGTATTTTAGGACACTTTAGTCTAGTGAGTGATAATAGGGTACGTTAGCTTACGGCTACGATAAGTTTGTAAACAAGATTTAACAAACCTCGTTATGTGGTAGAATATATAGGTGATAAAGTAACAACCATAAACTACCTACATAAGATAATATCTGTGTAAGTCAGTACCTGCTAGACATTTTGATAAGGTAGCTTTGTTGTTAAAATTAAGCATTTGCGATAATCGGGCGAACTAAGTTTATGTAGCTAGTGTCTCTCTTATTCGCTAGGGCGCTGTATAACCTAAATAAATAAGGCAGTCTAGCGTACGCAATCTTACGTAAAGTGTAACATTTGTGCACAGAAAACAGTCTTCTTAAAGACTACATAGACAGTGAATAGTGTAAACACAGTTGACAAAACTATTTTAAATAGCTAATTAGATTATTATTATTAAATAAATTCTGATATGGCGCCTTGCAAGCGGCAAGTCAAGGCAAAGAGACACTTGGTGTGCGACGACTGCCACAGTTGGGTAGATTTTGCCTTATCCGGCTGTACGAAGTCATGGACAGAAACCAAGGAAGAGGGATTCACCTTTCAGTGCGTGGGGTGTTGGAAGGTGAAATGTCTGGAGAAAGAGGTAGCTAGGTTGGTAGATATTGTGAAGGGGATGGAGATGAGAATCAGCAAGGAGACAGATGGAATGGAGAGAGACGACAGGGATAAAGTTGGGAATACTGTGAAACTGAAGGAGCAGAGTAGTGGCAACAAGACCGAGGAAAGGAGACTGAGAGGAGGGAAGGTGATCGGAGGGGAAGAAAGTGGAGGATCGACGGCAGGAAATGTGACAGGTGTGAAGGTGGCAGGAGAGAAAGTGACCGTAGAGAAAGAGGTAGGAGGGAAAAAGAGACGGGAGAGGAGAGAAGGAAATGCAATGGGAGGAAAGATGACGGGAAGAAAGGAAGTGAGAGTACATGTGACAGAAGAGAAGTCGGGAGGGACGATGACAGGAAGAAAGGTGACAAGAGAAACAGCGTCAGGAAAGAATGGAACGGACGAGATTGTGACGGGAGAGCAGAAGACAGGGGAACAAGATTACAACCAGACAGATGCAAACCGTAGAAAGAGCTACACTGAGGCAGTGATTGAGGGGGCAATGAGGAAAGAGAGGGTGTTTATGGGCGATTCGATTATGAGAAAGACAGATAAGACTCTAAGCGAGGGGAGGACGTCGTTGTTTGTCTACCGGGGGCTAGGATAGAACATGTAACTGAAAGGGTAGAGAAGGTACTGGGGCATGGCAAGGGAGGGTCTATACTAGTACATGTAGGGACAAATAACGCAGAGAGGGAGGGAACAACTGGGATAGTTCAGAAGTACAGACAGTTAGTGAAGAAGTTAAAGAAGACAAGAGTAGAACAGATTATCCTCTCAGGAATTTTGCCAGTAATGGGAGGAAGGGGGCCGACATATAGAAACTGCAAGAGGATGGCGATCAACGCACTAGTTGAGCAGATGTGTAAAGAAGAGGGGGTGGGATTCGTAGATTTATGGGGATACTTTGTTGGGAGGGAAGATATGTACATGAGAGATGGCCTACATCTAAGTGGAAAGGGGGCAGCAGTTTTCTCAGAGAACTTGCTGCAATCTGTTGACAGTGGGACAGGCTGCATCTATTTAAACTAGATTCGCAGGGGGGATTCACAGAGAAGCCTGAAACTGGAGGCATAAATAAAGACAGCAGAAATAAATCGGCAAAGAACAGCCTGGAAAACTGTTCTGAATCAGTTTATAAATGCATTTGTTTAAATGCAAGGAGCATAGTAAACAAAAGAAGTGAACTAAACATTATGGTAGAAGATATTGACCCTCACATAATAGGTATAACCGAATCGTGGGCCACCACTGATATATCAGATGCCGAATTGGGACTAACAGGATATGTAATGTTTAGGAAAGATAGAATAGGAAGAAAGGGAGGTGGAGTTATTTTATATATTAAAGAATCTATCCAGGCTTATGAAATAAAATTAGAAAGAGAAGCAGATTGCGAAGAAGCTGTTTGGTGTAACATAGTTACAGGAAACTCAACGTTAACAGTTGGGTTAGTTTATCGAAGTCCAAACATAAGCATAGAAGAGAATGAAAAAATACAAAACGCTATAAGGGAAGTAAGCAAACGGAACTGTATTATTATGGGGGACTTTAACCATGGGCATATACAATGGAAATCTCTACAGAGTATGGGGAGTGAGGACCACAAGTTTTTAGTTTTAGTACAAGATAGTTTCCTTTCTCAACATGTGCTAGTGCTAGAACCAACCAGGGGAGAGAATGTGTTAGACTTAGTTTTGTCCTCACAGAAAGAATTAGTTGACAATGTCAAGATATGTGAGCCACTGGGGAGTAGTGATCACAACCAGATACATTTTACCATCAAAGTAAAATCAGAAAGGAATAGTAAAAAGCAGTATAGGAGAAATTTCCACAAAGGAAGGTATAAGGACATGAGGAAATATTTAGCAAAGATAGACTGGAATAACACACTGAAGAATAAGACAGCAACCGAATGCTGGAATATCTTAAATAGTGAAATTAAGTGCATAGTCGATAAATTTGTACCTTTCAAAAAACAAGGGAAACGGTCTAAAAAGAAACACTTATCGAAAGAAGCCATTAGAAAAATTAAGTATAAACAAATGATGTGGAGGTCATATAGATGTACTGGAAATGATGAAGACTACAACATTTATAAAGAAGCACTTAATCAAGCTACAGCTGAAATTAGAAATTCAAAGAGAAGCTATGAAAAAAAATTAGCTATTAATATAAAACATGACAGTAAGAGTTTTTATGCGTATATTCGAAGCAAACAGAAAGTTCAGGATAAGGTCGGTCCTCTAGAAGATAGTGCTGGAAATACAATATCAGAGGGATTCTTAATGGCAGAAGACCTGAATGAGTATTTTAGTTCAGTGTTTACCAGGGAAGATATTAGTTCACTGCCAGTACCAGAGGCTAAGTTCAAGGGGGCAGATTCAGACTATTTAGGACAGTTAGTTGTAACCTCGGAAATGGTAGCTAAGAAAATAAGGGCTATGAAGGATAATAAATCACCTGGAGTGGACGGGATTCCGCCCAAACTACTATTGGAAATTGTAGAACAAATTAGCGTACCGCTTGCAACAGTTTTCAATTTGTCATTAGAAGAGGGAGTGGTTCCTTTAGAATGGAAAGAGGCAAACATTATACCGTTATTTTAAAAAGGTTCGAGAAACAAGTCAGAGAACTATAGACCAGTGAGTTTAACATCAGTGATTTGCAAATTATTAGAAAGACTAATTAAAGATCACATGGTGGATTTTCTTGTTAAACATAACTTGATAAACCCATCTCAACATGGGTTTTTAAAAGCGAGGTCATGCTTAACAAATATGTTATGTTTTTTGGAAGACATCACTAGGTGGGTAGATGAGGGATCACCAGTAGATATCATCTATTTAGATTTTCAAAAAGCTTTCGACAAAGTACCACATCAAAGATTACTCCTTAAGCTAAAGGCCCATGGCATAGGAAATGGTATAATAAACTGGATAGAAAAATGGCTGAATGACAGAAGACAACGTGTAGTAGTTGATGGGGAGGCTTCAAACTGGAAATCGGTATTGAGTGGGGTACCACAGGGATCAGTACTAGGACCTATATTATTCTTAATATATATCAACGATTTGGACGATGATATAACAAGCAAGGTGTTAAAATTTGCGGATGATACAAAAGTGTTTAGAAGGATTAAAAGTGATGGAGACAGACAGCATTTACAAGATGATCTTGATAGGTTGATCAAATGGTCTGAAAAGTGGCAAATGCTGTTCAATTTTGGGAAATGTAAATGCCTCCACACAGGTCATGGGAATGAAGAGGTAAAATATAAAATGGGGGGTACTGTTCTAAGTACTACTGTAAAAGAAAAGGACTTGGGGTTAACCATTAGTGCTGATATGAAGGTTTCAGAGCAGTGCGGAATTGCAGCGTCAAAGGGAAATCAAATCCTTGGATTAATTAGGCGAAATATAGCGTATAAGAAAAAAGAATTAATAGTACCGCTGTACAAAACAATAGTGAGGCCTCATTTAGAATATTGTATACAAGCATGGAGGCCATATCGCAAGAAGGACATAGATATGCTAGAAAGAGTACAGAGGAGAGCGACTAAAATGATACCAAATCTGAGGGATCTTAGTTACGAAATACGCCTAAAAGAATGTGGTTTAACAACATTAGAGACCAGGAGATTGAGAGGAGATCACATAGAAGTGTTTAAAATATTGAATGGTTATGAAAATATTGATAGAAACATTTTTTTCTCAGTTAAGAAAAATAGAAGGACCAGAGGACATGAAGCTACATTAGTAAAGGAGCAGTGTAGATTAGATATAAGAAAGTTCTCATTCTCACAAAGGACTGTAAATGAATGGAACAGATTATCTCCTGATTGTGTTGGTGCTAGTAGCGTGAATATGTTTAAAAATAAAATCGACACACACCTTAAAAAGGCGGGATACATGTAGATAAAAAGTATTGGACTCTCGATAAGCCAAAAGGCTTCCTTGTCCACCTGCCATCCAGAGTAATTTTCTGGATGGCAATCTTGTTAAATCTTGTTAAACGTACAAATATATTAAGAAGACCTTCCGACATAGAAGTAGGCAGTGTGTTGATTATTCAATGAACAACGAATACCAGAAATTTAATCGCAAATCCCCATTACACCCTGTACCGTGTTCATTGCTTGCATCGCTATATGCTGTTATACTATTGAGGGCATGCGTACCAACATTATTCTCCACTGGTTTAATTGTTCCAGTATTACAGAAATATACTCTTAACACAAACATTGCAAAGGATTATCGGCCAATTACACTTAGTTCTGTACATACCAAGGTGGTAGAGGCACTGCATGATTGTCCAAATACTAACACTAGTGTATATATATATATATATATATATATATCTCTTCTGGGAGAACTGTTACAGAAATACAACATTTGCATGTAATTTACTAAATGATGTTAAATCTTATTTTAAATTACATAGTTGCCCGTGGTGCTGAAAGAGGATAATACCCTGTTCTCTACAATTGTTCTACGAGATATGTGTATTGCATACTGAAAAAGATGGCGATTTAAATTTGTGGATGAAAAATCGAAATGCACGATTGTTGGTAAATGTTCCTTGTACCATGAACCAAAGTGGAGACTTGGTGATAATTTTTATGTAATGAAGAATCATTTGATATACTTGGTAATGTGTTTAATCGTGATGGTAATAACACCAGCCATGTCAACAATACATTAACAAAATGTAAACAATCTTTTCATGGGCTTGGTCCTGCTGGTATGTTATACCCACGAGCTACTCGTACTGATGTTCAAGAATATATCTTTATAAGTCCACATGTCAACCCACATTAACAGATGGATTAGAATGTACGAGCAACTCCGCTTCCCAAAATCCCAAATGCATCGACTTGAATCTATACAGGGTAAATTAATTAAACAGAGTCCTGGACTAAGTAAACGATCAGTACCCGGGCCTCTGCTGGACAGCAAGTACGCAAGTCCCCCTCAAGTCGACTAATGTCAGGCTCATAGACTGCGGGGTAAGTTATCCAGGCAATTAAGTTGCCATTTTTCCCAAAAAAATTGTGTTAGCTATCAAACATTTTGAAAAATTTATGTTTTCTAACTTCAAAATCAATTTACCTGTTTCGATGTCACCAATTTACTCTACTACACATGTGCGAACATTTTAGTTGCTCTCCTCTGCATTCTTTCTAGCATATCTACGTCCTTCCTGCGATATAGCCTCCACGCTTGAATACAATATTCTAAATGAGGCCTAACTATTGTTTTGTACAGTGGTATTATCAGCTCTTTTTCCTTATATGTTACGTTTCGCCTAATTAATCCAAGGATTTGATTTCCCTTTGAAGCTGCAATTAATTCAATAATGAAATACATAGTCATGTTACCAGGCAGAACAATAGCATTCACTGAGGTGAAATTAGAACTGAACTAAAAAACAAAGTTTCTCTTACAAGTTGCACAATATAATATGTCACGTCTAGAATGTGCTTCACATACCTATGATTAAAAGGCATAACCTTACAAAGTCATTATCAGCACATGTTCAGAGGTGTGTGAAATAAGAAATTTTTATTCTTGTTTGTTCGTCAGTGATAATAATGTAATAATGGTGTGCATATTTCGTTCTAATGGAAATCGTTGAAAGCCATAGGCATAGCAGGATTATGAATGTGGGCACTGGTTTCTAGCGACGCCGGCGGATTTCGTTTTTGGAACGGAGGTACGTAAATAGGGTGTTAGGACGAATCCCCGAACCCTCTACCGTTAATGGCCCCTAGATGGCGCATTGAGTTAAAACGTGAGTCGTGATCTCGGTCATTAATTTGTCAATGCCTAGCCCTAACGGCCTAGCCCTAACGGCCTAGCCTCTACTCTAGTCTAGGGCCTAGGCTATGCCTATGGCCCTATGGCTAAGGTGCATAGGCCTACTATGGAAGATAACAATAAAAGTGACAATGTGTATCCACCTACCTGGAAGAGATGTCCATAGAATCCATGTAATTATACATGTTATTCTTATTTCCGACTTTAACAACGCGTTATAAGCCATAGCTAACACCCTACAAGGAAGAAGAAAAACTTCCGCAAAGTTGTTTCAGTTTACGTCGCTCTCGGCGCCACGGTCTAGCAACACGTCTATTTTCGTTGAAAATTATCCGCCGTGTGGCGCCACTATTATAACTAACCTTCGCATTTGAGTGGTTGATTCCTTGAACGATTTCTTCTTTTTCTTCTTCTTGTCTTTCTTCTTCCATTAATGTCCGTTTGTCTTATGGGTCAACAGCTACTGGCACATGGTGAAAGGATCTGTACAATGTTGGATTTAGAGAAAGTAGAAACAAAGTATAAAGTAATTAAGGCAGCCTAACTGAGAGCACATGCAGCTGCATGCATATGCGGGACTTCTGTCATTCAAGCCAGACAGGGGTATGTGGGCCCTACTGTTGCTCCAGACCTGTGAATAGTTGATTATACGAGTCTTGACTCCGTCAGAAAGAAGGTGCCGAGTGTTGGGGACTGGACGGTTTCTGAGGGCAGAGCGTGCCAGTCACGGATGGTACGGGGAAAGAAGGTATATATTGCTACTGCAGTCAGTGCGATAGGTGAGCGATGGTACTGTTGGCTGTGGTGGCACAATGCTTATCCATTACGGATTTTGTAGAGCATGGCGAGTCTGGCAGTGCGGCGCCGTTCCTCTAGCTATTTATTGATCGTTGCCACTGGAGCTGTTGGAGCATGTCGCTGGCGGTTAATTGTCTGATGTGTTTCTGTGTCTATTGAGGACGAACCTGATAGCTATTCGCTGGAACTCCTCGATACTGGAGTTCAGCATGTCGGTGTATGGATCCCAGACGGTGCTGGCGTACTCAGCAATAGGCCGAACCACGGTCTTATACGCCAGCTCTTGGGTCTTAATTGTTGGAGCCCACCTTCAAGTTCCTTCTCCAGGGTACCTTTGGTTAATGCGACGATGTTGTCAACATGAACACCACAGGGCAGGTCAGTCTGCATGATCTCCCCGGGGTTCATTACGGAGGACACTCGCACGAGGGTGTGGTCACGGAGGGAGTAACTGGTGTGGGCTGTCAGAGTTTTCGTGCGACGGGTCACGGACAGGTAGCTACACTTGTTGAGATGGAACGCCATATCACACTCTTCCTCCCATGCTTCCATTCTTCGGAGGTCTTCTTGGAACTTAGCTGGGACGTCTCTGCAGGTAATAAACCGATAGATGGCGGTGTCGTCAGCAAACAATCGAGATGTACAGGAGACTTTGGTTGGGAGGTCATTTATATGTTAGGAAGAGACAAGGCTCGAATAAGGACCCGTGTGCGACGCTGGATTCACAGCGGCATTGCCAGACTGCGATCGATCTTGGCAGAGTGCATAATATTTATTTATTATAATATAAATACTGTCAGTCCATAACGTACGTCACGTTTAGGGAATGGGGACCCCCTTTTACGGGTTACAAAGCATGATATGAAGTTAGGAGTTCTGAAAGTACTATATTAGTATACTGTCATGTTTCTCATTCCGTGATGTATGAACTATGTTGTACTCACTGACATTGCAGTCCATGCTATTTTATGTCAGTGGCACATGTCTCATTGTTATTTTCGAACCACCCTCTAGTGACCATTGACCAGACTCCGACCAATTACTTTTACAGTGTCTGCCATCTTGTTTGTGGAAGTGACCACATGTGTTTCTCAGTTGTTCTGCCAGTATTAAATTGTTCTCTAATTATACTCACTGTTTGGTGATATTCACTTGCATGTAAGTACACAGAATATACAGTAATGCATGATGACATAAACCTACTCATTTATGAGACAAACTTAAAAACTTATTTTGTTCGATGCCTACCCAGATAGTAGACCCTCGTTGGGCCAACGTGGGTATTTTTCGTTGGCCCAGCGTTGGCAACCCATGTTGGGCCAACGTCATTTTACTTATCGGCCCTCCATTGGCCCAACATGTTCGGGCCAACATGGGTTTATAATTCACTGACTTTGGGCCAACTTTGGGCCACGTGTGTTTATTCTGGGTGGGATTTGTGTTGGTACACTTGTGATCTGGTGTTTAGACACTATACATTGGTTGTATAGTGCAATTAACATACATATGATGACATTGGTCTTGGTTGTCAGTAATATTTTTTATTAATATCGAACTACTCATAATATGGCACAATCACGTCACTACACTGTAACACACACACACACACACACACACACACACACACACACACACACACACACACACACACACACACACACACACACACACACACCGCGCACACCGCGCACACGCACACACGCACACACGCACCACACACACCACACGCACCACACGCACCACACACACAAATACGCGCGCACGCACGCGCACGCACAAACACACACACACGCACAGATCAGGCGCAATTCGTGGAGCTGTAATGCTAGAATTGTTCCAGTTCTCCATCAGAGCACTCCTCGATCTCTCTCTGAGGAGTGGCTGCTTTAGTCCTCGCTAAGGTCTGCGATCCTCGTCCAGGTCCCATTGCGATCCTTTATATTGTAATGCAGGATTAGGTTTGTATAACATAACACTGCAGTGTTTTCTGACTTTTACCAACGCTAACAATATACATTACAGATTAGCCTTAATTTTTGATACGTTCAGTAAAATAATTAATCACCTAATTGAAATATGTATATTATAATTCTTATAAATTGTTTTGCCCCCAATGAGTGCTGCCGACATAGGGCCTACAACTAAAAGGTGATAATCTGGATATAATATTAGATACTACTGGAATGGAGGAAAAGTGAACTGCAGTCACCACAGATTCCTAAATTAATTAATTATTTGGTACTCAAAAGTCAAAATAGTGCATATCAATATTCAACAAATGCAATAGAAAATAGGCAAAATATGTTTTTTGTGGAATATTATTTACTGGTAAACAAACGTCAGTTCTGGTATAGTTTGAATAAGAGTGTCACTGAAGAATAGCAATCACCTGTAGAGGCTGTAAACTGTCAATCTAATGATCCTTTTATCCACATATCAAAGCCAGGAGCAGTCTCATACCATCAAAGGTAGAGCTTGATCTGAGGACTTCTGATAATTCTAACCCTATAACCATAGGTCAACAATTACCAGGCAGGAGCCTGACACAATGCACTGCCCAATTTGTTAGGGTAATTATCCCATCCACTACTCCACTCCACGGTAAAAAGCACCCTCCTGGGATAACCCACTGGGAGAGGGCCCAGTACTCATTTGATGTCAGTAGAGGAGCTTTTAAGCTCAACAAACGTGCCCTGCAATCAAAGATTAGACACAGGGTGGGAGACAACAAATAAGGAAGAAGTTATTCTAACATACTAGTGGCCACTAACTTGGGAAATGTGTGGGGAGGGGAAGTCATTCAATAATAATAATGCATAACTCACTGGGTAACATTTCAGGATTTCAGTTATGTCGGAAGTTATATAACAGGTGTCAACCTGGGACAACTTCTATATGTAAGATCATGAGAAAAATCCATAAGATCTGCAAAAAATCCTTACAAATTGTCAACGCAAACATAAACACAATTTTGGTATATAGGCACTGCCATAACACATCCTTAGACAATAACAACGAAATACAACTTGGTCTGACACATATAATTTATTTCATATGCTCCTTATTGTAAGCGACGGTAGCATTCTTCGCTTCGCGCAGCATTGCTGACGTCACTTCAAAATCGCAACAATTCGCGTCGAAGTTGACCCTGCACTGCAGAACGCTGTTATGGTTTCCGCTCTCAGAGATTTCCAGCATTCCGTGTGCATCTTGCGCACCATCTAGAACGCCCTCTCACAGTCGGCGTTGCTGTGAGGCAAGCTGAGCACCGCTACCATGACACTTCCCAAGCAGGAAACCGAAGCGCGCCCAGTGGCGTCTTCAGTGCGATCACGTCGCCCCAGACGGCGTCGAGACAGCGTGGCAGCCCATCCACCTCGAGAGGCTGATCGCATCATCCTCCATCAGCTGGAGGTTCTCGAACTCGTCTTTCAGCGTCTCCTCGTCGACGTCTGGGGCAAACTGCGCAGCGAGACGAAGAACTGAAAGACACAACCATTATGTAAGCTTAATTGTCAAGTGACTGTCACTGAGAAAACGGATGTTCAGCGCAACCTTAAAAATACTATGATAAAACAATCAAAATACAAGCAAATTATTCCGCATTAAAACTTACGCGATGCGTACGTGAGGTGTGCTCCTTTAGCGAGATTCATCACCACCAGATCCTTCAGAACTTCACTGTGGAAGGGAAACTTCGCCACCATCTTGCTAATCACTGAAGAGTAGAAGGCTCGCACTTTTCTGAAAACAACTATTCTGATAAAAATGTGACTTTAATAGCAAAGTACATGCCAGAAATCCAGCCGGACCACCATGGACAAAATATCACAGAAAAAATTGATTTGATAGGGATTAATCCACTTTTGTCCTACCAAAAAAATTTTGTTAGGCATTGTACTAGTTGATTATTATTTATTGGACATACTATATCTTGGGGTTTTGAAGAAGCAAGATCAATGCAGTTTTATTGATATTAGGCATGTTATCCTCAAATATTACTGCAATTATATTCAAGCATTTTACGAACCGAAAAAACTTACCTGTCTGTGCAGGCTCCAAGTCCTCGGTAGATAGGAATGTCCTCGTTGGCAAGCCGATGGCGATGTTGTCGTCGGAGTGCTGGTTGTCCAGCAAGGTGAACTCCACCGTCCTCGGGTCTTGCTGTCCACGGATGAAGCGCAGCGGAACAAACTTCACTATCAGCTTTCGTAGCAGGCGGTCTATCTCTGGGAGGAGCTCACTTGCTTTGTAAAATACCATAATATATCCGAAACAACGACTACAACAATGCTTCTTTTGCTGTGAAATAGCTTGAATGTGCTGAAATATTTGAAAGTCAGTGGAGGTGACAGCAGTCCAACTTCTAATCATTGCAATGACAGTAATTACATGTACCATAATTACTGTCAAATTTGTGGCTAAAACATGACACAGTAACTGTATACCTGGAACAACTTGTTGAAGTCCATGAGGACCGGCAGAATGAAGCCCAGGAAGAGTATGGTCAGCTTAATGGTCGGGTTGGTCAGGCGATCCACCACTCTCTTCACACGGCCAGGTTCTCGCCGTCTTCGTGGCTGGCGAAGTAGGCTGCCATAGCCGGGTTCTGGCCCAGCACCCTCTCGATCACCCACAGCAAGGAGATCCAGTGAATCTGACAGTGCGTCAATACATCCAGCTCATCCTCGTTGGCGAACTCTTGAAACTCACGGAAGAGCTTTCGCCTCTTGGCACTGAAAATACACATTCCATTTGACATGACACATTCACAAATGGCAAAGTTTGAATAAACCATTTCATGCAGTAATCTCGCAATGTGTCAGCTTGGCCAGGTTGGCAGTCCAAAACTGATTACAGGTTTGATTTTAAAAGAAATGTCTACAGTTGTACCAGCATTAGGCGAAAGGCATAAAATGAGGGCAGCATTATAGTAGACGAGATGGTATACGTGCGGTCAAAGTGGACCCAGATGTCAATGAGCAAGTCATCAACGGACAGTGACAGCTGCTTCATCCCAGCCCAGACTGAACACATGGGGCTGACATTCGCGTACCCGCAACAACACCGGATTCCTGCTCCCGATCATGGCGTTGCAGTTGTTGCTTGCAAACTCCACGCAATTTGCCCTGTCGATTTCCAGTTTCCTACAAACAACAGGGTTCAAATTTAATTAATGTACCCAACTACTAAAGAATAACCTACAACTTTATTATGCAATGGAATAAAATGTAATTTATTAGCATGGTTTATAAATATGTTCAACATTTACCACGCAGTAAATTTCATAATGACGATAACAATTATGTGTAGTAATAATAATAATAATAATAATAAAATAATAATTATTATTCAAATGTAGCCTTTTATAGACTAGGTATTTTATTTATAATCACCTTAGGACGCCGCCCAATGCACCGAATATATCGTGCGCAGTGCTTCGCGCGTGCTCAGGAGAGCGTTTTCTGTACGCGCAGAGCACACTGGGATGCATTGTCTAAATTTCGCGGCAGTCAAGCTCGGTAAAGACGGGTAACCCTCGATAAACATCGGCGGTATATTTCATGGAGATCGCGTTTGAATTTTTTTGGTCAAAATCACAAATATCCGTAAGGATTGCTTCGTACGCCCGTACAATTCACAAAAATCCGTCAGGCTTAGTGGTAAAACGTACAAGTTTACACCTCTTCACCACTTCCGGGGAGTACATTATTATTATGTTAAACATATACTCTCGATTTCAACATTCACATATTTCGAAATGGTGTATACAATTTCGGTCACCAGCAGTTATAATCATAATTGACAGTACTTGACAGTGTAAATCTTTTTTTTTTCTAAAAAAGAAGTTAATTTATTTAATGATCGGAAAAATATGTTAGGTTAATTTAATTGAGAGATGTCTTTAAAGTTAGTTGCCCCTAACCTGGTGTATACTTAATTACTTTTTGGAAAATTGAGAATTTGGCTTACATTGGCACAATATCTCCAAGAATGGTTGACCCAACATTGGACCAGCGTTGGCTCATGGTGGTTGACCAATGTTGACCCAACGTTGGCCCAACGTTAGTATACGTTGTTGTACCCGAATATATAAATGTATAATTACGTGTATTGGGCCAGTCATTGAACCAACGTTGGACTAACACTCGGTTCATTTGAAAATTGGCCCAACGTTGGGTCAGTACGGTCTTGCTATCTTGGTATCGGAAAACACTGCGTATCTCAATTTTTTCAATGCAAGTCCCAAGCGAGTGCATGGTTAAGTCGATTACACATTAACGCGTAAACGATGCGTATTGCGTATAACGTCCGTAAAACACATCCGTTAAAGCACCGTTTTGAATATACGCTTTTTAATGTGACATGACACATTGATGCGTTAGCGGATGCGTTTAATGCTACATTCGAACATGTTACAAAATTATGCATTAATGATCCGTAAATTTAGCAAGGATTCCCAACTTATGACGTCATATGGGATGTTTCCCCTACTTCTTTTCGTGTCGCAAAAAAGCATCGACAGTGCCTGATGCGTGAACATATGTAAGGGACCTGATCGACGAGGTTCCGAGGTGGCCGTGCCTCTACAACCAGCGCCACATTTCCTACCACGAGTCGCAAAATGCTGCAATGCGTGGGGGACAATAGCTACAACAATACGAGACGGGAACAATGGTAATAATTTAAATAGGCCTAACGATAGGTATATATCTACATGATTAGCGCCATGATAGGCCTATATATACACATACAGTACTTGAGCAAACTGCTCTCTGTTAAGATGGAAATATTTCTCATTATAGTCATTTAGATCGTTGACAATAAGGCCTGGGACAACGTGGCCTTTCGAAGGAAAACGTTCCCTACCTAGGACAACACAGTCCGTGATATTCACTTTGGTTTTACACCTCTATGGACGAAAAAAACATTATTTGAAAATATAATGCATGTATACAAACTGTTATATATTAAGGTACACTAGCTGCAAGATTTAAATTATAATTAACATAAATAAAATTTATAGTAGATAATATCTACTATAAATTTTGTAACTTATGTTTGTGACCTATTATATTTCTTAATATTTCATCACACGTATTTGACTTCTTATGATTTCGTCATAATTATGTAATCCTTGCTAGCATTTTTTATTTTGTAACATTAGCATGAAAACATATTGTACAGCACGTGTTATAAAGCATTTGTACCATATATAAGTATAGGAAGCCGGTAGGGGGCCGTCATACTGGACATGCAAATTGTGTGTCTTAACACGATGTATGCAAAACGGTACCTACTTTCCATATGTGATATTGTTAGACATGCAAGATAAATAATAATGAGTTGCACCAGTTTGACTATTGGCAAAATATTAGATCAAAATGCATAAAATAAATTATACTAATTATACCTGTCTCATTTTGCTGAACTTTCTAGATGGTTATAGGTTATCTGTCAGCATCATTTTGCTCACAATGTTGGGACATTCATAATAATTTTAATTTTGCATACGTGACGAGGGGCCGTATTACCCCAATGGACCGCGCTGTTCCAGTCTACTTAAGGAAAACGCCTTGCTCTCTTAGTCCTTCAACAATTTCGTGCTCCCAGTATCTCCGTTGTTTTCTTTTTCGTGGGATATTGCAGCCAAGAAGAAGTATAACGTCCTCCTCGCTCAAAGAATCCACGAAAACGACTTTGTTGTTGTCCGTTTTCGGTGGAATTACGCATCTATTACGCACCATGTACGAGTCAACGTGCCATGCCTTTACGCATCCGTTTAACGCACGCACACAATGCATCCATTAAACGGATGCCTTTGTGCGTCTATGTGTCATCGGCTATAGAGTCGGGTCTATCATATCAATGGAGATTTTCGATTTTGTTCAGTATATTTAATAAATAGACATTTCTGGTCGAAAACAAAATGAGCAGCCTTATAATACATGGTAGTCCTTATACATGTCAACAAATAAGCTGTTCGATCACGCTTTCGAAATTAAAAAAGGGAAAAAGTCTATGATTTAGCCAACGAAAATGTAAGAAACTACACAGTTCTCGAACACGCGACGCGAGATGCTAGCAGTAAGAATGAGTGTAGCCTGAGTAACAGATTCGCCGAATATTACTTCAATGATGCATAGTCATATGAACAAAAATAGACGAAAGATGGACCTATGTCGTTGATCAAGAATTATGTTTTGACGTTCACCGTTATGCCATGTTCGTCACATTCGCTCACTTTATTTACTTTTCTTATTAATTTATCTTAAATGCGTTATTTTTATGCTTACTAGATTATTACCGATTTGTAAACACCCGTGAACGGGTCATTAGTCCCGGATTTAATGGTGTGTAAATAAAGTTTATTATTATATTATTCGTATTTAGTCTTGCAGTCAGCGTCCGAAACTGACCACCGCAGACTCTTGCAGAGCTTGCTGCCGGCTGACACGCCACATTCATCATCTATGACCAGCGTTTAGGATGGGAATCCTTCTTTGAAGTATGTGAAAAGTTGTTTCCTAGCACTTGCAAAACATCCATTAAATTTGTTCATGTTTTGCTTCATCGCCTATAGAGTGACAGCTGCATTCTTTGTAGTCCAACACTATTGAGTGACAGTGAGCAGCGGTGCCTGCATTCTTTGTAGTCCAGCACTATTGAGTGACAGTGAGCAGCGGTGCCTGCATTCTTTGTAGTCCAGCACTATTGAGTGACAGTGAGCAGCGGTGCCTGCATTCTTTGTAGTCCAGCACTACTGAGTGACAGCGAACAGCGGTGCCTGCATTCTTTGTAGTCCAGCACTATTGAGTGACAGTGAACAGCGGTGCCTGCATTCTTTGGTGTTGTAGGCCTAAATTAGTTAATACAAACTAACCATTTGTTACTATGTTCAACGTTTTCAGAATGCCGTCTTAAAGCGGAAGATTCTAATAAAAAATTAAAAACGTTTGCCGAAATAGACGCGGCTATACAGAACTACAATTTATGGAAAAAGTCCTGATCACGATGTATGATAAGTCAAGTGCAGTAATATGTTAATGAGGCAAGACGAGAACTCTTCATGAAGAAAACTTGGGCTTTCGATCGACTGCCAAGAAATAGACGAATTACTGTAACAAGTCAGGCGTAAGAGCAACAGGCAAGCGTACGATCTATTTGCTTTGGGTTGCCCAGCCGGAGGTGCCGTCCCCAAAGGACTTTGGGTGGAAGTTCAAAGCTTCCTGAAGCTTCGAAGAGTGTCGGGAGCTTCTGCAGTGTCGATACAAAAGAGGGAGGCCTTGTTTAAGTGCTCTAAAGATGGCGTGCCGTGCACGGATCTTTGCACGTGCTCCTCTCAAAAAGTGACGTGTGATTGTATTTAGTATGGGCATGAAATAAAATGTAAAAACAAAAAACTTAAACACCTAATTACTAACAATTTACACACGCACGCTCACACACACACACACACACACACACACACACACACACACACACACACACACACACACACACACACACACACACACACGTGTACATACATAAATACACACACACATTCACACATATATATATTACATATATATATACATTCATGTTCAGTAATAGTTAACGATGACATTCTAGGTAAATAATATACATATCATCGTTTTCAATTCAAGAGCTTTATTCCAGACATATACATACATGAAACTGGGATTCATACGTTGTTGTCCCGCATACATTGAAGATTATACATAAAATTATAGTTAAGTAACATTTCTTCTCTGAACTTAGATAAAAAACATTGTTACAATTAGGTGGGTTACTTCCAATGCCCACTCAGCCCCACTCGTCTAGGCTGGCTTACACTATAATACTAATATTGTTTCTTATTTTTGTCTCCAATTATAAACAATTCTAACTAAATTTGTACACGGTTTGATCACATTTTATAGTGATCTAAAATATTCAGATATAGTAATTTGTTCCAGTGTTCACGTATTCTGGATGAATATCGCAAGCTCATAGCAAGTGTATCCTTTATGATATAATTAACTGAACAATCAAGTCTATACATAAAATGATACATCAGGTTCCTTATTACAGATTAGCAGCACTGAACATCAAATACGGTGCATAAAAACTAGTACTTTCATCTTAGATACACCAAGGAACAGCTTGAAAATATTATGAAATGTCACTTGTTATTACAATTATACCATATTTGCAGAGGATACATAGGTAAACAATATTATGGACCGACACAATGTGAGTTTCATCTCTATTGAGCACATATACAATTTACGCTATATAAGTTGCATCACTAGAGAGGTTTTCTGTGATGAAATTACCTAGATACATCATTTAGTATGATCCCACTTAGTTTGAAGTCAAGAATATAACATCCTTTAGAATCTTATATCTCAATATCATACTGGCACTTTTTTGATTCATATTTGATATCATGACTTACTCCAAATTTCTCACATACATGTAACAGTTGACATAACCCAGCTGACGATGGCGTTAGTAAAATTAACCAACATTATATGGTTTAAGTTATTCATTTAATTCATCTACATACACATTGAAAAAACAGAGATAATATCTAAGTGCCTAACACCATCAGTTACTTTACATTTAGTAGAGTATATATTCCACCACTTAATACATGACCTGATTATTATACTAGAATATTAATACACGTAATAATATATCTACATACATATATATATATATATATATAAAGCCTCACTGGCATCAAGGAAACATACAAATACACTAACGCGAAGAGATCTGTACAAGTCAATAATTTCGTTTAACACATATATACACTGATCTGTTCCATATTTCCAAACTGCATGGTTTGGTTTAGAATCTATGTACTTATCAATAATGCAATCGGACGGTAATTGTCTTTGGATGAGATTTGTCCAGCTTTGTCCTTAATAACAGGTACAAGTACAACTGACACTGACATCATTGACTCAGGCAGAAACCCATCAGTCATAAAGATCATGATTCATGAAACACACATTAAGTAATGATACAAGTACGTATATATATTATATATATATATGTATAAAGAGAGAGGGGGAGAGAAAGAGACAGAGGGGGATGGGAGGGAGGAAGGGAGTGAGGGAGGGAGGGAGGGAGGATGGGAGGGAGTGAGGGAGGAAGTGAAGCAAATTTCAAAAAAAAAATTAAACGTTTATGAATGTGAACATACAAGGTATGGCGCCATAGGCGCGGGAACAGGGGGGCAGCTGCCCCTTGAATTTCTCCGGGGGTAGGCATATGGTTCTGCCCCCCATTAAATGTGAGCGAGAATGTTTGTTTTTGTAGCGAGCATCATTGGCGGGTGGAAATCTACATTTTATGAGATGATTAATGTGTATTTTTGTTGACTGTATAAAGTGTGTGCAATTGGAGGGTAGACATGGTTTCTATCCCCTCCCAGTAATAGGCGGCGCGACGTTAAAAATTTGACAACAGTACCGCCTCCCCCCATCTTCCGATGTCACAGTTGTGCCAACCGACACAGCCACAAAGTGAAGGAAGATGTGAAGATATGCGGCGGCAAAAATTCTTCAGTGGTGCTGAAGCTCCGGTAGACCCCCAATATGAATTTCGTTCCTATGCCACTGTATGGCACTGTCACCAGTTCACTCATCTACCATCACCATTCCTGACAGCGACATTCTGATAAGTGGGAAGTTCTTGAGCTGAGATTGGGTCCTTCACTTCGGAATATTCTCCAGCATCACCAACAACTGCCGGCGTCTACAAGCAAATTTAAATAACACAATATGTTGTACTTTTATAGATATGGGAAACAACCTGAAATAAAACTATTTCCATTTAATACGAGTCATACCTTAAGTTTCGTACTTATATATTGGATATTTAGCTGACCTACATACAGACTTTTTCAGCATGGCTTCCTGGAAACTAGCTTGAATCTTAGGCTTAGCACATTTCATACAAATATTTATTATTACTTAATTATTTTGCTTTTGCACTAAACACGGATTGTCACGATAATGTTGAGTGAACTGGGACAACATTAAATTTGTGAAATTTTTGAATGGTATCAAGTGAATCCTCTCGATTGAGCATTCAACATACTAATGTGGTTGGTCAGAAGAGGAACCGTTATATCTTAGTCACTGAAAAAAACAAAATATTATACATGACGCAGTAAATGTTTAATACTAAAATGTATAGAATGTATGTTATACAAGGACCTTTCCCTCAATCAAAATATGTTATATGCCTGCAATCATAATCATATGCATATAGACACACACCATACAAACGCAAACATGCATGCACACACTCACACAAATACTCAAACACACTGTACTATTTAAATGACAACAGTCAGTACCCATGTGGAGTACATACATTCACGTAGGAGTGCTTTCCAGGTCGTTCTGTGCGAATCTCTTCATAAGTGGCTGCTGATACTTGCTGCTCTGCTGAATCTTCAGGTTTATCAAGACTGGCATAGACTCCTTTGAATAAATGAGAAACAATAACAGCATATTAATGTGTGTGTGTGTGTGTGTGTGTGTGTGTGTGTGTGTGTGTGTGTGTGTGTGTGTGTACGTGCGTGCGTGCGTGCATGCATGTGTGTCTATGGGTGATTTCGTGTATATGTGCTTGTTTGTGAGCATGCATGTGTGCATGAGTATTGAAAGATTTATTCGTGTTTTATTTTTAAAAAAACACGGAAACAAGAATAAATAATAGACCAGACGTTGGCTGTAATTATCATGCATACATTGCTATTGATAGAGTACATGGAAATGACAGATGGGTAGTGGTGTGGTTTGTTTGAAATTCCAGGAAGAAACATAACTACATTACAATGTGGCATACCTTGCTGGGAGGATGTAATATCATCTGATGTATGACCATCACGTAGACTTTCATACTGAATATTGTCACCAACAATCTGTGTAGACGATGTTGCGTTATTGGTCCTTTGTGGAGTGGCATTCTGAATTCTAGAGTCACTGTCAAAAAATCAACACTTTATCATTCACTTCTGCTGCGATGAGAGTGTCTACGAATTATATAAACATATACATACATAACATACACACTCGCATACATACATACATATAAACTTATGCATATATACTTATGCATACATACAGACAGGCAAGAACGCACGCATGCATACATATCTACATTCTTACTTTCCTACACGCACACTCACATATATACATACATACATACATACATACACACACATACATACATGCATATATACGTACACATACAGTTGTGTGGTTTAACGTTCCCTTCTTTCTTCTCTGCTATTATAAACACGAGTATGTTGGGATTATCACTTCATTTTACGTCTCGGCTTTATTTTACGTCTCGACATCTCCAGATTCGAAAGAGAACTGCCGATATCCACCCTCTTCCCATTGTTTTCATGTTTGTCTAGATCACCATTATGGCCGCTAGTGGACATGTACGTAGACAGATTCCAGTCTTCGCGGGATGACCAAGCCTCGCGTAATACACACACCTGGCACTCGCATACATGTCCATAACAATACGTATACACACGTGCATACACACCACATACACACATCCATACGTGTACATTGTTCTGGTCTTTTCTCTGAAAGTCCAGGGTGTGGCTAGCATCTATGGAGTTCCTCGATTTTATTTCTCCCCACCCCTAACTTTTACTCCGAACAATATACATACATACTGTTTCTAATTGACGTACCTATACTTGTTACACCACCACCTGTCCAGATCATTAAGACTTTCTATTATGTCTATGGCAATCATATCCTCTACTTAGACTAGGCTGATAATAAAAATGTAGCACAAGTTAAGATTTATCAGTAATAAAGTATGTTATGATTATAAAGCAACGCAATTACCTGATTTCAGGTGCATCGTCTGAAACAGAACGTTATAGTATTATTTTCTTACAATTTCCAGTGATCACGAGCATCTTATAAAATGGTAAGATCATTATTACCATGTAGTCGATAATATAATTGATCATGGAAACGTGTTGCCTAAGACTGCTACCCATTTTGACATCACACATTACTCCACATGTGTTTGTAATCAAATATAAATTTGTTCCTATAAGTGAAACACTAAGTGTTGTTTATTGTACATTTAAATTGTTACAGACAGTAACCTGTGTGAAACACAATTTCAGACCTGAATGGATGGCTGGTTTTCTTCTTTGTCTCCAAATGATGCAGCCACTCACAAGCCCGATGACAACACCAACGAGGATCCCAACAACCAGAACGCTAACAATGACAACAGTTGTCTTGCCTGAATTGCTACCTCCGGAATCTACAAAAATATTTAAGACAATGCATAATATCAATGCTTTATTATTATTGTGTTATACTTTGACATGTGTATAAATTATCAGCAGTAATGGTTGCCTTGTTATAGGCAATAGGAATACTTTTCTGAGTAGTAAATGTGTCTTTGTAAATAACCATCAAGATGGAAGAGTGTTATGTGTGTACGTGAGTGTGTATGTGTGTTTAAGCACACATGCACATGTTTGTGTGTGCATGATTGCAGTAATAAGACTAACTGAACACACCTGAATACAAATATCAGATTGTTATAATAAATGGGAAATATTTGAAATGGTCACTGGTTATTTCACTTGATTTGGATGACGTACTGACTAAGCCTTATTTCAATAATATTACTTCAAAACACGGTGTTTGTTTTGGGGGCTATCAATATGGTATTTCACACACTTTTTGAGACCCGGCACCCTCTTTGTAACACTTCATATTTACATTCATACGTTATTATTTGTACTTATATACTCACTTCTTTTGTGATTGTATAATTATTTGGGGCAAATAAAACATTGGTCTGTCTGTCTGTCGTAACACTGCCCTGCACACATGCCCTAAACGTATGTTCGTTTTGAGACCCCCTGTCTATTATGGACATATTAGTTGTTTTCACTCGTAGCATAACTGTGTTGATCCGTAATTTGCAGATAGAATAAAGGTTCATGTACACCTAGTTATAAACAATAACACCAGCGGTCCATGTTTAGACCTATGTTCTTTTAATGGGTGTAATGATTAACAGAGGGAGGCGTGGGGTGGTAGCTACTAGGTACACGGATAGTCGGCTGGGCTGTCAATCGATGTTCAATTCCATCTAGGCCTACTATGGTTTTGAAATTTGGGCAATATCTTTCACCCTTCGCTGTCTGTTTCTTTCAGAAGAAACATCACAAGTCATGTTCTTTCTAACATGGGTAGTAAACAATGTAAATGGAAAATCTCTTGCAGGTGTTTCAGTGACTGCTCGCTTGGCTAAGTGGAACGAGTGCAGTATAAGACACTATATCATAACTATTATACTGAAAACATTGGTAGCTCTATTTGTATTGATACACTCAAACCATTAAAAATATACGCACATACGTATGTGCACGCACACACGCGACTGCAAATGCCATAGTAATTATTGCTGTCAGTGTGATATTGACAGTGAAATAAGCTAACTAACACTGCTAAGCGTGATATATTATACAGATGACCCCTAATAATTACATTTGTAAATAATATTATTTATTCGTGTTCATGTTGTTGTAGCTAATTATGATCTGCTGCCGAGGAAGACCTCGATATCAATGGCATTGGGCTCTCAGTGCAGATATGGCCAAGGCATTGTTGGCATTCCATGCCTTCTCTGGGGCCGACAAGACAGGGAAGTTTGCAAGAATAGATAAGGCTACATGGTTCAAGATCTTTGTAGAAACCGGTGCTGACGTTATTAGCAGCCAGTGAAGTGACAAAAGATTTACAGTCTACCTTTGCTAAATTCGTATGCGCTGCATATAGTCGCAAGGGAATCCAGATCAAGTGCATTCCAGAACTGCGTTGGTACTTCTTCTATAAACACATGGTGACGAGTGACAAGCTACCACCCACAATTGGATCGCTCAACCTGCATATACTGAGAGTACATTTGCAGGCTAGAGTGTGGGGCCAGGCCAGCACTGCTCAGCAGGTGTTTTTTGATCCACAGACCACTGATGTACAGCTGACGTCAGCCACAACTTACATCATTCCATCATTGAGATGGTACGATGCCAGTGCAAAGGAGACTGTTCATCACAGAGGTGATCCTGCAAATGCAAGGACTTGGAATGCACAGACCTCTGCTTGTGTAGCACATATTGTGAGATTGACGATGATTCATACTTTGAAAATTGTATATCTGATGACGATGTGCAGTACACCTGGACACAACACTACTATAACAAACCAAACATGTGTAAAATACATGAAACTGTGTAGTGATGCTGGTATGATGGTTATAAGATGTTAATAAATGAACGTACAGGCACATACTTGTTGCCACTCATTATGTAGGTTTAGCCACCAAAATCAAAAGGCTAAGTGGCTTAGCAGCTGATATATTGAGAACATCGTGAACGCTCGACCTTGCATTACATATCCATTGCAGGATCAAGCAATCGTGATGTTCACATGGCAATAACTCAAAAACTAAAAACAAACCCTTGGTATATCCAGTGACATCTTTGTATATATGATTATTACCTTTACTGTGATATCAAAATAATAAAATCCGATTGTACGTTTGAGCATTCGCAATTTTCAAACGGCAATAACTAAAAAAATAAAAAAAATTCCTATGTGCATCCAGCAACAAGTTTGTAGGTAAGATTATTTTTACGGTCATATAAAAAAATTCTGCGATTGCAATTTCAGGTATGGCCTGAAACACCAACCCGCATAGATGCGTGCCATATGCTAAATCCTGGCTGTGCTACTTGCGGTGATGTTGCAATGACCGCTAGGTGTTGCAACAAACTGGGCAGAAAATATACAGAAAAGTGCCACCAAAAGGGGCTTTAAAAAAGGTGACGGAGGGGTTACAAAATTTGTTGAATATCAAAACACTATTTTTAGAGTATACTTCACTCAGATTGGGAATAAAAAAGTTAATTTCACTTAGTCTTTAGAAACAATAATTGCATGACTGTTAATTCCAATTGCAGTTACACCAGGCAAACATAGTTAGTGGGATGACTACTGGAAATGTCCTTACTACTGTGACAGTATCAAACTGTATTACTTCTGCAATTCCATTGTGAAGATATCATGATAGAATAAGAGATTTAGTGAATAGCTTGTAAAGTGGTCCAAAACCATACTATGTGGGGAGTAACAACATGCAGGTCTGTATGGAGACGACTGATTCAAAATTGTGAAACTATGAATGAAGGTGGCATGGCCGACAATTTTTGTATTTAAGTTAATAAATAAGTAAAATTAGAAAATACAGTTGAAAAAACATGTTTGTAAATAGTATTACAGTGTCAGAGCCACCCTGCTGATTTGTTTCGCCAACTTACTATCATTACTATTGATAGTTGAGTGTGACAAGTACCAATAGTTGAATTTAGTGTCGATAATATTGCATCATCACGTTAACCGTCATGTTTGTTTAATGTATTGTTACACCCCAAAGAATGGTATGATACTACCTGCGTGCATGTAATCATATATGAGTTTAAGTCTAATTAAATAAACAAAAGTATGAGTATACGAATACAGCACCTTTTGCTCTTGCTTCAAATGGTTGATTCCTTCGAGACGAAACAGTGAACTGTCCCTCATAAACAGTCAGCCAAATGTTGTACTTTGCCTCAGTATCAAAACTTTCATGAATTGTCACTTCCTTTGTTTCTGCGGCCACAGTGCCCTCTAGTGGATAACGTTTCTCATCTCCTCCGTCCTTCTCATAGTGAATCAGAACCGACACATTTCTAGATGTGGATCGTCGGCGCCGCGGAAAACTATTCCCTTTGTACATCCATGTGACAGTCATGTGATCCTCCTTCACTGTGACACTTGCTATGTTGACTTGTGGTGCAGCTGTTCAACAGAGCATCAATAAACATTATAATTTGTGCACAATCTGAGGTGTATTATTCTAAAGACTAATAAGAAGAACATCAATTACCCTCAGGGTATTATTGCCAAGAGCTAAAGATCAGGAAATGAGTTGTCTATTAGTAAAAGTATTTAAAAAAACGTCTACCCAACATTTGCATACACAATATTAAATTATTATTAAATGACCTAAATTAAGATGGGGAGATAATGTTAGATGTCTCAGGTGAACAGCTTAGAGTGTGAGACACAGGCAGAGAATTGCGAAAGATTAAGACAGATCATCAAGAGGGCTGAACAAACCATGCAATATAGACTCAACCCCATCTGGGTGAAGAAGAATAATACTTATAATAGATCAGGGAAAACACTGTATTATTTATTTTATGTTGTGAGCATGAAATGTACCCACTTGTTTTGAATTTAACCTTGATATGTTTTGTTACTGCATTAAATAAACTACGCAAAATCAAAATTTTAATTTTAAATTTTGTATTCACAACACACATCATGCAAAATATAAATTATCTTTGTGATATCATTGAAACAACACCAAACTATTGTTACTGGCTGTGGAGCAACACCAACCAAACAATTGAAACAACACTAAACTATTATTACTGACACACACCTTCCCATGGAGCAACACACCAAGGGAAGCAATTGTCACCATTACAATATTTTTTTAACTTAAACTCATTTCTAAGACCAGTTACTTCTGCTGACACCAGTCATGGAATTCCATGCTGCAGTCAATAATTTCAACGTAACCCCACAGCAATGTCACCTAGGGAATGAATGACAACTCAATTGTTTCACTAAAAAAAGTAAATAACTCCAAATAAATTAACTTTGTGCTTTTTTCAAATGCATCACCGATTGGTAGAACAGAAGGCAATGGTTCATGGATGCAAATGAACACAGAAATAATTAACTGGACCTGGAGGCCTCGGAGGAGATCCACTTACAATAGACTGGCTTACACCCACCCATGCAGTAAAAAAACAAATGCAAGTTACCGGTGTCAACAACAGTATTTTTATCTTTTAAAACTTGGTCCCAAGGAGAGTGGTTTACCAATGAATACTCTCAGATAGGAGAAAGACCTTTTGGAAAAGCATTGGAAATCAAAAATACAAAGCCTGTTGTCCCGAATAGATGCGCACTGCCTAATAGATGAGATGTATGCTTGATGCGGTGATACAGCTCCTGGTGCCATCTTTCAGATACTTTCTAGATAACAGTTCAATGTACATTTAGCCATAAGATGGCACCATGTTTCTCATTTGAGTGGCTATTATTTTATTCTCGAAGGTGGTCATGATGCCATAATCACATAAACCTTCCAAACAATGCAGATGAAGGGTCAACATAATGTAATTTTCACAATCCGTAATTGTCTATAGTGACATCGAAGGACTAAGGCGATGAAGAATGCCTGGATGTCCAACTTGATAGTTTTGAAAATTGCTCCCTCTTCATCCACTGTTGGCGTTGCCCCATTCCATCATCGTAAAACACACGGGTTTAAATTATTCAAGCATCCCAAGATGGAAGATGAGAGGGCAATGGTCAAAGGAAGCAAATGAACGTAAAAGAGACTAGTGGACCCTGGTACTGGGAGGAGATGCACATACAATGATCCAGAGTTAGCGTATTAATATACAGATGATTATAATTACATATCTCAAGTATTTCATTTAGCATGCATATTGTTACAGATGTATGATACATAAAAAACATGTTTGAATCTAATCAAGAAACATATCCAACCATAAACAACACACATACACTATGTTCATATGAGACAACTGCTATTTTAACATTCAACTCCTGTAGCACAATTAGACAAATCATTTTTATTTAACTTCCAAATGTAAAACATCCTATTACATGAGTTCAGAAACTGATGAAGAGAATGCATATCAAACATGCAGAATTCACGCAAACATAATATTACAGAATAACAACATGAACAACATGCAACCAAACACTTTGGCCAAACAGAAAAAACATGAAACATTTATCATGCCCAGTATCATATGTGATTATCAATAGATTTAACAAGATTTAACAAGAATGCCATCCAGAGAATTAACTCTAGATGGCAGGTGGACAAGGAAGCCCTTTGGCTTATCGAGAGTCCAACCCTTTTATCTACATATATCCAGCCCTTCTGAGGTATGTGTCGATTTTATTTTTAAACATATTCACACTACTAGCACCCACACAATCATCAGTTAATCTGTTCCATTCATTCACAGTCCTTTGTGAAAATTTGAACTTTCTCACGTCTAATCTACACTGCTCCTTTACTAATGTAACTTCATGTCCTCTAGTCTTTCTATCTTTCTTAACTGAAAAAAACATATTTCTATCAATATTTTCATAACCATTCAATATTTTAAACACTTCTATCTGATCTCCTCTCAATCTCCTGGTCTCTAGTGTTGTTAAACCACATTCTTTTAGGCGTTTTTCATAACTAAGATCCCTCAGTTTTGGTATCATTTTAGTCGCTCTCCTCTGTACTCTTTCTAGCATATCTATGTCCTTCTTGCGGTATGGCCTCCACGCTTGTATACAATATTCTAAATGAGGCCTAACTATTGTTTTGTACAGCGGTATTATTAGTTCTTTTTCTTTATATGCTATATTTCGCCTAATCAATCCAAGGATTTGATTTCCCTTTGAAGCTGCAATTCCACACTGCTCTGAAACCTTCATGTCAGCACTAATTGTCAGCCCTAAGTCTTTTTCTTTTACAGTAGTACTTAGTACAGTTCCCCCCATTGTATATTCTACATATTCGTTCCCATGTCCTGTGTGAAGGCATTTACATTTCCCAAAATTGAACAACATTTGCCACTTTTCAGACCATTTGATCAACCTGTCAAGATCATCTTGTAAATGCTGTCTATCTCCATCACTTTTAATCCTTCTAAACACTTTTGTATCATCTGCAAATTTCAACACCTTGCTAGCTATATCATCGTCCAAATCGTTTATATATATTAAGAATAATATAGGTCCCAGTACTGATCCCTGTGGAACCCCACTCAAAACTGATTTCCAGTTTGAAGCCTCCCCATCAACAACTACCCGTTGTCTTCTGTCAATCAGCCATTTTTCTATCCAGTTAATTATACCATTTCCTATGCCATGGGCTTTTAGTTTAAGCAGTAATCTCTGATGTGGCACTTTGTCGAAAGCTTTTTGAAAATCTAAGTAGATGATATCTACTGGTGATCCATCATCTACCCACTTAGTGATATCTTCCAAAAAACATAACATATTTATTAAGCATGACCTCGCTTTTAGAAACCCATGTTGAGATGGGTTTATCAAGTTATGTTTAACAAGAAAATCCACCATGTGATCTTTAATTAGTCTTTCTAATAATTTACAAATCACCGATGTTAAACTAACTGGTCTATAATTATTTGACTTGTTTCTCGAACCTTTTTTAAACAGTATAATGTTTGCTTCTTTCCATTCTAAAGGAACCACTCCCTCTTCTAATGACAAGTTGAAAACTGTTGCAAGCGGTATGCTAATTTGTTCTACAATTTCCACTAGTAGTTTGGGTGGAATACCATCCACTCCAGGTGATTTATTTTCCTTCATAGCCCTAATTTTCTTAGCTACCATTTCTGGGGTTACAATTAACTGTCTTAAATAGTCTGATTCTGCCCCCTTGAACTTAGCCTCTGGCACTGGCAGTGAACTAGTGTCTTCTCTGGTAAACACTGAACTAAAATACTCATTTAGGTCTTCTGCCATTAAGAATCCTTCCGATATTATATTTCCAGCACTATCTTCTAGAGGACCGACCTTATCCTGAACTTTCTGTTTGCTTCGAACATACGCATAAAAACTCTTGCTGTCATGCTTTATATTACAAGCTAATTTATGTTCATAGCTTCTCTTTGAATTTCTAATTTCAGCTGTAGCTTGGTTTAGTGCTTCTTTATAAATGTTGTAGTCTTCGTCATTGCCAGTACGTCTATATGACTTCCACATCATTTGTTTATACTTAATTTTTCTAATGGCTTCTTTCGATAAGTATTTCTTTCTGGTCCGTTTCCCTTGTTTTTTGAAGGGAACAAATTTATCTACGATGCACTCTAGATACGTACCATCCAAGTAAAGTCCACACTGGATGCAAATTGCAAAGAAAATTGCATTGTATAATTTAAATATGTCACAGTTTATGCAACAGCACAGTTCAAAGTATTCATTGACAATTCATATAAAAAAAATTATTTTGTTCAAAATGACTTATTGGCAAAGTGGGTCAAAATGCTTGTGTACATTGTTGGTATTTGTTACACAGCATGTCCATAAAACGTTTTTTGACCAAATCTCCCACAAACACATTATTTCACAACACTACTAAATCCTTCAGTAACAAGAACCACTTAATTTTTCTTTGTACAGTTTTTAATATTTAATATTGCAATGACAGAATAAAGAGAAAATCTCTTTCATCACGATTCGAGAATATGTTGCACTTGGTCTCGCAAGTTAAAAACTTTTAAACGTTTGCAGAAGGGAAAGCAACATAGTTAGAGGCATCAAGAACTGGTGAAACTAGAAGTAGTTTTACCTGTGGTGCTTCCAGTCTGTCTGACGGTGGGACTTTTGTTTGTTCCTTTGTCTTGAGGTCGTTTGTTTTCAGCGTGGAGAATAAAGACATACTGTGTTTCTGGCTGTAGACCTATCACAGTTGCCTGATACCAGGTCACATCATCTGCTCTGGATATTCCATACATTGTTGTCAGAGACTTGTCTGATGTCCCGTACTGCAGGATAAACACTTGTGGAGGATAACCACCATCGAACCCCGGGCGCCATCGCAGTGTGAGGGCGACTGATGTATGATTATCCAGGACAGCTAAATCAACTGGCTTTCTTGGTGGACCTAAAACATTTAATAAACACTGCTATTATACAGACTGAATGTCTGACATAACAAATAACAACCTTCCTAGAATGCATCAAACAACTAACTGTAGACAAACATCCTTAAAAGTTTTTACACTAACTTGATAATATCATGCGTATTATATAGCCAATGAAAAAGCTTCATATTCAAAATTATTCTTAGCTTAAGACATTGGTAGCATGCTCCATCTACTTGCAAAAACATTTGATACATTAGTTTTGCAAATTAGATACTCAGATGATCTTACTTTGTGTTGCTTCTTACCTCCTGCCACTAGTTCAATGGGAAATGTAACTTTTCTCTGTTCCCCATTAACATTGTTGGTGGCAGTGCACTCGTAGGAACCAAAGTCATATATTTTCACAACATCCAGTGTGATTTTGCCCTTGGACACATTGATTCCTTCTCGCAGGGACTTGTTGTTGAACGTCCATGTAAGTTGTGGTTGTGGATTGGCACACACAGAACATACAATGTCCACGACCCTGTCATCAACAGCTGCGGCGACAACCCAAGGGCCACTAGCCCAGTGTGCCTCATCTGTGAACAAATACTTGAAGAAAAAAAAATGTCACAACACAAATGTAGTCCAACTTGTACACGTAATAATAACATTTCTACAGCACAGTATTCCTCAGTGCCTGTGCAAATAAAAGCCTAAGTTCACATTGGAAGCCAGTTCTGGAAAATGGGATGTAAAGCTATTGTCTATACATTTACAAACACTTCATTTATAGTAAATCAATTTCAACCTTTCTGCATCTATCATTTGAATGTGTTCATTTTATTATTCGTTACATGAATTGCATAATTCAAAGCTGCATTTTCATGCAGTGTCTGGTTGATGGCCAATAATCTGGATAATACAGGTATGCTTAACACAAATCCATTCTAGATGGCAAAATTGTATCCATCTAGCAGTGGTTATTTGAAGAAGTTCACTGATAACGATCGAAATGTTACAGAAAAAAAAACTAAGTTGACTGTGGATTAAGTAAGAGAATACGAAACAATACATGTCAACATTATCCAGAGAATGTTCACAACTTTCACCGGAATCAAACTACAAAGTCACTGCCATATTCACTCCCATGTCTGACGCCAAAACAATCTCATTCATGAACTTGAACAGACACTGGATACATTTTATTTCAATATAGTATTAAGCATTATCTATTGTTGCTTGGTTTCTAAGGGTTTTTATTTCTTGATTCAACTAAAAATTATGTAATTTCAAACAGCAGGTACATTTAAAATGACTTTTTGTGTATTCAATAAACGGTATGTTTAAAAAAATAATGTTCAATATCAATATACTTATTTAGTTTCAGAAAGTTGTCTTGAAAAGATTTTAAATTGTAGACAAGTTCAAGGTATACCCTTTTGATTTGTGGCTTTACACACTTTATAGTCAACAAAAATGTGAATATTAAACATCCACATATTAAAGGTGAATCAACAGTTCATAAGAAACTTACACTGCACAGTAACAATGAAGACTTTGGACTCATCACGAGTTGTTGAACCAGCTGTCTGTGTTGACACGGCACAGGTGTAGTTGCCATCAAAGTGGGTGATGTTGTTACAGGTGAAATACCTTGCTCTCTTAGTCACCTGCCACATCAATGTACTGTCCTTGGCTTCAGTCTGTCTATACATGTACTGTCCACCTGTCACCGAGACATCAGTGACAACAAAGTCACTTGTGACAATCGACTTTCCATCTTTATGCCATTGAACCTTCAGGTCACCGCTGCCAGACACTGTGCACATCATCTTGAAGTCTTGGTCATCAAACGCTGGAGACCGTCGAATGTTGTTCATGCGTGGATTTTCAACCTTGGCAGGGGCTGTATAATGACACAATTTATATGTAGCAACAGTCCACATACTCTCTGGGAAAACAATAATCTATTCTACGTAACATAATTAAAGGACCTTTCTCAATTCAAATTTTCATATATCCTGTTTTAGAATGATTTCACTCCTGGGTGTAGATATACTTAAAATATAAAATTATTCTTGACTGAGTTGACAGAAATTTCACAAAATCAAGAAATAAGGTTATTCACAGTATTTGTAATTAATCCGGATCTACAATGAACCTCACAATATTTCGATGATTCTAACAAAAGTACACAAATTCTATTACACTGACTGCGCTTGTTACTTAGATTTTCCACACACTACAGACTTCAATGTCAACACACCTGATTAACAATGGACTATATTTTCAACCAAGTCAATTCTTTGTTTAAAATTAAATGAAGAGGGAGTTTTATATTTAAATAAAGAATGCATTTTATGATGGATTTATACTATAAATTCTGTCACAGTCACTCACTTTGCACTGTCACACAGTCACTCATCTTGGTCTGTGACAGTCACTCACCTTGCACTGTCATAATCACTCACCCTGCACTGTCACACAGTCACTCACCTTGCACAATGACTCTCCTTGCACTGTCACAGTCACTCACCTTACACTGTCACAGTCACTCACCTTGAACAGTCACATCAACTCACCTTGCACTGTCACAGTCACTCACCTTTCACAGTCACATACACTCACCTTGCACTGTTACACAGTCAATGACGTTGCACTGTCACAGTTAGTCACATAGCACTGTCACACAGTCATTCACCTTGCACTGTCACAGTCACTCACCTTGCACTGTCACAGTCATTCACCTTGTACTGTCACACACTTGCACTGTCACAGTCAGTCACCTTGCACTGTCACACAGTCAGTCACCTTCCACTGTCACAGTCCCTCACCTTGCACTGTCACAGTCACTCACCTTGTATTGTCACAGTCACTCACCTTCCATTGTCACAGTCAGTCAATTTGCACTGCCACAGTCACTCACCTTGCACTCTCACAGTCACTCATCTTTCACTGTCACAGTCACTAACATTGCACTGTCACAATCATTCACCTTGCACTGTCACAGTCATTCACCTTGTACTGTCACACACTTGCACTGTCACAGTCAGTCAGCTTGCACTGTCACAGTCACTCTCCTTGCACTGTCACAGTCACTCACCTTACATGATCACAGTCACTCACCTTGCACTATCACATAGTCAGTCACCTTGCACTGTCACAGTCATTCACCTTACATGATCACGTAGTCAGTCTCCTTGCACTGTCTGTCACTCACCCTGCATTGTCACACACATGCACTGTCACAGTCACTCACCTTGCACTGTCACAGTGGTCCAGTCCGAGTAGTCACTCTGTCCAACCCAGTTGCCTGCCACACAGCTGTATTTGCCCGATTCTTTCACACTTGATGGTGTCAGAGTCAGTACAGTGGTGTTCTTGGAGATGTCACTACTGTTCTGTTTGCGCCAGTAGAACCAGGAAACTGTTGGGTTTCCAGGCTCTCTTGGGGCACGGCAGGTTAATGACACTTCCATGTCTACTTGCACAGCCACACTTGATGCACTCACTGATGCTTTGCCATATGGTCGGTCTAAAATCAACGTACAGCAGAAACACATTATACATAGTACATGGTGAGATAGGAATGGAGCTTAGAGATTATCTTGTATTCTTCTTTCAAATTAATAACTGCAAAACATAAAAACCATTGAATATCGCTTGATAAAATCTGAACACAACATGATGACTTATAAATTTACCTTTTTCTTACAGTGAATAATAAATTATAAAAATTCTTAGTTATTCCTAAATGTCATATTGATAGATCTATTATGTCAATATTACCACAAATTACAATACTTTAAGTCTTCAGGATGTTTAATTATGCTAAGCAAGAAATTAGTAAAAATGGCAACGTTTCCAATTGAATAACAATTTAAATTGTATACTGTTTTGGTCTTGGAGAGAAAAATTACCTCCATTATGCGGCACGTCAATATTTTGATGACATTTCTTTTTATTAATGTAAGTATTCCCACGAAACAATACTTTTCACAAAAGATGATGTGGGACTTGCACTATAGATCACTCCACTTGTCTCACATAGCTATATTACCACAGTCCATTTACTGGATTACAATGCAAACTATTCTGTAGGACACCACTGCATGTTGCAGACTTGCATTTTCTTTACTGTTAGTCTTATTACAAAGCCAACTTTAGTCTACGGTATGTCACCCATTGACAATTAATGCAAAAAGATCACAACATTTCATATTTAGCAGAACGTACATATATTCACAACAGAGGAAAACAAAAATACTGACATAAATAAATATGCCTCCTACTGACACCAACACTTACACCAGACTTGTAGTTGAACAGATGCCTCGCCTTGTCCCACAGTGTTGCTCACCAGACACGTGTACTTCCCAGCGTCGGTTTTTGAGACTGGATCAATGGTCAGTGATGGCTTCTCGACAGTGCCTCCTTCAAAGTGTTCATCTCCAGTCACTGTGATGACATTTCTACCTTTCTTCCATGTGACACTGGTCACTGCTGGTCTTGCTTGTGACTGACATGTGATGGTCACTTTCTCACCTTCTACCAATGACGTTGGTGTATCCATTGACACTTCTGGTTTATCTACAACAATTACATCTCTGCCTCAATATAGCAATTTGTTTAATTGCCACATGTGGCAATTCTTTGAAAGCAGAGTCTCATTTAATCAGTCATGTAGAAGCTCCCTTGACATTTGAAGAACACAGCTAAATCTCCTTTATATGCAAATGTATAGTTATGGTCACACAACAAGTTTTCAGTCTATTCATCCTCAAGGGACACACACATACATACATGCAGATGCATACATTCATAACATGAAATATAGTTTAAAGAACCCTCTACTGGACAGTTAAATTATCCCAAAATAGTTTGTTCCACTCTAGGAGTGGTACGGGATCTCTGTCAGGAGCAAAGAAAAAAGAAATGCAAGTTAAAGATTGTGGGTAACAAAATTGATTCTCACATGACAGGTGTTATTTAATAAGTACTAACAAAGGCATATGCATTTGGACTAAATGTTGTAACAGATTAGGTATGTAATCTATAGGAAAGACAATTTTAAGGTGCAAGTATTTATACATTTAATATTCAAGCTATTAACTTCTGTTACTTAATCTGGCCAAATCGTCAATCCACTTTACTATGACGACCGAGTCGCTAGTGCTCTTAATAGTTGGTTCAAACTTCTACGATGGATGTTGTGTCAGATTCAAATTATGAATTTGACCCAACATTTGTCCATAATTAGTCTGAGCACAATATATATATTCTCAAAACTATGCACATTTGATACTGTCAGTGCTCATAATTGTTGGGTACAACTTCAACTATGGATTCAGTTGACCAATTACAGTGCATTTTTAAACACTTCAAACCATCCACTTCATTCAACGCGATAGACTAAGACCTTTTGGTGTCGATGAGAAAATACTTGTTCTTTTTTATTGCTTTTTTATTGGAATAACACACTAAAAATAAGACAGCAACAGAATGCTGGAATATATTAAAGAGTGAAATTAAGTGCATAGTCGATAAATTTATACCCTTCAAAAAACAAGGGAAATGGTCCAAAAAGAAACACTTATCGAAAGAAGCCATTAGAAAAATTTAGTATAAACAAATGATGTGGAAGTCATATAGATGTACTGGAAATGATGAAGACTACAACAGTTATAAAGAAGCACTTAACCAAGCTACAAGTGAAATTAGAAATTCAAAGAGAAGCTATGAACAACAATTAGCTAGTAATATAAAACATGACAGCAAGAGTTTTTATGCGTATGTTCGAAGCAAACAGAAAGTTCAAGATAAGGTCTTTCCTCTAAAAGATAGTGCTGGAAATATAATATCAGAGGGATTCTTAATGGCAGAAGACCTGAATGAGTATTTTAGTTCAGTGTTAACCAGAGAAGATATTAGTTCACTGCCAGTACCAGAGGCTAAATTCAAGGGGTCAGATTCAGACTATTTAGGACAATTAATTGTAACCCTGGAAATGGTAGCTAAGAAAATAAGGGCTATGAAGGATAATAAATCACCTGGAGTGGATTTGATTCCGCCCAAACTACTGTTGGAAATTGTAGAACAAATTAGCATACCGCTTGCAAAAGTTTTCAATTTGTCATTAGAAGAGGGAGTGGTTCCTTTAGAAAGGAAAGAAGCAAACATTATACCGTTATTTAAAAAAGGTTCGAGAAACAAGTCAGAGAACTATAGACCAGTGAGTTTAACATCAGTGATTTGCAAATTATTAGAAAGACTAATTAAAGATCACATGGTGGATTTTCTTGTTAAACATAACTTGATAAATCCATCTCAACATGGGTTTTTTAAAGCAAGGTCATGCTTAATTAACAAATATGTTATGTTTTTTGGAAGACATCACTAAGTGGGTATATGAGGGATCACCGGTAGATATCGTCTACTTACTTTTTCAAATAGCTTTCGACAAAGTACCACATCAAAGATTACTGCTTAAACTAAAGACCCATGGCATAGGAAATGGTATAATAAACTGGATAGAAAAATGGCTGATTGACAGAAGACAATGTGTAGTAGTTGATGGGGAGGCTTTAAACTGGAAATCGGTATTGAGTGGGGTACCACAGGGATCAGTATTAGGACCTATATTATTTTTAATATATATCAACGATTTGGATGATGAAATAACAAGCAAGGTGTTGAAATTTGCGGATGATACAAAAGTGTTTAGAAGGATTAAAAGTGATGGAGGTAGACAACATTTACAAGATGATCTTGACAATTTGATCAAATGGTCTGAAAAGTGGCCAATGCTGTTCAATTTTGAGAAATGTAAATGCCTCCACGCAGGACATGGGAATGAAGAGGTAGAATATACAATGGGGGTACTCTACTAAGTACTACTGTAAAAGACAAGGACTTAGGGTTAACCATTAGTGCTGATATGAAGGTTTCAGAGCAGTGCGGAATTACAGCTTCAAAGGGAAATCAAATCCTTGGATTAGTTAGGCAAAACATAACGTATAAGGAAAAAGAGCTAATAATACCGCTGTACAAAACAATAGTTAGACCTCATTTAGAATATTGTATTCAAGCGTGGAGGCCATATCGCAGGAAGGACATATATATGCTAGAAAGAGTGCAGAGGAGAGCAACTAAAATGATACCAAAGCTGAAGGATCTTAGTTACGAAATACGCCTAAAAAATGCGGCTTAACAACACTAGAGACTAGGAGATTGAGAGGAGATCAAGTGTTTAAAATAATGAATGGTTATGAAAATATGAACACACATGACTGCAATATATACATATTGATAGAAATATTTTTTTCTCAGTTAAGAAAGTTAGAAGGACTAGAGGACATGAAGTTACATTAGCAAAGGAGCAGTGTAGATTAGATATAAGAAAGTTCTAATTTTCACAAAGGACTGTAAATGAATGGAACATATTATCTGCTGATTGTGTGGGTGCTAGTAGCATGAATATGTTTAAAAATAAAATCAACATATACCTCAGAAGGGCGGGATACATATAGATAAAAGGGTTGGACTCTCGATAAGCCAAAGGGCTTCCTTGTCCACCTGCCACGTAGAGTTAATTCTCTGGGTGGCAATCTTGTTAAATCTTGTTAAATGTTCTGCATAATAAATTTCAGCTCCTGCCATCTGGCAGACGTTATATAACTCCTCTTAGGCTGGCAGTCTTAATAGATACAAACATTCATTCGTGCCACTGTCTGTTAAACAACTTAATTTATGATGCCTGCTGCCACAGTGTCACTTGTCGTTTTAGAATAAGTAATGTGCCTGCTTGTATTATTGATTATTTATCTGCTGTTTTCATTGAATGGTATTATGATTTTTATGTATATATTGCAGTCATATCTGTTCTCCCCCGAGACAAATTTCTCAACTCCATAGTTGAGACAATAATGCATTATCTTATCTTATCTTATAGATTGGGATTAAGAAAGAGAAACAAACATGACTGAAATGTGGCAGACAACCTCCATCCTGTGTACGACAGCACCCAACTCATGTACACATAGGGGAAGTAGTGGTGTGAACGCACTAGGCAGCATTTGGGAATTGGCTAAATTACAACATTCACGTCAAGTTGGCCAACTCAGTCATATAAGTCAATAGTCTGAGACAGGTCATAGGTCATTGGTGTGTATAATGTAGAGGGGCAGACATTTTTTAAATGATATGATATTTCTGTCTTATATTGATTGTATACATCTAGTTAATGAGACATTCCAAAACAAACCAGATTGTTATTGAGGTACCTATGAGGATCCACATTCACTATAAGTATCACATTAGATACCTGTTAGATGACTATTATTAATTTAATCATCTATGTAATCTGAACACTCCAAAAACGTAAACAACTTTCACAACTAAATCAGTAATATTTCAGGACTGTTCAGGAATTCAACTATTTCTTGTATCTATTGGAATTTATTTAAAAAACCGAGTCTACAAACAATTCTTCTCTATCATCATCTCATCGATTTGAGTAAAATATTGGCGTTAGTGCTTTGTTTTTTGTTTTGCAACTGTGATTAAAACCGAGTCTTGGATTCAGCTAAAATACAGTAAGATGGCCAAAAGTGGTCTCATTTAATGCCAAAATAGAAGTGATCATTTACACGGTTGTATTGTTAATTGTTTATTTTCAAACTGTGTTCTATTCAAATTAAATTAATCAGTGACATCAATATTTAGAGTAAAATGTGTACTTACAGTTAATTTGGAGATTAAACGTAGCCCCAAAGTCTCCAGTCCCAGCTTCATTCCGTGCAGCACAAGAGAACTGACCGTCGTCCCGAGAATGGTCAAGTGGACTTATTGTCAAGTCTCTGCCACTTATAACATAGGGATCAGAAGAAGAAGGAGTGATGTCTGTGGATCCTCTCTTCCATGTCACTGTGCTGACTTCAGTAGGTCTGCCAGCTGTGATGACACATGTCAGTGTCACTGACTGACCTTGTGTTGGATTAGTGGAGCTACTCTCAGTCACTTTTGTACTGGGTTGGACTGAAACAGACACATCGACTTATAATGAAGTCCTTTGCACTATATTGTGAGTTTATAATTATTAATGAAATGGTATTTGGTGAATCAAAGTTACAGATCATTAAGGGTTATGATGGAAGTAAAATGTTGACATGTTTAGTGGAGACTATATGCATGCCAGTGAAGATACACCTGGAAATAAAATATTAGAGTAGACCGCTTCGTGAAGATTGTATTTATTAGTTTTTGTGTTACTAAAAATACTGTAGAATTATATCCCGATACTCTGCTATTTAGGCTGATGTTGTAGAAACCTTGCAGGAGAGTTGGTGAGCTGCAATATCGTATGTAGCACAGTTAAAGGTTGTTTAAGAAAATGTGCACACATTTTCTGTTCTCATTTTGCCCCTACCACCCTCCCCCAGAATGAAAAGAAGAAAGAGATGAACTATGATAAAACTTTATTTGTTCACAAGGTACATATAGATAGCATGCATTTTGACTTAAAAACAGTAGCAATTAACGACATAATACTGATTGAATTGGAGTGAAGTAATCGCTGCAACATGTATAGTAAAACATCTTACTAATATTCCTTATAATTTTGGCTAAATATGTTTTAACCTTTTTGAATATACCTATGCTATTTTACTTTATATATTATTTTATACCTAAGTTATTTTACTTTAATCCTAGATCATATCTTTATATTGCATTGATAATTATGTCTATTGCTGTTTTAAAGTTTCTCAGGTTCTACCAGTGCAGTTGCACATATTATAGCTACAGCCCACATATTATAGCTACACCTCCACTCAGCCACTCCAGTGATCAGAGATAGGACAAAGTCCACTATCCAGTTATAAATAGAGATCAGTGTAGGAGGCTTCCAGCAGTCGGGAAATAGTAGGAAAATGAAGCATTTTGTGAGGCCCTGAGGTGCCCTTAGGCCTTAGAATGATTCAATCAAATACATATTTATTGTGTATAATGGCACTACCACATGTAATGTCTATGCAAAATAAAAGAAAAAGTTACTGAAGAGTTTTTTTTTTAAATAGACAAAATGTGAAAAATTACCAATTTGTTGGGCCTTGGGGCGCCTATGAGATATGGCAGCTAACTGCACATGGCGGACGGCGCGTGGCGGATGCAAAGTGATGGCATAAGTCCGTTGGACCTTCAGCCCAAAGGACTAAAAATAGACAAAATGTGAAAAGTTACCAGTTTCAGGGGTCCTGGGGGCCCTACAGGGCCTTTAGAATGATTCAATCAAACACAGATTTCTCTTGTGCATGATGGCAGTACCCTAAAATACATCTATGCAAAATTAGGTAAAAGTTACTGAACAGTTTCTGATATATGGCAGCTAACGACGCATGGCGGACGCAGAGTGATGGCAGAAGTCCGTTCAACCTTCAGCCCAAAGGACTAAAAATTAACTGTGGTTTAGGACATTTGTTATGAATATGTATTTAATTAATTAAATATATATATATTTATAATATACCATACTATACTTTAATCAATTTTAACATATTATAACTACGTTATTGAATTATTTTAATATTTGAAACTGTATACTGTAGTCGGAATGTCATTTTTATAGTCTTTTAAATCTAATGTTACATTTATCAGCATACATATATATTTTATTCACCTATTCTTATCATTCCAGGTAAGTCTTATAGTTTTAATGTGTAATGTGTGTACGTGCCTATGAATGGGCTGATCCCAGATATATAGCGCTATATAAATGTTAGTGATAATAATTAATAATATTTTTAAAACGTCTTTTCATGCTATAGTACACATGCAGGAGTATCTACACCATTTTTGTTTATCCAATTACTATGCGTAATTTATGTATATATATATATATATATAATATATTATATATATATATATATCTGGATATTTGTCTGAATTAAACATTATTATTATAAACATTACAATGTATTCTAAATTTGTTTTACAAATGTGGATATTACAGCTGCACTACAAACTTTATCATCACTCCTAAAAAATTAAAATGATGAAGATAATTGTTCTTTTTCAATTGTACTTACAGTTAACTTGGAGATTAAACGTAGCCCCAAAGTCTCCAGTTCCAGCGTCATTCCGTGCAGCACAAGAGAACTGACCGTCGTCCCGGGAATGGTCAAGTGGATTTATTGTCAAGTCTCTGCCACTTATAACATAGGGACCAGAAGAAGTGATGTTTGTGGATCCTCTCTTCCATGTCACCTGGCTGACTTCAGTAGGTCTGCCAGCTGTGATGACACATGTCAGTGTCATTGACTGACCTTGTGTTGGACTTGTGGAGCCACTTTTAGTCACTTATGTACTGGGTGGGACTAAAACAGACACATCGACTCATCTCAAATCTATGTCAGCCAGTGACTTCAAGTGCAAGCAGTGATTGTAACATATTCATAAGGGAAGAGTGAGTGGTGTGTGGGGGTGGTTGGATGGGTGGGTCTGTGGGTGTTGAGACGACTACTGCTAGATGGCAACCATGTCACCATCTAGCGATAGTCGTCTGAAGAAGACAACTGAAAGCAGTCGAAACATCACGAGAACAAAAAGTAAACTGACTGTGAAATAAGTAAAAATATCACTCATTTGAACCACCCAGTCTGATGGACCTCTTCACTCATGTACAATTAAACTACGGAACTGAGACAGTGAAGAAACTACGCAGATTAGAACGATTAGAGCAAAATATCGCTCGACACCAGAATCACCTGGTGTTTACGCTCACATGCAGGGACGAAAACACCGCTCCCCCAATCTACGAATCAAATGCCCTATCAACACAAAACGAGCCCACTGCATCATTGAAAGGGCAAAAAAGGACCTTATGAGAGAGAGAATCCAAGTAATTAACAACAAATTGAATAGTTACAAACAAGAGAAAGACAATACCGAAGACAAATTGTTTACGCAGTTGCCTAGCGACGTCAAGGAGAGCGTGGTGTCGCACCTAGAGCAAACACATGAATCGGTATACAACAACACTAAATGGCGACATCAACAAAAGCTGGAATGTTGGAAACAACAAAGTAGAGACAGAGACCACCACTGATCTATCAGATGAACAGTTTAAGAAGTGGGTAGTTAACATCTCACAGTATGAACGCAATGACGCAGAAACGAGGGTTCTCTCAAAAGGACTCAATTATGCTATAGCGCCGAAACAAATTCCAATAGAGGAATATATAGCAGCCACTAAACAGGCTTGCTCTATGTTACCACAATCAGAAGCACAAAGCTTGCAAGCAGATACGAAAGGGATTCTGAAATCGGCAAAGCCTCCCAAATCCAACATCAGTAAAGAAGAGAGTAATGCACTTAAATCACTCGGAAAAAACGAAACAATCATCATTTTACCGGCGGACAAGGGACGTGCCACGGTAATAATGGACAAAGCACAATATGAGAAGAAAGTACGTGAGATGCTGGATGACAAGAAAACATAGTCCAAATTGAAGTCGAATCCAACTGCTCAGTACAAGAGAAAACTAATTGCCATCCTCACCAGACTA
Organism: Paraescarpia echinospica; assembly: GCA_020002185.1. NCBI lineage: Eukaryota > Metazoa > Annelida > Polychaeta > Sabellida > Siboglinidae > Paraescarpia > Paraescarpia echinospica. The sequence goes on from CM034540.1 coordinate 20,064,234, forward strand.
AAGAGAGAAGGTAAGATCACAGAACAACAGTATTACTACCTTTACCCCTCAGCAGAAGCTATCCCTAGACTGTACTATACACCAAAAATACACAAAAAAGACAACACCCTAAGACCTACTGTGGACTATACTGGCTCAATGACATTCAACGTGTCACGGAGCTTGGCAGATCTTCTTGGTCCTATGGTAGGATTGACACAACACCAGAGGAACTTAAATCACTGACGCTACACAAAGATGAAATTTTGACCTCCTACGATGTCGTGTCTCTGTTCACGGACACACCTATACCGAAGACAATGGAGATAATCAAGACCATACTACAGAATGATGCCACATTAGCAAATAACTGGAAATAGAAGATGTTATGGAACTACTGGACTTTGTTCTGAACACAACCTACTTCACATTCAGAAACGCCGTATACCAACAGAAATTTGGCACAGCCATGGATAGCCCTGTGTCCCCCATTGTTGCCAACCTTTTCATGGAACATCTCGAGAAAGAGGCCATCACCACTGCCCCTGTCACATGTAAACCAGGAATGTGGAAATGCTATGTTGATGACATTCTCGAAGTTATAAAGGCAGGAATTACACAACACCTGACCGACCATCTTAACACAGTGGATGAAACTAACAGTATAAAATTTATACGAAAATTAAACAGAAGGAAAGATGCCATTTTTAGACACATTACTAGTCAGAAAGGAATCAGGGGAGGTGAAACTTCTGATCTTCTGGAAGATTACCCACACGGACCAATATCTAAATTTCTCTTCACATCCTCCATTACACCAGAAGATGGGAGTGATCTATACACTACTAAACAGATGTGAAACGCTTGTCACAGAGGAGGAAGATAAACGCAAAGAAAGAGAACACATCATAGAAGTCCTAAAGAGATGCAGGTATCCACAGTGGACCATATCAACAGTACAGAGAAAGATGAAACAAAAGAATGATGCCAACATCAGGAAGAAGACTGTGGAAAAAGACAAGGGCAAAGGCATGGCAGTACTTCTGTATGTCCAAGGATTATCCGAAACCACATCACGGATCTTGAAGAAATACAAAGTGAACACAGCAATGAAACCTCACAACACCATCAAGAGGTCACTGGTAAGACCAAAAGACAAAGTGGAACCACACAAGATGTGCGAAGGAGTGTACGCTATATCATGTAAGAACTGCAATGCCACATACATAGAAGAAACTAAACGCAGACAAAGCAACAATGAACAGACTCTACACCAGAAACAACAGAAAAACATCGGAACAGGAGATGAACAAATCAGCCATCACAGACCACATGACACAACAAAATCACATAGTAGACTGGGAGGGGGCAAAATTTGTGGACAGGGAGTCAGACTGGAGGACAAGAGGCATCAAAGAAGTGATCTGGATTAGAAAAACCAAGGCCTGCATGAACCTAGACGAAGGACGGTACCAGCTCTTACACATATGACGATTTCTTGAAGAGCCACCCAGAGCGCAGCCGTGGGGGGCACACACCTAAATGACTATGTCTGTGCTGAAGGACTAATATGTCACCGTCTAGCAGTAGTCGTCTGAAGAAGACTGCTGAAAGCAGTTGAAATGTCACGAGAACAAAAGGTAAACTGACTGTGAAATAAGTTAAAATATCACTCAACTGGCAATATCGAATAGTGACATCATGCATGGTGATTATACAGTAATTTGCAAAGGTTTAAGACCAGGCACGATTTTTAAGCATTTTATGGTATGGCATCAGATTGCATCAGATAATGTCTGGATTGCATCATCCTATTTGGGCCTTGAAGCAATACGCCTAGTCAGTACTTCCAGGTCATTTGTTTGTTGCTGTCAGTATCGATTAGGTGTTTTTTTGTTTTGTCTTCATCCCTGAAATGGGCAAAAAATCGTCTTTGACAGAGGTTCTAAGGGCACAAATAGTGACTCTACATGGAGAAGGATATACGGAAAGAGACATTAGTGCTAAATTACGTTATTCCAAGACAGCCGTGCACAACGCCATCATCAAATTCAATACTGATGGCACTTTTCATGACAGTAAAAGGAGTGGTCGTCCACGGAAAACTACGCCCAGGGATGACCACGCAGTGAGACGCATCGTGATGTGCTCGCCAATGAGCTCATGCAAGAAAATTCGGGCTGCTTTACACTTAAAAGGTACGGAAATAAGTCTCAGTACTGTTTCGAGACGTCTCAGCAAGGAATTTGGGCTCAAGTCCCGCAAGCCGGCCCGGAAGCCACGCCTGACACCTGTGATGAAAAAAAGAGACTGGATTTTGCCAGACGACATCGCCAATGGACTCTCGCGCAGTGGAAGAAAGTGTTGTTCTCAGATGAATCGACCATACAACAGTTTATACCTCGCAAGAGGCAAGTTAGGCGGCCAGTAGGTAAGCGATTTGATGAGAAATATACAGCAGCCACAATGAAACACCCGCCAAGACAGATGATTTGGGGTGCCATGTCATGTTTTGGCCCTTCTGGTCTGTATTTTTTCCACCTAACACCACTATGAATGGACCTAGGTATGAGGAGTTGCTGAAGGAGAAGCTGAAACTGCATATGGACATCCACAAATGTACGATTTCCATGCAAGATGGCGCTCCTTGTCACAGATCCAAGGTAGCCATTGATTTCCTCAAGAAGAACAAAATCTCCGTGATGGAATGGCCTGGGAACAGCCCAGATCTAAATCCCATTGAGAACCTGTGGACTATAATGAAGGATAAGGTGGCAGACACACAACCATTAAGCGCTCAAAACTTGAAACAAGCTATCAAGGACGTTTGGGTCACCGAAATCACCCAGGAGTACTGCGAATCTCTGGTTTCTAGCATGCCATATCGCATCCAGGCGGTCATTGACAGCGAAGGAAGCCACACTAAATATTTAAAAGTAGAGACACTAACACTTTTGGATGACATAAAGTTTCATATTATGTTGTACTACGTTTATTTGGCGAAATAAACTGATATAATGTTATATGAAGGCCAAAAAATCATAGTTTTGTCAAATTTCTTCAAAAAATCGTGCCTGGTCTTAAACTTTTGCAAATGACTGTACATAACAGGTGTTGGGATGAACAAAAATTGGGGTACATATAAAAATTGTGATGATTTGCAAATGTGTTTAGGATAAGATTATGTCCTTAATTAATATTAATTACAATTACACTTATTAGGTGACATTAAATATAATGTTTTGCAATAACATGCATTGCCTCTGTAATATGGTCAATGAAAATAAGCTATACAACATGAATTAAATGTACCCCATAAATGGCAGTAAGACTTTAGATCACTTAACAATATATGAAAAAGTGGATTTTGGTGGACGTTTTGTATTATTTTAGGCAAGTTCATGGAGATCATTGTATCACCCTGTGTAATGTTGATTTGCATACAATACAAATGTACAAGTAATCACGATGGTATGTCAAATGTGCAGGCAATGGTGGAGGAATCATTTCTGGATTGCTTGGAAATAACAATCAAAAGACAAAGAAGCTTCATACTATTATGGATAAGGAAATTGTACTTGTCCCTTGTGCTAACGTGTGGTTGATATCCTGTGCTAAGGCACTTGTAGGGTAACCGTACTACTGCTGCATTCTATTCAGTGACAAACACGTCGACTTGTGTGCATGTGTGCGTGCATGTGTGTGTGCATACCTGTGCGTGTGTGCGTGTGCATGCATGTTCATGTGTGTGCATATGTGTGCATGAATGTGCATGTGTGTGTATGTGTGTGCTTGCGTGTGCACGTGTGTGCATGTGCATGTATGTGCATATGTGCGTGTGTGTGCATGTGTGTGCATGTGTGCGTGTGCATGTGTGTGTGCATGTGTATGCATATGTGTGTGCCTTCATGCGCATGTGGTCATTATCACTAAAGACTACAGTGATTACCAAGTAAGTTACAAGTGCCACAGTGTACTTACAGTTAACTTGGAGATTAAAAGTTGTCCCAAATTCTCCAGTCCCAGCTTCATTCTGTGCAGCACAAGAGAACTGACCGTCGTCCCGGGAATGGTCAAGTGGACTTATTGTCAAGTCTCTGCCACTTATAACATAGGGACCAGAAGAAGAAGGAGTGATGTCTGTGGATCCTTTCTTCCATGTCACTGTGCTGACTTCAGTAGGTCTGCCAGCTGTAATGTCACATGTCAGTGTCACTGACTGACCTTGTGTTGGACTAGTGGAGCCTTTCTTGGTCACTTTGGTACTGGGTGGGACTAAAAACAGACACATCGGCTCATAATAACAATGTGGAATAGAATTAATTTGTCTTTGGAGAGGGAAGGATTAAGCAGGCACCAAACCAACATAATCAAGTTGAAATAGTTGATAGTTTCAAGTACCAGGCACTTTATTTGATCAAAGCTTGACACATTCTGAACATGTAGATTATGTGTACAAGACACCCCAGCAGCGTTCTGTTCTCATGAGAAAGTTGAAAAGCTTTGATGTCAGTCAGCATATTCTTGAACTTGTGTATAGGGGGTTGACAGAAAGCATTTTATCATTTAACATTTTGTTTTAGCCAATTGTTAGTGCTGACTGTCATATGTTTTGCCACTTTTATGTGTTATTACCAATTTTATTACTGGCATTCCAATGTGTAAGTAAAGGAAACTTTTTGTTTTAGCAATATGTAACCCCTGGTGGATCACAAGGCAGAAAGGGCTGGCATTAAAGTTTAAACACACCAGTTCTACTTTATACATACAGGTTTTTTTTTAATTTACTATAATTATCGCCCAATTACGACGTAAATGGACGATTAATAACTTTGATACTTTCCTGCTCATGTTGCTGCAAGACATAGACAGAATCCGTATTAGCCGAGTTCATCGAAATTGGCTGAGGTCATCACTATTGGGTGAAGTCATCCACACTGGCTGAGGTCATCAGTATTGGCAGGTCATCATTATGTTACATTATGATTTTAGCGTAATTTCAAATATTATGCGTCAACACAGACATGCCACTGTTTTCACGCACAGGAAATAATAACGTTAATTTATAATCACATCATTGCCTATTCAAAATATAAAAGGTTGGATAAAGAGTGAATTTAATGTCCATAGACACTTGTGATAGTGTATACATAACTGTCAATTCATAAAAATTGACAGTTATGTGTAAACACTGCAGTCGGGGTGAACCTCGTCTGGTCTACATTTTACTTTGGTCCAGTGAAAAGTGCCTATGTATCCTAGGCTTAGGTATACTTCAGAAGTACCACTTAATCTAAATTCAACACAACTGTTTTTTTTCTTCTATAAATTAATGTGCCCATTAAAAGACAAAGTTAAATTAAGTTTCCAATTTCTTTGAAACGTTGTATACATAAACTTAATGCTTGTGTCAAGTATTATGCCAAATATGAAATCTGTTAATCGCAAAATCATGTCACTAAGCCTGCTCAAACATGGTAATTTGTCACAAAGCAATCAGCTCATCAAATGTTGGTGACGTAATGATCGGAGATGCCTGTGAGCGAACATAAGCAATGTGGCTTTTTTCAGGCTGTACATGAAATTGCAATCGTGAAATTTAACATTTTTTGAGATCATCTTACCTAAAAAATTTATTGCTGGATGTGCACAGGAATTTTCTTTACTTGAGTTATTGCCATTTGAGCACAGTGAATGCAATAACTCCTCAAAAACAAAAAAATTAACCCTGCGTACATCCAGCGACATTTTGTTGTTGTTGTTACAGTGATATCAAATAATATTTACAGACAGTCTCAGGTAGGATGTCCGTGCCGTGATCAACCTATACTTTCTTACTATCTGACAAACTGCAGGTTGTATCTATTATTATTCTTCACATGTTGTCAAATGAAGAAAATACTCACAGTTAATGAGAAGTTGAAACGGACTGGATAGTCCAGTTCCAGCAGCATTCTGTGCAGCACAAGAGTAATTGCCGTCATCACGGGAATGGTCAAGTGGACTTATCTTCAAGTCTCTGCCACTTACGCCACGTAGTTGGTAGGGACTACCGGTAGAAGAAGTTATAAGTATGCTTCCTTTCTTCCATGCCACGTTGGTAATGCCCGTAGGATTGCCAGCTGTGATGTCACAGGTCACTGTAACTGAACTCCTGTCTTTTGGATTCCCAGAACTAGTCTGTTTCACTTTGGCACTCGGTGGGTCTGAAACCATTTTAACACAATGTTAATCTGTCTGACGATCTGATTTCTTATAAGTTAGTACAATTTTAAAACTGTAATTCTAAATCAAATATTAATTAAGATTAAATGTATTCTTTACAGTGTCAACAAGGTGAACATATCATAGTAATGAACCTGACCACATAACCGTAGTGGTTTTATAACACAGGGTGTTTGTCTAAATAATGGTTTACCTTAATAGAATTACAGTATATATATAATGCTATATAATTAATTTTATTATTTAAACTGGTCATTCCATATCAGTATCAGTGATATAAAAAGTGGTTAATTATGACAGATGATACTATGATATATCAGCGGAATGTTCTGTTATATCCAAAATACTCACAGGTAACACTAACTGTAACGCCAGTGTTGTTATTCCAGAAACCAGTTCCGTGTGGAGTGACAAGACAGTACAACTTTGTGTTGTGGTTGCTGCGACTGAAGGACACTTTGTAGGTGGAACTGACTTGAAAGGTTCCATCTGACTTATCTGATTCAGACACAGTCTTTGTGGTTCCTGACTGGGGTGAGCCATCAAGCCCCTTTCTCCAGTAGATGTCAGCCTCAGGCTTCACTCGAGTCACATGACAGGTCACCTCCATCTCCTTGTTCTCTCTGACTGGCTGGGCAAGGCCAGTTATAGTTACACCTTCTGGCTTCACTGAAACAACAATGACATATACTTTTGGTATTTCAGTAAACCATCCGTTCAGTAATATGCCATACAGTTACAGGTTGTCAGAATAGATTCAGGATGCATCATATGCTCTTCTTTCTAAACATGATTTCTCTCTTTAATATTTGGTTTGTATTGTTCTAAGGTTAGATTTACCTTAATGGCACAACCACTTGTGTATACACTTTTAAATTGTATTTCAACGTGTATTTTATATACCTACTGATTGTCAATATTATGTTAATGCCTTTATCCTTGTCATAGGTCAGCAAAAACAAAACGAAAGATGGATAGATGTGCAGTCAGACTGTTGATATGTTAATTAATTTGATGGGGAGTCTATGTGATTATGTCAGGCTATGTGGGGAAATTAGCTTAATAAGAGGTAATCAAGAGTTCCTGGGAATAGCTGACACAGTATGTGTCATTGTGACTACATGTGTCATTAATTTCTACATAGCCAATCTCACCTTTGCTACTGTTTTAAAATATGCACACAACCAACAAACTCCACCTTCTTTGTTTCCCTGTTGCAACTGGCTTATGTCCTACCGTAATTAGTCTCTCAGTGTGTAAGATATCACACAAGCTGCATTTTTGTTTTATATACCTATTTTTGTTGAAAATTACTGTATTATGCATTGCAACCCACACTGTAAAAAAGTGTGTACAATTTATATGCATTCGACATATGTCGTATAACCATTCAATTAATTACCTGTTCCAACAAGATTTAACATGATTGCCTCCCGGGGCTACAAGCTCCAGACAGCATGCAGACAAGGAAGCCTTTGGCTTATTGTGAGTCCAACAACTTTCCAACTACGTATAGCCCACCCTCCCCATATAGATGTCAATTTTCTGTTTTAATATATTCACACTGCTAGCATTAACACAATCATCAGATAATTTGTTTGAGTCATTTATTGTCCTCTGAGAGAATGAGTATTTTCTCGCATCTAACCTACACTGTTTTTTGACTAATGCCGCATTGTGCCCTCTGGTTCTACTGCCGTCTTTAAGTTTGAAGACAATATTTCTATCAATGTTATGAAGATATTGAAACAAATAAAACATTCAATATTTAAAAAACTTGTATTTGGTCTCCTCTTAGTCTCCTAGTCTCTAATGTTGGCAACCCGCATTCTAATAGGCATCTTTCATGAATAAGATCTTTAAGTTCAGAAATCACCTTAGATGCTCTTTGTTGTACTCTTTCTAGCTTATCTATGTCCTTCTTATGATACGGCCTCCATGCTTATATGAATATTCCAAATGAGGACTAACTACTGCTTTGTGCAGTGGTACAATCAGTTATTTGTTCTTATGTGTGATATTCCTTCTAATTAGCCCTACTATTTGGATACCATTTGAAGCAGCAATTCCACATTGCTCTGAAACTTTCATGTCAGCACAAATTGTCACTCCTAAATCCTTTTCCTTTACTGTTCTACCTAATATGGTATCCCCCATTATGTATTCTTTGTCCACATTTCCATGTCCTATGTGAATGCATTTACATTTCCCAAAACTGAATAACATTTGCCATTTTTTAGACCAGTTGACTAATTTGGCTAGATCATCTTGTAAACAGTAAAGTGTGTTTATTTGCATCTTTTTTACTCTTCCGAACACTTTCGTATCGTCTGCAAATTTCAGTACTGTGCTTGATATAACATTATCCAAATCATTTATATATATATATATATATCAAGAATAATATACGTCCTAACACTGACCCCTGTAGCACTCCACTCAAAACTGGTTTCCAGATTGAAATCTCCCACTCTACTATTACTCTCTGTCTTCTGTCTGTCAATAAGTAGTAGTTTTAGTTGTCAAAATGTTTGTGAGACATCTTTTTGAGGTTTTTATGTATTATCTACCACTATTTTAATGTAGTGCTTTATAATGTGGGCCTTTATTTAGAATGTATAGGCTAAGTAAACGGGGCAATGTTTAAGACCTCAAATGGCCCACATTTGTTTGTAAATATTTGCATGTTATAACTCTGTTGGGTAATAAATAACTGTCAGAAGGTTATTCTGGCCATATTCTACCATATCTGTTGTTGACTTGTTGCATTGCGTAAATGGGGTTATGCAAATACATTGCATAATAATTTTTACGCGGGGCAATCAAGTCAACATTTAAGTCATGCTAGGTAAACAGGGGACATGGTACCGAAGAGGTCAAGAGTCCAACATTTGAATAGTAACAGGTTTTCCCACGCTTTAGCGTATGGATACAGTGAAAAGAAGTCCTGTCGCGCAGGGTATAAAAGGCCAGAGCGGTCCCGGCGGCGGCCATATTCGAATTTCTCCGTTGTACGAACTCGTCAGAATTCAGCGTCAATTTGAGTCGACCTCCCTCCCCTCCTACCAGTAATTAGTGTGGGATTCCTTGTTCTTGGCATGATTTGTTAATACATGTGTGTGATATGGTATATGTACTTTTTCTGTGACGCTTTTCCCTGCTCTATTATACACAAGGTTTTGCCTGAAGACGTTTCTCCTCCTTACTGATAATACAGTAACAGTGTACGCAGGGTTTTTAGGGCGGTAAATAAAGTAGGATAGATTACACGTGGGGCGGAATGGCCCCACCTCTCTTTAGTATGTTTTAATAAGTAGTAGTTTTAGTTGTCAAAATGTTTGTGAGACATCTTTTTGAGGTTTTTATGTATTATCTATCACTATTTTAATGTAGTGCTTTTTAATGTGGGCCTTTATTTAGAATGTATAGGCTAAGTAAACGGGGCAATGTTTAAGACCTCAAATGGTCCACATTTGTTTGTAAATATTTGCATGTTATAACTCATCCAATAATCTGGTGAGTAATAAATAACTGTCAGAAGGTTATTCTGGCCATATTCTACCATATCTGTTGTTGACTTGTTGCATTGCGTAAATGTATTTTTATTCAAAAGTTGTAGACACAGGTGCATTTTTCGTGCTATGATATTTTGACCCCCCAATCTTAATGTTTAATATTGCTGACATTACAAGTAGTTCCGCAATTGAGATTGTAAGGATGAAGCCACTAAACATGAAGAACAAAACATGAACTGTATAATTGTACACTTCTTAATTATTGGAGAATGCTATACCAATATCATTTATGTGACCTTCTGACATAGGAAGTAATGTGCCATAGACACCTCGATATACTCGGATACAAATCGCTCCCTTAAACAACTTAGTGATTGCCTTCAAGATATCTTCGACTGGATGACTAACAGCAAGTTGAAATTAAATGCAAATAAAACTGAATTGATCGTTATTGGTACTCCATTGCAACGTAGTAAACTGGATGGTTTTTCCCTACGTGTATTTTGAATCAGTATATCACGCCAGCAACCTCGGTGCGGAATCTAGGAGTGATCTTTGATTTCCGACAACACATATCTCAAACATGTCGCTGCTGTTTTTATCATATTCGTGATCTTCGCCGTATTCGCCGGTATATGTCATTTTCTGTTGCTAAGACTATTGCAACAGCGCTTGTTAGCAGCAGACTTGACTATTGCAATTCCCTCCTTTATAATATCGCTAGCTAGGATATCACAAAACTTCAGCGTGTCTAAAATTGTCTAGCAAGAGTACTTACAAGATCTCCTCGTTTTTCTCGCTCTGTACCACTTTTGAAGTCTTTGCATTGGCTTCCTGTATGATATCGTATAGTATTTAAGATCTGTACCATTACATACCAGGCACTGTCCAGTAAGCAACCATCTTATTTGCATTCATTGCCTACTCCTGTAAGAAAACCTATGCAGCTTTGATCATCTAGTTCTGACATACTTTTTGTTCCTAGAGTCAACACTAACATTGGAACTAGGGCTTTTTTTGTTGCTGCACCAACTCTTTGGAATATGCTCCCTCTTAAGTGTTAGATCTGTTGAAAATATTACAAAATTCCATCGTCATTTAAAAACGTATCTTTACAACCTTGCTTATCCACCATAGTTCCCTAGCGCCTTGACCCATCTGTTAACAACTGGAAAACTACTTATGGATTTTGAGATTGACCAATCCTTTTGTTTTGATGCGCCTCTGGGCTTGGTTTCCAAGGATTTAGGTGCAATAGAAGTTATCTTATTATTATTATATAAACACAAACGTGCTATAAACTAGTAATAAGACATCACACATATGTGTAAGGAACAAATGTAACGATTAGTACATTTTACAGGGGTGATCACATTAATTTGGACCAGCGGGTCCAAATATCACCCGACTCCAAATCTCATCTGACAGCCAGATCCACGCCATGTGATGTGTCCTTGACCTTGAAATTCAAAATTAAATGTCAGTGATCATGAATTTTTCTATTTTTCCGTAGTACCGCTGTTTTTGTATGTATGTTTTATGTAAACAATCATATTGGATCCAATTCAGACAGTGAGTTACTGACCCTGAAGGTCAAGGTCAAATGTAATTAATTGATAAGTTTCAAGGTCAAATGTGACAGATAATAAAATGCATTTGTTTCTGTAGAACCAATATTTTTGTACGCATGCATGTCGAATTCAAATCTGATGTTCCGCTCTGGACGGTGAATGTCAAGGTCAAATGTCAATAACTTGGAAATGTAACGGTTAATTGGCATTGATATGGAAATTTGTATTCTTCAGCAAGGAGAAAGATGTGGTCTTATTTGGGGAACATCCTAGAAAGTTCTGGGTGGATAAAAAAAGATAAATAGCAAAGAAATGACTTCTGGCTCTTGGAATATATGGAATGGTTTGACTGAAAGATGAAAGTATGATCGATGGAGCCATCATGGCTGAAATAACTGGTGCCCAGTATCATGATAACCTTAAATGCAATACAAATGTTCTTGAAAGATGGCAACAAATACTTGTACAGTCCTATGTTCCAGATGTTTTATATATTTCAGTAAAAAACAGACTCTGGCAGAAATGAGAGTTCAGTTGTAATTTAAAAGGAAAATGTGTTATTGCCATGAACATTAGTACTCACCATTCACTGTTAGCAGTGCAGAGCCTGTCGTACTATCACCAGCATCACAAAGGTATGTGTCTTCATCTGCCAGAATTGTTCTGTTGATGTAGAGTTTGTGTATTTTCTCAAACATTTGACCCACCACAATTTTGTTTTTCCAGTCATTTAGTGCTACTCCAGGTTTGCCAGATATGTGTCCATATATTCGGTTTTCAGACATCTTACTCCCCTTGTACCATACGACCCGGTTGATGGTCTCACTCATGTCTGTATGTTGGCAGGTCATCGACGTTCCGCTGTATTCCCACGTTTGACTTGGAACCTCCACTATCTCTCCCCTGGTGTACACTGGAAACAAAACAGGTTTGTATCACTGTTGAGAGCAATAGTCCATGAGCGAATCCTGCAGATTTTGAAGTTGATTCTCAAATTGAAGGACTAATTCCCACTATGATTTTTAGTTACACCAAATATCTTAAGTGTCCGAAAATGGGTGATGGACATTTCAGAAGCATACCTTATTATCTTTTTGGACGTCATCTTTAAACATGGCTGCCATTTTCAAGCAGAAGTCAAGCTATTCAAAACTTGTGTCCTATAGCCAAATCTACTGATTGGATCTTAAAGTTGTTCGTAATAAAATTCCGATGATGGCAATACTTATATAATCTTTATATTATCATTATTGGCAAAAATACAGGGAGAAATGTCAAGGAAAATGCAAAAAATGCACTTTTTTCACAATATTTTTTACTTCAGTTTTGGTAATGTTTTAATGACATAGATGATTCATTTACTTTCTTATCAAACTATATGCAATTTGCTACATTTCTGTAATTTTTGATATCTTCTGTACTGCTCCTATATATTGTAGGCACATCAAAATATAAACATACCCCCCATCGGTTATTTGCAAATGGGAACAGTACCATACAGATTTCATTTCCCTCTTAATGAAAAACGGCTTGGCAGATTTGCACGAAATTTTGTGTGAATACGTAAACGTATACGTGTTATGCACTTGTGATGTCAGACACAGAATAAATACATTATACAACCATTAGCCTATAAATGTTATGTATAAACATCTGCCTTCAAATATATAAACTCATTAAAATATGTAAATCAAGTTATATGATCGGCAATTATGTACTGCTATGCATATAATCTGTTTCCAAACGTGTGGCCCTGGAACATGGCCCAATAATACGTTTAATGGTGATGCTGCAGTAATCTATTTATAATCGAGTTTGCGTATGCAGGTTGGTTAATTTTCTTCTTAGACAGCTTGAACCTCGAGCATCAAAGTGTCTCGGGTTAATTTACGACCCGTAGAATATGATGTATGACCTATATATTTGTCAAAGTATTTGTCAAGATTCTCACCTTTTATGGGATAAATCAGTTGTGTTGAACATAAAACGTAATGTTGCGCGAATACATAACAATTGTACGAACCAATTCTACACTATCACGAGTAACGCCTATCGATGGACGTGAACTTCACAATTCTCTCTGACTTTCGTCATTTTGAACACACAACGAATAGACACCTATCAGTAAGCTCATTATGATTTTTATATAACGATGCATTGTGGTTTCTAACATTTGGTAAATATTACAATCACTACTGTAATCTACTAAGGCATCCCATTAATTTTAACTGCCCTTTGCTTTAGCATGTGCTTCCGCCATATGTTACACTAGGTAAATAAGCGTAACTTCTTGTTAACTAAAATATATATAAAAAAATATCGTATGTAAAATATAGAGAAAATGCCTCGAAGCTGAGATCACAACGGGAGTTCCCCAAGGCTCTATACTGGGACCACTGTTTTTTATTGTGTTCATGAACGACATGCCCCTAAGCACAATAACGATAAACTCTGTGGACATGTATGCTGATGATTCCACCATCAGTGCCACGGGAAAGACTGTTCAGACAATTGAACAGAGCCTAAACAATGATCTTCAGGAAATCTCCAAGTGGTGTGACGAAAACAGTATGGTTATTATTGCTGAAAAAACGAAGATCACGAAGATCATGATCATCACGACCCGACAAAAGTAGCAACATCTTGACAAAACTGATATCGAGATATGCATAAAGGGAGACAAGCTTCAAGTGGTCAAAAGTGAGAGGCTACTTGGGCTTCAAGTAGATAATTTCCTCACCTAGAACGCCCATGTGCACAAGACACACAACACGATTGCCGGAAACCTCGCACTTCTCTGCAGAATAAAAAAATACGTACCTTCCATACCAAGCACGGAAGACGTTCTACCACACATGGACTATTGCAGCACACTCTGGGGCAATGCAAATTCATCAGAACGCATCTACAAACTACAAAGACGTGCTGCCAGAATCATAACAGACTCTGAATACAGAGCTCCAAGTGCTCCACTATTGAAACAACTAAACTGGCTGCCACTACCAGAGCGTGTGAAATACAGATAATCTCAATTGGTGTTCAAGGCAGTAAAGGGACTGGCTCTTGACTACATGTGTGCACTATTCAAATATGTCTCGAACGTTTCGACAAGAACAACACGGTCAAATGCAAGAGGGGACTTGTATGTTCCAAGAGCACGGACCAACATCTTCTAGAACTCTACAGCTGTTAATGGTGCACAAATATGGAATACTTTAAATCCAGAAATAAGAAAATGCAGCTATCAAAGTGCGTTTAAGAGAGCATATTTGCAGAACGTGTTTAATTAGACAACAGGGACAAACAACATAATGAACATTTTAACACAGCGTTTTTATTATATTTATTGATGCTACATATTTTACAAAAATATTTTTTGTGCAATTCTAATTTATAAATTTTAATATGTATTTAAGTATATCTTAACTACATTATGCAATATACTATTTTATTTAAATAATTTGTTTAGCATTTCTATAAAATTTACCTGTACTCTAATATTTTACAATCATGACCCTTAGGAAGATAAAATGTATATTTTATAAGGTTATCGTGAATAAACAATGTTTATTATTATTATTTATTATTTTGCGACCGAAGTAATGATATTTTGAACTGACAAACTGACAAAATGTTACTGTTCTGCCATCTCTACATACATTTCTTTGGGTCTTCCTCGGTGCAAATGAAAGTGGTTCTGCTCACGTTACCAGGTTGGCATAGTCAATAATGCAGGATGTTATCACTACTGACAACTTTTAAAGTTACTAAAACAGAGAAGAAGTGATCAAACTAGCTATCCGGGACATTGCTTCCAGTGCACACTGTTTGGAAAAGAGAAGGCCCACCTACATTCTAACCAGCTATTTTATCTGGACCTCTTGCAGGTGCAACACCAGCAGCACAACGGAGTCACCAAGTATGGCTGTTGACTCGTTTGCGGTAACCATTCGATCAGAAAATCAGCTCTTGGACGGTATTAAACATGTTGAGGTAGAACATTTTGTGGGCTACTTGTACAATCCAACACTGGCCACTGTCCAAGAAATGTTACGCAATGTCTTGGCTACAATGTCCTCCTTCAGTTTGAAAACGTTGCACAGTTTTGTTCTGTTCGCAAAGGCCACTAAAATATCATGGAAGCATCCCAACCAGTACCGGAGAATTGTTCTCATGATGGGCAATTTCCACTCCATATGCAACTTTATGTCCAGCATTGGGAAAATGTTTGGAGATGCGGGACTTTATGATCTGGCAGAGAAATCTGACGTCATTGCCGAGGGCTGCGTCAACAAGGTTTTGCTAGGCAAACAATACAACCGTACCTTTCTTCTCCACAAGCGTGCATATGAAACCTTGATGTAGCTTGCTTGAAAAGTGATTCCTTGGATAGGAATGGGTGGATTTGGATCATCCTGATGATTGTGTGAAGTTTAACAATTCTTCTCACACATTGCAGATTATTCATACGAAAACCTATCACGAAACTGTTGCTGCTGCCATGATCAGTGTTTCATATACAAGAATACTGGACTTGTTCGTGGCCTGTCTGGATGTTCTGCGTCAACATCGTGGATGTCTGGCACGGTTCTGGACGACGTACATCAACATGGTGAGCATCCCGCTTGGACTATTGCGAGGTGACAGGGAGGGCAACTCGAATCTTCACCTGGCATGCATCCAACAAGTGATTCCCTGGTGCCTTGCTTTGGGCAAGATGAGCTAGGCAAGGAACTTACACGTGTATTATGCACTGATGACAAAGCCTGAAAAGAGTGTCCAACAATCTATCAACATTTCCTATGAGGATACTTTTCTGTACAATTCAGACGAGGTAACCCATTTGGCCAAATCACATTGAACTAAAATTACTGAAGAAATGGTCAACAAGGGAATACAACTGCAGAAGGGACAAAAGGCTGATAATTCCCTGCAGCATTACAGAGTATGTACAAGGAAATGGACCTCGGCGCACTGGTTCACACGTTCAGTGGACTTGATTAACCGGTCCCAAATATCACACCAATGCGGTCACGTCCTTGGCCACCGTGCATCGATGATTAAAAGATTGAATTGAATTTATTCAACATAAGTACAAAGAGTAATTTCAAATAAGGTGTAAATATGCACATTTGTAAGATAATCCATCATAAACAGTGGAACATTAAAAATATAGTTAAGCATTGAACAATAAGAACATGTTGAAGGGAAATGCAAAAAGTTATAAATTTATAAATAGTACATTATACAATTGCACTGGTACAATACATACACAATATATAACTTGAGATTAACCTAGATTTAAACTACCTAAAGGCTAGGTAGTTGATACATAATAACAAACATAAAATCAAAACATGAATTCGTCATATCTTTGCGGGAGTAAAGCTTTGTACATCTTTTTGAATGGATACATACGTAGAACTGCACAATTTAATGTCAGCACACAGGTCAATCCACATCTTAGGTTCCATTATACTGACACATTCCGCTTTTTTATAGTCCTACTAAATCTTATTTTGAAATTGCCATTTTTCATATGGGTGTTATGATGACGACTGTCATTAACTCTCTGGAAGTACAACATAACGTTTGCTGGTAAAAGATTAGTATAAGCCTTGTACATGAACAGCATGCTATTGAAATCCACCATGTCCTGTACAGTTAAAGTTTTCAACTGATAACAAATTGGTCTTTTAAGAGCCGTGAAGTTGGCCTTTTGATCAATCTGAATAGCTCTTTTCTGAGTAATATATAAGGGTTTTATACGAGTCCTGTAGGTATTACCCCACATTTCACAACAACAATTTAAATACGACATAAGATTACAGTATAATGAGCATAATGAAGGCTTATTCAATAAATGTTTCACCCTGTTCATTACAGATACATTTTTCGAGATTTTACTTTTTATGTGACTAAAGCTAGGATTCCATATGTACGGATACGGCATGCAGATGCGGCATGTGGCAAAAAATGAATATAGTGCCCGGTGGAAATTAACATAAATAGTTCCAAACATGCATAGGCGGATGAATTTTGTCGTGCGGATGCAGCTGCGGCAAATTGAATCGCTCCGTGTAGCGATTCGAATCGTATCCGCACAATCGGATAGGAAATTCCCAGTAATGACGTCATTACAGAGGTATTCCCTATTCCGCTTGTGTTTCCATACGCGTTTCCGTACATATGGAATCGTAGCTTAATGAGTTTATTCCAATTTAAATGGGAATTAATGTGTACAAAGAAATTTTGTAACATAGACTCTGTTAATGTTCTTACAATTAATACTGACCAGTGGTTGTTTTCACTTTGTCTATTACCAAAAATCATAAAATTTGTTTTGGCTATATTTAGGGAAAGCTTATTAACTTGAAACCATCTGTATAATTTGTCTAATTCTCTTGATACTGTTTCACAGACTTAGCTGTAGTTAGGCAGCCGAGAGAAGAGTGAAACATTGTTGTTTGCATGGTGCTACAGTAGTTACATCACCCAAGTTTATGATGTTTACTTCAGAGCAGCTGCATTGTAATACACTGTTTTGAAACACTGTTTACATTTATGCATCAGCATCGGGGGGGAATGTGGGTACGTGCTCGTCAGAAATATGAATAATTGGTGTTCCTATAATTAGGGAAAAAAATAATTACATTTACAAAAATGTCCCAAAACATACAGTACAGAAAAAATTATTATTTTCCTATATTTTTAGGGTGTACGTAAGTCCCAAAACATACGGACATAATGGTATTCCTCTGGTCACACAGATATGTCACATAATTTAATATTTTAATGCAATCAGCTTACCTAACTATGTTGTGCTAAATTACAGCATGCAGTAAGCATATGTCTTGTTGATATGTAAACTCAGTAAACAGTGCATTACTAAGTAAATTTCAGCAAATTACTAAATCAATGTCACAAGCGTCACACATGTAACAAAAATATGCTACAACTGTAATGTCATATTTATATTTGTTATACAAAAATCACAGTCATTTATGCATACATAGAGTTTTCCTATACATATCTGCCTGTTTAGGATAATGCTCAGTTAAGCACACTTTTAAAGCAATCCATCTGACATGGGCTGCCACTATATTCACGTACGAATCTGTTGTTGAATCTGTGACATAAACAGCAGCAGGGTGTTTTTCTTACACATAAAATGCAGCGGAGGTATCCAAAATATGACAGATGATACTGGATATTCATGAACATGCCTTATATGGATTGTGAATTCTGATACAAACTGGAAATACCGCATACACAATGGTTTATATCGACATATTTTGACGGTTATTTGTGATTAATAAAATGTATTTTTAATGAAATAGATGAACATAATTACATAAATTAATAACTAATAATTGTGTACAATATACAAAATACATTAACATTCTCAAAGAATTGCTTTAATACCCTCCTTGCTGTGACAGGTCAAATATCTTTTCGTTATTTTTTAAGGAAGGTGGCTGTAGATTGAAAGGATTTTAATGTGATATGGAGTTCGATAAATTGTTGGCACAACTACAGAAAAAACATGCTTGCCCAGGTTGAGTTGAGTTTAATTTGATTCGACAGAGAGGGACTAGCAGGGAGCCATTGCAACTGTATAAGTAGCGATGGTCAGAAAGAAAGGAACGCCTTGAATACAACATGTGCAAGACAATGCTGAACTAAAATACAAACGTGTGACTTTATTGAGATCGATGACTCAGACCTGTGTCACGGGATAACATTTAGCCAATGTGGCTCGTGACCGGGTCAAATCGGTTTCAACGGGCTGACACCTCGACTCAAAGTCAGTGGTCAGTCGACTCGAGATGTTCTTCTCTGCCTAGTTACTGCCATGTGTATGTTAAATAACTGTGAGGTTATGTCACTGTGAGGTTATGTCACCATGAGGTGTGTGTCACCGTGAGGTGTGTGTCACCATGAGGTGTGTGTCACTGTGAGGTGTGTGTCACTGTGAGGTGTGTATCACTGTGAGGTGTGTGTCACTGTCAGGTGTATGTCACTGTCAGATGTGGGTTTCACTGTGAGGTTTGTGTCAGTGTGAGGTTTGCATCAATGTGAGGTGTGTGTCAGTGTGAGGTTTGCATCAATGTGAGGTGTGTGTCACTGTGAGGCATTTGTCAATGAGAGGCATGTGTTACTGTGATGTGTGTTTGTCCCTGTGAGGTGTGTCTCACTGCGAGATATGTGTGTCACTATGAGGTTTGTATCACTGTGAGATGAGTGTCACTGTGAGGTGTTTGTCACTGTGATGTGTGTCACCATGACGTGTGTGTCACTGTGATGTGTGTGTCACCGTGAAATGTGTCACTTTAAAGTGTGCCCTGTGAGGTGTATGTCACTGTGAGGTGTATGACATTGTGAGGTGTATGTCCCTGATACGTGTGTGTCACTGTGAGGTATGTGTCACCGTGAGATCTTTTTCATATATATATATATATATATATGGAAAAGATCTTGCCTATTAAAATAATAAAATTTTATAAATATAAACATAAGAAAACACCTTGGATTACTCAGGGCATTATTTGGTCAATTCAGTTTAGAAATCAATTGTATGCAAGAATAAAACAGACTCCGGTAATCACGGATCTATAAAGTAAACTCAAAACTAATTTGCATACTTATAAGATTTCTTAAAAGAAACATTGGATTGGCTAAGCAAATGCATTATCAGTCCAGTATTGAAAAGCATAAACATTATATTAAAAATATATGGTGCTTAATTAATGAAATTATTCAGAAAAACCCAAAGAAAGAACAATTTCATGATTCGTTCAAAGTGGACAGATACATGGTAAGCAATAAATGCATTATTACAAATAAATTTCACTCGTTTTGTTTACAAATATTGGTCCAACTCTAGCCTCTAAGTTAACTACAACTGATGGTAAATCCTATAAAGATTATTAGAAAAACCCAACATTTCACACCTTGAGTTTTCAACTAATTGAAGTAGATACTACTGTCAGCATAATTGATCTCTTGCCTCCAAAATCAATTTGCGGAATAGATGGTATATCAATCAGAATATAAATATTTATAAAACATGATATTAGCAAAGCAGTCACCCTAATTACCAATCAATCCGTAATGATTGGTATAATTCAAAGCAAATTAAAAATTGCTAAAAATTATTCCCCTTTTTAAAAAAGGTGATCATTCTAAACTTCACAATTATCGTCCAATTTTCAATCTTGCCAGCTATTTCAAAAAAATTTGAAAGGATGATGTTTGATCAAATATTGTAAATGTTATGTCTAAAGAAACAGTTATCACCACTGGCATTCACTATGGAACTTGCTGCCGCAAAAGCTGACTGCAACAACAATGACAAACACTGATTTTAAATCAAACCTTAAGACTTACCTGTTTTCCCGAACATTCTGTAAGGCGCCGTGAGCAACGATTGTTGGAACGGCGCAATATAAATGTCACGATTTGATTTGATTTTATGACCACTCTTGTTTATTGCATATATCAATGACATAGCATTTTTGAGCAACGTTTTTAAATTCGTAACTTATGACACTACCCTACTAATACATTTTATTTTATGTTATTTAAAGTTTCAGAAGGCCAAATGCAAAGTGAAAATATTTATAAAAAAATCACAAAATGTTAGCAATTGGTTGAATACAAAAAACGTTTATTAAAAAATACCCAAAAAACTAAATTGATGAATTTTTCATATACACTGTACCTCAAAATAAAGTAGAGTACCCTCAATTACAAATAGATGACACAAACATTGAAGGTGTAAATGATTTCAATTTTTTAGGCAAACCATGAATAACCATTTAAACTTTCAGAGTCACACAAACAAAATAGCAAATAAAATAACTAAAACAATAGGAATTATAAATAAAAAGAAACACTTTTAGCACTTCAAACATTATATATTATGTATAATTCATTTATTCTCCCTCTATTAATTATGGTGCCCTTTTATGACGTCATCAGGCACATCAAATTTTCAAATTACAGAAAAAAACCAATGTGAATAATATCCCTAAGTAAACAATGCTCATACAAGTCCTGTTTCTAAATCATTTCAATTACTAAAGTCGGAATACATTTATAGACTCCAGCAACTAAAATCTACTACAAATTAATTAATAATCAGTTACCCAAATATTTCAAAGTTATTCCTTGCACACACAACTATGACATTCATCAACACAACACACGTAAATAAAATTATCTGTGCTTGCATGTGTCAAACATGAATTTGCCAAAAAATGCATTAGATATCGCATAGTTGAGACAGTTAATAAAACACCAGACATGATCATTCAGAAAATGTATACACTGTCTAGTTTCTGGTTTCTCAAGTTACATAAAAAATTACATTATTGTAAATTATGAATCATGCTGTTATATCCATAATAGCTGTATTTTTAGTTCTTAAAGTGATAATTATAATTTACTAATCTGATCATACTATGTACATATTGTTATTATTTACATTTGTGGGGTGGCTCCCCGACCTTTCATATTATTCATATTACCAATGTATTAATGTACATAATGTGTATGTGGACAAGGTCAAATAAACTGTGAGGTTTTTGTCACTGTGTGGTGTGTGTCACTGTGAGGTTTGTGTCACTGTGAGTTGTGTGCCACAGTGGGGGGGGTGTCCCTATGTGGTGTGTATCACTGATATTTTTGTGTCACCGTGAGGTGTGTATCACTGCAAGGTGTGTGTCACTGTGAGGTGTGTGTCACTGTGAGGTGTGTGTCACTGAAAGGTGTGTGTCAATGTGAGTTGTGTGTCACTGTGAGGTATGTGTCACTGTGAGGTGTATGTCATTGTGAGGTGTGTGTCACATGTGAGGTGTATGTCACTGTGAGGTGTATGTCACTGTGGGGTGTGTGTCACTGTGAGGTGTATGTCACTGTGAGGTGTGTGTCACTGTGAGGTGTATGTCACTGTGAGGTGTGTGTCACTGTGAGGTTTGTGTCATATATTTATGTTAGATGTATGTTATTTACATGGATGTATGCTACTCTGAGTCTGATCTCAGCCTCAGCCTCAGGTATGCACAACGCCAACTGCCAGCCAGGTCTATCGCTGAATTCTAATGTGTCTTCTGTGATTAATGCCAATGAAAATGGCAATATATTTCCACTTACCTAGAAAAGATGTCCAAATGATGAGTGCAGTGAGATATGTTGTTATAAGTTTAGACACACAGTTTTGCAACGTATAAGCCATAACTTAAATTATTGACACCCAACTAGAAAGACGAACATACTTCCGTAATGTGGTTTAGATAGACGCCGCTATTGGCGCAACACATTTCTCAACGCGTTTAACCTGGTTGACAGTTGTCCACAGACTGGAGCCACTGCTCTGACTACTCGGATTGGTTGTACGAATCTGACTATAAATTTACACGTCGGCGCCTGTGCCATACATAAAAATCCGAAGTGCGTATTCGTTGTATTTTGTGAGATGTCAGTCACTGAAATGTTTCCGGGTTTGTCACTAGCAGTTAATTGTGTTTTCTCATTCAGCCATACCAATGCGAGGACTGTTATGAGGTAATCCATTTTAGTCCGATTGTTAAATAAAGGCCATTTTTTTCTTGCCAAATAAAAGCATGAGAATGTGACAATATATCGTAATAATTATGTAAAATTTAATGGCGGGCTCTAAGTGGGATGATGTGTCACTCGATGTTGATTATTAAGATTACTATTATTTTAGCTGTATTGTTTGTATATATATATATATATATATATACAAACACAACTGTACGTGTTTACGAAACAAAATTGATAGTAGATCTTGTAAATATATATACAAACACAATTGTATATATATATATATATATATATATATATGAATGTATGTGTGTATTTAAGCATGCGCAAATGTATAGTTACGCAATACAACTTGGTGGGGTCAAACCGGATAAATGCACCAATATGTTATCCTTGAACAATAAGATTTCACTTTCTGATCGGAGTCAGCAATTTGTTTTAGATGGGTCCATAGGTATTCGCCCCCTTTTTAATAGAAACATGCCATATTACTATATTTTGAAGGAGATGTGGTACAGACCGGATAAAAGAGCAAAATATTTTTTTGTTCTTCATTCAAAAAACAATATCTAACGTTTTGATTGTAGGTAACAAAATATGTCCATCATTTTTTTTCCTGTAACTGGACCTAGATATGCCTTTTTACTACATTTTGTGATGGAATTATATGGGGCTTACCGAATAAAAGCACCAAGTTGTTTTACTGCATTCTTCCAAGAAAACACGATTTCAATATTTCGTACGAATTAGCATATATTTTGTATGGGTCCATAATTGTTCATCCCCCCGCTGAACCCTTAGCCCTAAAGTTATAGCCTTTTTTACACTTTCCCATGACATATGTTACAGAGATATTTTGTTATTGGCATCATCACATTTTAGATGGGTCCATACATTTTCACATTTTTCGCTATATGTCGTTGTTTAATTCTTTCAAGGGATAAGGGGAAAGCCATCGGTCCTTCCCATCTCCTTTCCGCAACCAACATCACCAGATTTGATGTGTCTGCAGACACTGTTGTTATTCCTCACATCATGAAACATTTGTTTAACTCCAGCAGTGTTGAGATTGCCTGGGACGCGAACCTCCCCAGCAGCATCAAATAATCCAAAAGTGAGTTGCGTGGTAAAGAGACTTGGATGAAGTAACCAGGGACAACACGGTGCTAATAAACTGGGTATAATTCCGTCGCGATGTACGTCACCAAGAAACATGAGCTATTTGTATTTCTCTTCACCAAATATCCAGTACTCCGGTTGAAATGAAATGTTTGCCACACCAGAAAACTCAGTGATTGTCAATAGGTACAACTATATGCTACAGTGTCGCCTTGAGGAGACTGACTCGCCACTGCTGGTCCAGGCGTAGACTGTTTTGGAAAGGGGACCAACTCGTATTTGATACGCTCTGTGGAGAAGGGTGTTCTTCTGATTCCGATAATTAAGAAGCACGAGCTACTCAGTCTGATTACATTTGGATAGCCTTTGGGACAGGCAATAACTTTATTCATTGTAATGGTAACGGCATCTGTCGTGCTCTGTGAAAATATCAATCGATCTCCTTGTCAGTTTCTATGGTTTAGACGAGGTGCAATACGACGTCAGTATTCTTGGGCAATGTTTGGCAGACAAGATTCAATATATTTGACCTTGTCCACATACACATTATATACATTGTTACATTGGTAATATGAATAATCTGTAAGGTTGGGGAGACTCCCGTTAAGGCATATATTGTCGCTAACACGGGAGCCACCCCACAAATGTAAACAATAACAACATGTACATAGTATGATCAGAGTATTAAATTATAGTCATTGCTTTAAGAATTACAAATATAACAATTATGGATAAAGTTGCATGATTCACAATTTAGAATAATGTAATCTTTGATGTAACTTGAGAAACCACGTAGACTGTGTGTATAAAGTTTCTGAATGATAATGTCTGGTGTATCATTAACTGTCTCAACTATGCGATATCTGATGCATTTTTTTGCAAATTAATGTTTGACTGTAGGCATACGCAGATCATTTTGGTTACGTGTGTTGTATTGATGAATGACATAGTTGTGTGTGCAAGGAATAACTTTGAAATATTCGGGTAACTGACAGTTAATTAATTTATAGTAGAATTTTAGTTGTTGGAGTCTATAAATGTCATCTAACGTTAGGAATTGAAGTGTTGTATAAATACGACTTGTGTGAGCATTTTATATACTTAGGGATATTATTCGAATAGCTTTTTTCTGTAATTTGAAATGTTGATGTGCTTGATGACCCCATAAGAGGATACCATCATTAATATGAGGGAGAAATCGAGAATAATAGATAATATATAATGTTTGAAGTGATAAAAAGTGTTGTTTATTTAGAATTTCTATTGTTTAAGTTATTTTATTGCTACTTTGTTTGTGTGACTCTGCCAGTTTAAATGGTTATTTATGGTAAACTTGATTTTGGTTGACAAGGATTGAAAAATAATGGACCCACCCAAACAATGTTCTGACTCCGATCAAAAAGTTAAAGGTACTAAAATAAGAAGTAGAGAAAAACGTTTGGTGACGTTACCATGATTGTATCTATAATTGCTAAAAAGGCAGATTTTGTTTGATGGAGGTGACATATAATGGACCAACCCAGAATAATTGCTGATTCCGATCAAAGAGTTAAAGCTAACAACATAAGGAAGCTGTGGGAAAAGTTTAATGCTTGTATTTAACAAATTTTAACAAGATTGCCACCCAGAGAATTAACTCTAGGTGGCAGGTGGACAAGGAAGCCATTTGGCTTATCGAGAGTCTTTTATCAGTGTGTATCCCGCCCTTCCGATGTATGTGTCGATTTTATTTTTAAACATATTCACGCTACTAGCACCCACACAATCAGCAGATAATCTGTTCCATTCATTTACAGTCCTTTGTGAAAATGAGAACTTTCTTATATCTAATCTACAATGCTCCTTTGCTAATGTAACTTCATGTCCTCTAGTCCTTCTATCTTTCTTAACTGAGAAAAAAATATTTCTATCAATAGTTTCATAACCATTCATTATTTTAAACACTTCTGTCTGATCTCCTCTCAATCTTCTGGTCTCTAGTGTTGTTAAGCCGCATTTTTTAGGCGTATTTCGTAACTAAGATCCCTCAGATTTGGTATCATTTTAGTTGCTCTTCTCTGCACTCTTTCTAGCATATCTATGTCCTTCCTACGATATGGCCTCCACGCTTGAATACAATATTCTAAATGAGGCATAACTATTGTTTTGTACAGCGGTAATATTAGCTCTTTTTCCTTATACGTTATGTTTCGCCTAATTAATCCAAGGATTTGATTTCCCTTTGAAGCTGCAATTCTGCACTGCACTGAAACCTTCATATCAGCACCAATTGTTAAACCTAAGTCCTTTTCTTTTACAGTAGTACTTAGTACAGTGCCCCCCCATTGTATATTCTACCTCTTCATTCCCATGTCCTGCGTGGAGGCATTTACATTTCCCAAAATTGAACACCATTTGCCACTTTTCAGACCATTTGATCAACTTGTCAATATCATCTTGTAAATGTTGTCTATCTCCATCAATTTTAATCCTTCTAAACAGTTTTGTATCATCCGCAATTTCAAAACATTGCTTGTTATTTCATCATCCAAATCGTTGATATATATTAAGAATAATATAGATCCTTGAACTGATCTCTGTGGTACCCCACTCAATACCGATTTCCAGTTTGAAGCCTCCCCATCAACTACTACACGTTGTCTTCTGTCAATCAACCATTTTTCTATCCAGTTTATTATACCATTTCCATGGGCTTTTAGTTTAAGCAGTAATCTTTGATGTGATACATTGTCGAAAGCTTTTTGAAAATCTAGGTAGACGATATCTACTGGTGATCCCTCATCTTCCCACTTAGTGATGTCTTCCAAAAACATAACATAATTGTTAAGCATGACCTCGCTTTAAAAAATCCATGTTGAGATGGGCTTATCAAGTTATGTTTAACAAGAAAATCCACCATGTGATCTTTAATTAGTCTTTCTAATAATTTGCAAATCACTGATGTTAAAATCACTGGTTTATAATTGTTTGACTTGTTTCTCGAACCTTTTTTAAATAACGGTATAATGTTTGCCTCTTCCCATTCTAAAGGAACTACTCCCTCTTCTAATGACAAATTGAAAACTGTTGCAAGCGGTATGCTAATTTGTTCTACTATTTCCAATAGTAGTTTGGGCGGAATAACATCCACTCCAGGTGATTTATTATCCTTCATAGCCCTTATTTTCTTAGCGACCATTATCCGTATGTATGTATGTATGTATGTATGTATGTATGTGTGTATGTATGTATGTATGTATGTAAGTATGTATGTGTGTATGTATATACGTACGCACGTACGCACGCACGCAAGCACGTATGTATGCATGTGTGTATGCATTATACGTGTGAACGTACGTACGTACGCATGTAAGTAATAAATACATACATACATACATACATACAAACATAATAATAATAATATATGCATATTTACATAGCGCCTCTTTCAGCCTAAACTGCTCAAAGAGGCTTTACAAATTCATTGAAACGATACATACAAATACACATTAAAAAACCTCAAAACAAAAAAATTTGTATATATCTAAATACAAAAAACTATGGAAAATTAAAACTAGTCGTCTAAGATATATAAATAAGTAAATAAAGTATATATAAATAAAGTAACTCTAAAATGAACACTTACAGAACTATCTATGAACAATGCATGTGTTTTATATAAAATGTCACTACATAATTAAAACTGTACTAAAAAGCTTTGCAAAACAAGTAAGTCTTTAACTGTTCTTTCGAAAACAACCGTCGATGGAGCCTGACGAAAGGATAGGGGTATGTTGTTCCACAGTGTGGGTGCAGCCACAGATAAGGCTCTTTCCCGCAATTGTGTCTTTGACATGGGCACAGCCAGTAGCAACCTGCATGCTCTCAGACCGAAGTGATCTTCTCGGATTGTGTTGCACCAGCATGTCTTTGATATAGGATGGGCCTTCGTCGTGGATTGCCTTGTAGGTCAGTGTGAGCAATTTGAATTGCACACGATACACACAGGCAGCCAAAGTAGTGCGCGAAGGACTGGCGTGATGTGAGATTGTCTAGGAACACGGGGAAAAATGCGCGCGGCTGTGTTCCGCACTCGTAGTAACTTGGCCAGCTGCCATGCGGGGAGGCCATGCAGTAATCCATTCAAGTAGTCTAGTTTTGACGTGACGAGGGCGTGGGTGGCTATCTGGGCCGTACTCACATCCAGATATTTTCGGATCTTCCCGATGCTCCGGAGATGGTAGTAAGTTGACCGACACACCATGTTTACATGTGCCTGCAGTCAACAGTTTGAGTCAATAATTGCACCAATATTCCTCGCTTTCAATATTGTCGGGATAATTCTCTCCCCAATGGAGTTGTCTGTCACGGCTGCTTTGGCGAGCTGCCCGTTAGTTCCAACCACAACAAACTCCGTTTTGTTGTCATCCAGTTTTAGGAAGTTGCAAGCCATCCAGATATTGACCTCGGCGATGCACCTCTCCATAGCGTCAAGCGCTGACTGGGAAGATGCGGGGTTAAAAGGTGAGCAGCAGTTGGCTGTCATTTGCATGTTGTGTCGATGCATGATATTCCCCAGCGGTAGGGTGTAGACAGAAAACAGTGCAGGCCCCACTACAGAGCCCTGGGGTACCCCAAAGTCCAGACGCTGACAGTTGGATGATGCCCCCTGGATGAAGACTGACTGCTTTCTGTTGGTTAAGTACGACCTGAACCACGAGAGGGCTGTCCCACTGGTGCCCAGTCTAGTATGCAATCTGATGAGGAGCACTGAATGGTCCACTGTATCGAACGCTGCGGACATGTTGAGTAGCATTTGGGGAGCACATTTGTTGCTGTTCACGGCGCGGAGCACATCGCGACTGATCCGGAGGAGCGCTGTGTCAGTACTGTGGTGTTTCTTGTAGGCTGACTGGATAACCTCGTGCAATCCGCGTTCAGACATATAGGTGTTGAGTCGACATGCCACTGTACATTCTATCAGCCTGGAGATGAATGATATATTCGACACTGGTCGGAAGTTCTTCAGTAGCTCGATATCAAGATTGTTCTTTTTCAGCATAAGTCACCAAGGCCTTATTGAAAGAGTCAGATACAATCCCAGATGACATGGAACGGTTTACAATTTGAATCAGCATCTGCAACAATTCATCGAGGTTGACTTTCAAAAGCCCCGTCGGAAGTGGATGTAAGCCGCATGATTTTGAAGGAGATTGTACGACCAATTGTGTGATCTCAGTTTCTGAGACAGGGGTGAATTCTGACAAACTGCAGATATGATATTGTTGAGCTGGAGCGTGCTCGTCCAGGAGTGTTGCTAGGACACTGTTGTACTGCCCGACAACTTCATCTAGCGGTAGGTCAGGTACATATGTCAAATGTAGCATTGGATTTTGTATGTCTTTCTTGAATATGCAGGTGTCAATATGTCTGTATTTTCTGTATGTGATAACCCTCTTCTTCAGCTTAAGTTTATTCCCAGATAGGCAAAAGTGAACAGGAAAATGGTCGCATATATCAGACAGGGCACTGTCTTGCACGAATACGTCAGTCACACTGTCCTCAGATAACCTGGTAATAATTAGGTCAAGTGTGTGGCCACGTCGGTGTGTGACTGGTGTAGCTGAGTTAAATTATAGGAATTTATAAGATCCAAGAAAGTTGAAGCATCTATATTGGTAGGATCGTCAACATGAAAGTTGAAATCGCCCACGATCAGTAATCGGGCACCAGTGGGCACAGTTGTGTCTAGCACATCACCGAACTCTTGTTGCAAAAATGATGCCGTTGATATGAGCTTTGTTAGAGGATGATAGGCGACAATTATCCTGTACTGTCTCAGCCACGTCTCCGTCAGAAACAGCACCTCGAGGTCATGGTCAATTGTATAATCCAAAAGTGCAGCGGTTTTGTTTTTGACGGAACGAGCGTTGAGTAGGGCAGCAGATAGCTTCATGGAAACAGACTCAGCAGTGCTCTCTCCAGTCTGACACTTGCAGGGCACCAGGTTGATAGCGTTTGAACCAGTCTATTTATGTCTCTTTTAAGAGTAGTATGTATGTATGTACGTATGTATCAGAGGTGTCTTTTGGATTTGTAGATTATCAATACAAAACGAACACCCAATGCATTCAATATAAAGATGTAATTGTTATTATATGCTGTCTTACACTGCGCTGGTACCGATTACAAACGGCTGTCGCAGGGTTTACTCCATGATCAGAACAGGTATTCTAGGAGCAGCTAAAGAAGGCCCTTAATGGGTCTTCCATTTACCAGTATACACGTTTACGTCCCATTGAAAATACGACTGGTAATGTCTATCCAAAATAAACTGGCAATTAAGGGTCCAAACGTTGAAACCCCATTAGGCATAGGTAGACCCAAATCCCGATCGACACGATTACCAAAGCAGATACCGCACGGGCCCCCTCCCACATCAATCATTACACCTATTAAAAGTATAGGACAGTTGGTGATATACTCACAAACTAACAAAATTGACTGTCACCTGACGGGATGCCTCGGTAGTTGACAGTCGTGATAGTAATATTTACGAAATGTAAAAAACGCATAAATACAATAACGCACTCGTAGATGCTCGCTGTTAGTTCAAAGTGACAAAGGTCGGAGATAATGTGATGTTTACGTCCATCGATTAGCCCTAGGCGTATTAGTGTAGAATTGTGAAATAATATTCGTATTATTACGCGATTGGCATGAGGGTCGACATAAGCATTACTGCGTCAGCGCGTTCTTCATGTTGCCAAGTCCACGACGCAGGTTCCTGCTATAGTTAGGTTACGTTTTACATTTTACGTGCACATTACGTTTACGTTCCGAACAACTGACATACCCCACAAAAGATGAGAATCTTGACATATATAGGGTATTTTGAAACAAATCCAGGTCTTACGTCCTATTCGTGGGGTAGTAGATTATTCCCTGAAAGTTTGGCCCTCGAAGTTGAAGCAGTCTAAGAGAAAAACGTTAACCTACCCGCATACATACATAATTATATTATATACATACTTACATACATGCATGCATGCATGCATGCATACATACATACTTACATACATACATACGCAGGCTCGATTTTAAGTAGATACGGGTACCTTTATTGTATCTGCGAATTACGAATCAACACAGATATGCGACGACATTGATGTGTCCAAAATAGTTAGAAGGACTCTTTCGCAAAACGAACGTATATAATTTGGTTCTCAGAAAAGTCCAAATAAAGCGTCACGTACTATATGGTTCGCCCTTTAAAGCTGCTTCCTCAGTGCGATTGCCCGTCGCGAATCCAGTTGTTTTATATCCAAGTGTGTAGTGTGATAATTATTTACGTAACGAACGTAGTCTGTTTAATAAAATATTGTGTACTTTTTAATCGTCCAAAGTCTGGTAGCTGGTGAAAGCCAATTGCTCGGTTGACAATTAATGTCAATTCGTTGAGCATAGCGGTCATCTCAGCTGCCGGTGAAGAGTCGACAACGAAACATGTTCATCACTTTTATCCATTGCGTAGTAGCCTTTCCAAAATACCTACATCGGCTACTGTCTCTGGCTAGATCATGCTTTAACCACCATAATAGCCAGTGTTCTACACCTTAGCTGAAAAGTTGGCGGTCAGTCGGACTTTCAACTTTCAAAAGTTGGTGGTCCCACACAAAAGTTGGTAGTCCAAATATTAACGTAATTACACGAGTAATATATATTTGCAGCTGAAATGCATAGCATTTGTTAATATACTAGTTCAAGCTAAGTTTGTCCTGCATATTAGTTTACGATATTCGGATTAATGAATCAGCAAATATCTGTCTAAACGGACAACATAGGCAACAGTTTATTGTTGAAAAAAACACACATAAATGTTGCAAATTACAATAAACACCATAACACGAATGTATGCAGGAGTCTACTCAGAACTATTGCTGACATCTGCAGGAGCAGCGGGGCTGTCAGCCTCCGTGAAACATTCGCCCCATTGACAGTGACTCCAACTCAAATTTGAAGCTGGGCATCCTCGCGCCGGATGTATTCCACAGGTGGACAGCTGATGTGGGATTGAATGTCGTGTGAATGCAGCTGGATGGTGATATAAGCTAACACTGTGGATGGCTTGATGCGGTTTCGACACTCAGTCTTGAACTCTTCACTTTCACTGTGATGAAGTTTCTTTCACATTCAGCGGAACTCGCTGGAAGTGCCAGCACTACGAAACTAAACTCAATCGACCTATCAGCATAGATCAGATAGACATTTTAATGTTTTTTAACTTGTTTTTGAACCACGCTTACGTAAAATTTTCCGTTCGGAAGAATACAAATGTTATCATAATTGGCCATAAAGATCATATCGGTGATTCCTCGAGATGGTGTAAAGCGTCACTGGGTTTCGGGGAGTATCTCTTCGGTATGCGGAAGTACAAATTCTGAAGAACACGGGCGAGTATCTTCCTAGCAATAGAAAATAAGGCAATGTCTCGGTAGTTCCCACATTCTGGTTAGTCTCCCGTTTTGTAGATGGTGATGATGTTACCGTTTCTTATGTCTGGTGGAATTTCCTTTTCTTGCTAGCTCTAGCATATCATTCATAAAGTTTGGCTGCAAGGTTCTCGCCAATAAATTTTGGATTTCCGCGGTGATGCCATCAGTGCCATACGCTTTATTGTTTTTCATTTGCACCATGGGAAGCTCGACCTCTTCCCGGTTGTCGGGATATTTAGGGATGCTCTCTCTCTGTAATGTTGTGGAGTGGACAGGATGGTATCATCTGTCACCATAGATTCACGGTTCAAGAGCTGCCCAAAGTGATCCTTCCATCGTTCCTAGATGACAGTGACACCTTTCAGGCGGGCCCCGTCTTGAGACCAGAGTGCCTCGTTAGACTATTTTAAATAAAGGTAGAGTTAGTTAGTGATTAGAAGAACAATGACACAATGTGTCGCGCTCCTCCAAATGATTACAGGATTTACTAGGCACGAAGACATTGAAATTTGTTTACGCTTTGTAACTAAGCCAGCCAGCAACACTTATTGAATCCCTGCTATGGCACATAGCTTTCCCAACATATCACAATTGACCAATTTGTGGTGGGCCTACCGATTTATTAATAAAAAACAAATAAAATATCAATTAACGGTATATTTGATCTTCGTCGAGTACGAATGACAATCATTATGTAGCACCATTGTTGACTGCCTAAATACGCGCGTACACATACATACACACACAAACACACACACAAACACACACACACACACTCACACACACACACACGCACACGCACATGCACACGCACACACACACACACACACACACACATTACCCAACTACTACATATTACAAATAATGATACTGACAGATATCTAAATAGATTTAAATATCTGAATAACCGAACACCCGACAATAAGTATTACAACAAACATACCATGTTGGTCGGGGTATTGAATGTATAACATTCTAACGGATATGCTAGCCACTATATTACTATCTAGTCTGGTTGTCATTTTAGTAGGATCTGTTCATCTGAAGTAAGAATGAAAATAGTTGATTTAAAATAATAATCGTATACCTATTGTGCGGACTACCAACAACAGTGCAATATATATATATATATTCAATGTGTAAGTTATAATGCTAACGTACATATAATGTGTCATTATATATATGTATATATATATATATACATATATATATATATATATATGCATACATATACACATATATATATATAATGACACATTATATATATATATATGTATATATATATATACATATATATATATA
>CM034540.1:20098989-20136568 GCA_020002185.1 Paraescarpia echinospica
CAGACATCATCATGACCCAGCAGGTCATTTTCATTGGCCAGGATCCACAGGCAAAGGTATTCGCCGTCGCTGACGACACGGATGTTTTTGCGTTAGTTCTCCACCATTACGCAGCCCAAAACCTGCAGTGTCCCATGATTATCCAGTCTCACATCCATGGCCAAACATGTGTTGACACCCAGCAACTGTAAGAAGCACTCCGATATCATCTCACAGGTTCGTGCACTGCATGCCATAAGTGGGTGTGATACTGTAGTGGCCACTTACGGAGTTGGAAAGGTAACTGCCATATCAGAGCTGACTCCATGACAGAGTGCTGTCAGCGCATTTGGGCGCTGAAAACTGGAACGAATACTGTTTCTGCCCCCAAACTATGCTCTCTCCCACCAACAACTCAGGCATTTGTTCAGAATGTGCTCAGATGCCATTACCAGGTTTCACAATGGTATGGAACCCTAGAATCAGACCCCCCTCTCCTCAACCCAGTAGAGTTGGGATTGGAAGCAGACCTCAAGTACTCAAGCTCATACGATGCGGTTGTAGGTTCCAGCGACCCTGTATAGGCAACAACCAGGGGTGTCATGTAACGAAGTAAAACTACTTCGTTACTCTACTTGGGTAACGGAGAGTAACGAAGTATATTTATATTAACTACTTCTACTTGTAACGAAGTAGTTTTATTTAAGGTGACGCTACTTATTACTTCGTTACTTTCATTTACTTCGCGCTATATTTTCGTGACATTTTTTCTGAACTACGTCGACCTTTTGGCATTCCGCCCGTCGACAACGTTTCATTAAACGTATTTAATTACAATAAATTAGAGCGTTGGTAAACTATGTTAACGCGGTAATAACTGTCACTTGACTTGTGTTGCTATGGTCTAGTCATTAGGAACAGTAAATGTGGTGTGAGGCATTGTTTGTTTTGCGCCGACAACAATCGAATCGTTTTCCTTCTGTCAGTCGTGGCTTCCGCGAATAGGCGCCTTCGGGTGGTTCGCCTGGCTTCGGTGAATTGTAAAGTGCAATTGAAATTCACACATAGGCTACGCCCGCATAATAATGGTTTTGATGTGTTTAATGCAGCGCAATAGGGAAGATCAGTATGCTAACATTGCGCAAATATTATCGTTTTGTTGCGATAAACGCAAATTTGCTTGGTGCGCCAAAATATGAATTTGTCAACCGCATACGAAACGGCGAATCGATCGCAGTATTATTCGGCACGGTAAATGTGCGTTCTAAATTGGCGTTTTGGTATTGATCGAAAGAAGAAGTTAAACCAGCTATGAGCGTATTTATTATAGTTTTTTAATCTTTATTCAACCTTAGGACTGCATTTGTAAACTCAGTTCCGTGTTCAACTGCTGAGGTTTCATTACGTCATCGGTACCATATTATCGTTCAGTTCACTGTGGACTGTTAATCCGTAATCTATTTTTAAACTCTACAACATATATGAATTTTATTCAGTTCAACATTCAACAGTGTACGTATGGTATTTAAACAAAATACACATTGACGTTGGCTGGCATCTCAATAAGCTTCATGAACCGCGTAATTATAGATAGCGCGGCCTGCACAATGACTGGTTTCGACCTGGGCTTCAACGACGTTCTTAGTCAGTTGGTGCAGCGACCGTGGCCGTCTCGTAGCTAGCGCCCATGGTGGCAGATACCGGAACACATTTCCGTGCCCCGCTGTCGAATTTGCGAAAACAAAATATAGTTTTCTATAGAATATTATTCATATACATAATTCATATATGTTAGAGTTAAACAGTAATTATTTTCACTCTGTATTAATTTTTTTGTTCGCCGATGCAGTAATTATTGTTGGTTACTTGCCTAACAAAACATCTTACCGTTCTACTTTTACTTCTACGTTTACTTCAATTACTTTTGGAAAGTAGTTTTACTTTTTATTCAAGTAGGATTTTTAGACGCTACTTTTACTTCTACTCAAGTAGTTCTGAGCTAAATTACTTTTACTTCTACTCAAGTATAAAATTAACGTAATTCAGTCACCCCTGGCAACAACTGCTGATGTACTGAACGCCAAGCCGAATGCACCATCGTTTGTGCCTATGGGGAGGACTTGAATTCAACAAACCATTCAATAGGAAGGCGTCTACTGAGGATGAAGATGACGAGGATGTATCAGATGAGAATCAGTATGTTATTGATGAGTCTAACTAGGATCAGGTGTAATTGTGCCATAATGTTAATGAGGCACATAATGAAGGCGTTTTGGTGTATTTTGTGGTACAATAGTGTCCAGTTGATCATCCAATAGTTGTACTGTACTTGGATAGTGTTGGTTACAGCTACCTGATGTGTCCAGTTGATCATCCAATAGTTGTACTGTACTTGGATAGTGTTGGTTACAGCTACCTGATGTGTCCAGTTGATCATCCAATAGTTGTACTGTACTTGGATAGTGTTGGTTACAGCTACCTGATGTGTCTAGTTGATCACCCAATAGTTGTACTCTACTTGGATAGTGTTGGTTACAGCTACCTGATGTGTCCAGTTGATCATCCAATAGTTGTACTGTACTTGTATAGTGTTGGTTACAGCTACCTGATGTGTCCAGTTGATCATCCAATAATTGTACTGTACTTGGATAGTGTTGGTTACAGCTGCCTGATGTGTCCAGTTGATCACCCAATAGTTGTACTGTACTTGGATAGTGTTGGTTACAGCTACCTGATGTGTCCAGTTGATCATCCAATAGTTGTACTGTACTTGGATAGTGTTGGTTACGGCTACCTGATGTGTCCAGTTGATCATCCATTAGTTGCACTGTACTTGGATAGTGTTGGTTACAGCTACCTGATGTGTCCAGTTGATCATCCAATAGTTGTACTGTACTTGGATAGTGTTGGTTACAGCTACCTGATGTGTCCAGTTGATCATCCAATAGTTGCACTGTACTTGGATAGTGTTGGTTACAGCTACCTGATGTGTCCAGTTGATCATCCAATAGTTGTACTGTACTTGGATAGTGTTGGTTACAGCTACCTGATGTGCTCTATCATGAAGTCGAAGTAATATTTTCGTAATAATAATATCTTGATATGCAGGTTTTCACTGTCACTTACATTATATGTTTAAAACCAATACGTTGAGGAGTTCATAATGGATTGTAATCAATAAATAGATTATTCATTTGATATGTCCGTTTCAATTTGATTATTTGTATCAACAGACAAATACCAACAATAGCTTTTGGCTTCAGATGTTTAGCCTTCAGGCATCATTTGGCCACATAAGGATTCCTCAACCGTCATGAATACACCCGAATCGGGATCCGTTATCCCAAAAACCTATATTCAGACACCAATATCATCGTTCTATGTCAACTAGCTCCTAAATTATGGCATTTTAATGCATTTTTTCTGCATTTCGGCAGTCATTTTGGCAGCCATATTGAATTGTTCTGCAATAACAACACAACCAATCTTGATGTAAACATCAGACATAGATTCCTTGCCCCAAAAACCCAAAGATCACCTTCCTAAGTAAATTCGTTGAGAAGGTATGTCTTTCTAGCATTTCGGCGGCCATCTTGTTGGCCATTTTGGATTCTGAAAAAAGGCAAGGGGTGTGAAGTCCATACCCAGTGGATTTTGTTACTAGATGACATCGACTAATCAAAAATGCAAAGAAATCATTTTAGGGAGACCTGACAAGGTGTTCTGGTCGAGCCACTGGACTATATAATAATACTAATAATAGTAATATAAGATACACACCGCATTTGATTTTGATGATTTCATTATTATTTTCCATATTTCACATGAAATTATAAAAAACATATGAAAAACATTAAAAAGTGGAAAGTGGAAAATCCTTATGGAATAATTATCAAATGCATATCATAATAAACCACTGCTTAGTGGCATGTTACACCCTAGAAATAAAGAACATTGAAGTGAAAGGTAAATATAACACAATAATTACAAAATAATGTTAATAACGTGCGTGCTGCCCCTTCGCGGCGATCATGCATTGCGGCATATCGGCGAGAAAGGGGTTCCTTCTACTTCCTTCCAGAAAAATCTGAGAAGAAAATGAAAGATTAAGATTAGACAATGGAAACTATTCTGATATATATTTTTGTAATGCTTTTATTCACGATACAAAATATAAATACATTTAATAATTATAATACTTAATACTAGGATAACAAAAAAGTACATGTATGTTCATGTTGATGTATTTGCTCATTACTTCTTATGTTAGTAGTCACCTAAAAGCAAAAGCCAGCATGGTGCCCATTTATCATCCACCAAAATACATGTGGTGCATGCCACAATGAGGCATTTAATCCATTCAATATCCATTGAAACTATGCTCATCAATAAACATCCATTATGTAATAGTTTTATGTTGTGTATTTATGTTTGCCATATATGTCATAATTTGACAAAATACAAACTGAAAGATAATGTTTAGAATATCGCAGCCATCGGCTACTTATCACAACAACTCTGCTCTGACTTGGTAATATATGTCAGAGCTTATAAATCACCAAAATATTTATTGAACTGTCACATTTAGGGGCCAACAAAAACGTTTAGTGGTCAGCTGGGGAACAGCTATTTTGTGTAGTAATTATGATATATATATATATATATACAAAATAGTTATTCCCTATATAATAATATAATGTAATAATAATTACAATACTTTATAATATAATTATCACTATTGTAATTATTATTCTCAATAGTTGGTACACAAGTAATTATTCATTTTTAAGACAATATATGTTATTTTATTTGGTAATAATAATTGCATATTTAGCATATTAGTATTTTATTTGTTAAATATGTATGGTTTATTTTATTAATTTATTTGTAATGCCATTGTACAGTGGCCCATAACAATGATTTGGATGGGGCATTATTTAACACGTTTATTATTATATTACTATTATTAATTTGTTGGTACACACCAATAGTACCTAGCTTTAGATGTCATCATGAACAATATTTCACAACTAATGATGTTCAATGTAATCATAGTACTTTAGTTGTATAAAATGACCAAGCCATATAGGTCTCCCCCAAATGCACAGTTTATGTCAACAATTGTGTAGCCGTTAGATAATTATCCACACAAATTAGCAGATTAATTTATCTGATTAAATGTTCTTATAATTACATTTGGCACTGAAAATGGCATCTGAAGACTTCCAGGTTTTTTTTATAGAGAATCTGCTTTCTAATTTATTTTATTGCATGTTGATTACGTGAACATTTGTCAATCAAATACACAGTTATATAAACTGACACATTTATTAACCATCTGAATTATCGTAACAATATGGCTCAACCTTGAAAGACTAATCGAAATGAACCTTTTTTAATTCCCAACAAAGGGACAACAAACCATGGTACCCCCTGGAGAATGACCATCCAATTTGTTCTAAGAGAAAACTAAATAAATGTAAATAATTAATAATAATAGTTGTGTTTTCTTAAAATACATCACCAATTGGAAGATCAATGGTCGAAGGAAGCAAACGAACATAGAAAGAGGCGTGTGAACCTTGGCACTCCAATTCGCTTCCCAATTGGTCTATGCCAGTATTTATTAAAATAACTAATACTGAAATAGATGTACAATAGCAAATCTATTTTTTATGTACAATATTAGAATAAAGTGCATATACAGTTTCACTTACATTCTCTCCTTTTCCAACGTAAGATGATAACATAATACATCAAAACATAACCGTACCCTATCTGGTGTCTGAAAACGGGAACATTACCATACAGACTTCATTTCCTTCTAACGGCAAAATGGCAGATTTGCATGACATTTTGTGTGAACACGTAAACGTATATGTATTATGCACTTGTAATGTCAGACACAGAATAATAAGTTATGCATACGATTTATTAACATAATAACTACTTCAGAAACCATCCCAACCATTAACCTATAAATGTTATGTATAAATATCTGCCTTCGAACTTATAAATTCACTAAAATATGTAAATCAGGTTATGTGATAGGCAATTACGTATTGCTATGCACATAATCTGTTTTCAAACGTGTGGCTATAAAACATGGCCCAATAATACCTTTAAAGTTGACGCCGCAATAATCGATTTTAATCGCCTTTTCATGAGCATGTGCTTCCGTCCACCTGTTACATTAGGTAACTAGCCGCAACGTCTAGTTAACTAAAATATATTCAAAGAAATATTGTATGTCAAACACACAGATAATGCCTCAAATTATAGAAACTTTCACAGGAAAGATTGAGGTAATCAACATTCTGAAGCCTCTCGGGCATGGGTGTATGCGCTTATTTGGCTCTGAAAGAAATTGACACAGCGCTGCGCACTGATAAACTATCAAATGTTGACAGTGATTATGTTCTACTTCCTTCCAATGTACGCCATTCCATCCCAACAGTGTTAGCATATGACACTATCATTAGGCAAGAGGAATCGTGAGAGGGGGAGGAACATCACATTGATTCAACGGCTTCATTCTCCAACCAATGTTGTTGAAGTGCAAGCCGCATCAAATAACTTTTACTGTGGCTAAAACAGAAAAGATGCGTTCAATCTAGCTATATATCTTTGTTCAGGACCCTATACCGGTCGAAGCAGTTGTTGATCTACTGACGAACGACTAGACAAATGTGTTTGGGCAAGACCCTTCCAATCTTGTCATTTCTATAAGTGTAGCTGACACATCTGACGTATTCGGTGATCTCCTGCACGCACAGCAAAAATGGGAACAAGTGTACTAGGTGTTTCAGGAATAGCGAGTTCAGGAAGGCATAAGTTTATATACCCTATCAAGACAATGAACTTGAAAACATTTGGTGAATGCTAGAAGAAATGAGTAATTGGATAAAATAAAGAAATAATCTTTAAGACTGACAGAATGTATTTCTGCCTTGTGGAACTGATTGCAAAAATAGGATGCACCCTTTGTTTTCCAATCCTCTTCGGCAGTATTTATGGTCAGTTGCAAACATTGAGTGAAGCATGAATGAAAACCAGCGAGCTGCTCTTGCACTGCACATATAACGTATGGTGGACTAGCCAGATGATGGCCCCGAACAACTGCTACAACGATCGATGCAATGGCTCTCATACAGAAACTAAACGGAGAAATTAAAATTGTTGAAGAGTTATCAACCAGTTCTTTTAATAATCGTTTCGCACGGATAAAGGACGTAATCGCATTGTTGTGATATTTGTGAACAGTCGATCAATCCGCTGAGCATGTGAACCACGGAGTCAAGGTCCGTTTGCTTTTACATGCACTATAATGATCACTGTGGCAACAACAGTTTCCTGACAGGTTTTCGTATGACTACTCTGCAATATGTGGAGGAATTATTAAACTTGACATAATCGCCAGGATGATCCAACTCCACCCATTCCTATTCAAGGAATCCTTTCCATGCGAGCTACATCAAAGCTTCACATGCACGCTAGTGCAGACAAACGATGCGATAGTATTGTTTGCCTAGCAAACCCTTGTTGACAGAGCGCTCGGCAATAACGTCGGATTCTTCCGCCAGATCACAAAGTCCCACATCTCCGAACATTTTCCCAATGCTGGATATAAAGTTGCATAAGGTGTAGACATTGCCCATCATGAGAACAATTCTCCGGTACTGATCGGGGTGCTTCTAAGCTAGTTTAGTGGCCTTTGTGAACAGAACAAAACTGTGCAACGTTTTAAAATTGAAGGAGGACATTATGTCCAAGGCGTTGCGTAAAATTTCTTGGACAGTGTTACATTATGCAAATAGCCCACAACATTTTCCACTTCGACATGTTTTTATCAGCTAATGTTGAATGAGTGAACACTCACACCTGGTTACTCCGTTCAGCTGTTGATGCTGCATCTGCATCAGGTCCAGATAAATAATGTTTATTAGCTGATTGGATTATAGGTGGGCCTTCTCTTTTCCCAACGTTGTATACCGGGAACAACTTCTCAGATAGCTAGTTCGGACGCTTCTTCTATGTTTTACCATCTTTAAAAGTCAGCAGTGATAACATCCTGGGTTATTGACCATGCTAACCTGTTAACTCGAGGAGAACCGCCCTCACTCGCGTCGAGGAAGACTCGAAGAAATGTATGTAGAACAGTAACATAATTAATTTGTCAGTTCAAAATATCATTACCTCTGCCTCAAGATAATTCAAAGCATTATCTCTGTATTTTACATACAAGATGTTTGGAATATATTTTAGTTGACAAGAAGTTACGCTTAGTTACATTGTGTAACAGCTGGACGGAAGCACATGCTAAAGCAAAAGGCGTTTAAAATAACCAGCGTAAATGCCCGTCACCTGAGGGGATGCCTTATTAGTTTACAGTGATGATTGTAATATTTACCAAATGTTAGAAACCACAATGCATTGTTACATTAAAAACCATAACGCGCTCGTAGATAGGTGTCTACTCGTTGTGTGTTTAACATAACGAACGTGAGAGAGAATAGTGAAGTTCACGTCCATCGGTAGGCCATAGTCGTGATAGTGTACAATTGTCAAATATTGTTCGTACTGCTATGCTAGGGTAGACATAAGCATATTGTGCCAGCGTCTACTTCATGATGCCAAGTCCATCATGCAGGGACCATTTTCCAGAAGTATTTGCCGCGTGCGAGTGGTTCGTATGATTGTTAAGTATTACGTGCACATTAGGTTTTATATTCCGCACAACTGATTTATCCCATAAAAGGTGAGCATTTTGACTTACATTTGGTAAAATATATAGGTCATATTCTACGGGTCATAAATTAATCTTAGACAGTTTGGCGCTCGAGGTTCAAGCCGTCTAAGAAGAACAAATTAACCTACCCACATACGCAAGCTGGATTATAAGTAGATTACTGCGGCATCACCATTAAATGTATTATTGAGCCATGTGCTAGGGCCACATGTTTGGAAACATAGATTATGTGCACAGTAGAACGTAACTGCCGATCATATAATTTGACTTACATATTTTATTGAGTTTATATATTCGAAGGCAGAAGTTTATACGTAACATTTATAGGCTAATGGTTGGCATGGTTTCTGAAATAGTTATTACGTTAATAAATCGTATGCATAACTTATTATTATGTGTCTGACATTACAAGTGTGTAATACATATACGGATACGCATTCATACAAAATATCAAGCAAATCTGCCACGCCGTTTAGCCGTAAGAAGGAAATGAAGTCTATATGGTAATGTTCCCTTTTTCAGACACCAGATAGGGTACGTTTATGTTTTGATGTGCCTACAATATATAGAAGCAGTGCAAAATACATCTACAATTACATAGATGTAGCAAATTGCATATAGTTTCACAAGAAAGTAAAAATGAATCATCTTTATTATTAAAATATTA
Organism: Paraescarpia echinospica; assembly: GCA_020002185.1. Classification (NCBI taxonomy): domain Eukaryota; kingdom Metazoa; phylum Annelida; class Polychaeta; order Sabellida; family Siboglinidae; genus Paraescarpia; species Paraescarpia echinospica. The sequence goes on from CM034540.1 coordinate 20,108,385, forward strand.
CTAAAACTGAAGTAAAAAATGCAATTGTTTTGCATTTTCCTTGACATGTCCACCTATTTTTTGGCCAATAATGATTATAGAAAGATTATATGAGTATTGCCGTACTGGGCATTTTATTACGAACATCTTTCGTGTATACGAGATCCAGTCAGTAGATTTTGCTGTAGGACACGTGTTTTGAATAGCTCGACTTCCACTTAATAATGGCAGCCATGTTTAAATATGGTGAACAAAAAGGTAATAAGGTACGCTTCTGAAATGTCCATCACCCATTTTCGGACACCATAGATATTGGTGTAACTGAAAATCATAGTGGGAATTAGTCCCTCAATTTGAAAATCAACTTCAACATTTGCAAGCTTGGCTCATGGACGACAACAATGACCTGTATGATTAGGGCACTGTTGGACACCATCATTGGTAACAAAGCCATATGGAGGTGCGATTGAGACACTAGCACTAGTAATTATGGGTGTGATATACGGGGGGGGGGGGTATGCATTTTGTTCGTGAAAATGTTTGTGAAATTTAGTGTCCAAATAAAGATGATAGTACTCAATAACATAGTAACAGTTATTGGGGCTGCCCTATTTATCATTGCGGGTGTTTTTTTATTTTGGGAAACCAAATATGTCTTGATATGTTGGGATATGCACTCATGTATCATGATGTGGCTCCAACCACAGCGGCCAGACAGACCAGTATACGTAGATGGGGTCATACATACTTCTTTTTTTGAAATAATTAAATACTTTTTAAAAACTATTTATATTTGACATTAATTAAATGAAAGCGTTTGTTTTGTAAAATATTTCACACTGTTAAAAACTTCCAAATACTGTTTCAAATACTTCGGGCACAGCTATCAATAAAGTCAAGTTAGATTTGGTTTATGACTGCCTGTCAAGTTTAAGTTCTTGAGAGTCATACAATTTTACTCTGCCATTTGGCAAATGACTTCTTTTTTCAGTAAGAAATAAAGCCACTATGTGGGAAGTAATTGAGATTAATTTACTGTGTATTGTTAATATTATTAATCAGATTTATGGGGATATTATTTGGAACATTGAGATAAAATAAATTGTGTTTTCCTTCCAGAGTACACTGTGAGGGGGGAAGTCAGCCACGTGATACTGGATGTTCCGTCTGAGACGTGGGAGGGAGAAGGAGCCTTGATAAGATGCACACTTCTAGACAAGAGTGTGTCTTTCACACGGGTGTACTGGTACAAGGGCAGCGATACTAATCTAGTATTCGCGTACTTTGTTAGCAGCAAAAAGGAAATAAAGAAAAATGACTTCAAGGACAGAACAGTGATGGGACGACAAGGTGATAGTGCTTATGAATATGAACTCTACATCAACCATACAGTTCTGACAGATGAAGGCACATATAGTTGTCACTTTGGTGCAGTACATAACCAAACAATCCTGATGGTGAATGGTGAGTATTTGACCTGAATCACTTCTCATATTTATCTTTATACTAGCGGAGTTACCCGGCATTGAGTCAATTAGCGATTACGTGACATATCCTAGCAACGGCCTTTGACGGGCTATACACAACAACAGCCAGAAGGCGCGTCAGCGTCTGTTGTAATAAAACGAGGGAAACAGTCCACCAGTTTTTCAGCTGCATATCTATAGCCAGCCACCTTAAGAACTTGTATATTGCTGTCCGGCGTTAGCGATGTTACTATCCATCAAAATACTGATGCATCGTTTCGGTTCCATTGTAAACAATACATAACATAACAATAAAATAGAGTGCATCGTAGATAAATTTGTTCCCTTAAAAAAACAAGGGAAACGGGCCAGAAAGAAATACTTATCGAAAGAAGCCATTAGAAAAATTAAGTATAAACAAATGATGTGGAAGTCATATAGACGTACTAGAAATGACGAAGACTACAACATTTATAAAGAAGCACTAAACCAAGCTACAGCTGAAATTAGAAATTCAAAGAGAAGCTATGAACATAGATTAGCTTGTAATATAAAACATGACAGCAGGAGTTTTTATGCGTATGTTCGAAGCAAACAGAAAGTTCAGGATAAGGTCGGTCCTCTAGAAGTTAGTGCTGGAAATATAATATCAGAAAGATTCTTAATGGCAGAAGGCCTAAATGAGTATTTTAGTTCAGTGTTTACCAGAGAAGACACTAGTTCACTGCCAGTACCAGAGGCTAAGTTCAAGGGGGCAGAATCAGACTATTTAAGACAGTTAATTGTAACCCCAGAAATGGTAGCTAAGAAAATTAGGGCTATGAAGAAAAATAAATCACCTGGAGTGGATGGTATTCCACCCAAACTACTAGTGGAAATTGTAGAACAAATTAGCATACCACTTGCAACAGTTTTCAACTTGTCATTAGAAGGGGGAGTGGTTCCTTTAGAATGGAAAGAAGCAACCATTATACCGTTATTTAAAAAAGGTTCGAGAAACAAGTCAAATAATTATAGACCAGTTAGTTTAACATCGGTGATTTGTAAATTATTAGAAAGACTAATTAAAGATCACATGGTGGATTTTCTTGTTAAACATAACTTGATAAACCCATCTCAATATGGGTTTCTAAAAGCGAGGTCATGCTTAACAAATATGTTATGTTTTTTGGGAAATATCACTAAGTGGGTAGATGATGGATCACCAGTAGATATCATCTACTTAGATTTTCAAAAAGCTTTCGACAAAATGCCACATCAGAGATTACTGCTTAAACTAAAAGTCCATGGCATAGGAAATGGTATAATTAACTGGATAGAAAAATGGCTGATTGACAGAAAACAACGGGTAGTTCTTGATGGGGAGGCTTCTAACTGGAAATCAGTTTTGAGTGGGGTTCCACAGGGATCAGTACTGGGACCTATATTATTCTTAATATATATAAACGATTTGGACGATGATATAGCTAGCAAGGTGTTGAAATTTGCAGATGATACAAAAGTGTTTAGAAGGATTAAAAGTGATGGGGATAGACAGCATTTACAAGATGATCTTGATAGGTTGATCAAATGGTCTGAAAAGTGGCAAATGTTGTTCAATTTTGAGAAATGTAAATGCCTTCACACAGGACATGGGAACGAATATGTAGAATATACAATGGGGGGAACTGTACTAAGTACTACTGTAAAAGAAAAAGACTTAGGGCTGACAATTAGTGCTGACATGAAGGTTTCAGAGCAGTGTGGAATTGCAGCTTCAAAGGGAAATCAAATCCTTGGATTGATTAGGCGAAATATAGCATATAAAGAAAAGAACTAATAATACCGCTGTACAAAACAATAGTTAGGCCTCATTTAGAATATTGTATACAAGCGTGGAGGCCATACCGCAAGAAGGATATAGATATGCTAGAAAGAGTACAGAGGAGAGCGACTAAAATGATACCAAAACTGAGGGATCTTAGTTATGAAAAACGCCTAATAGAATGTGGTTTAAAAACACTAGAGACCAGGAGATTGAGAGGATATCAGATAGAAGTGTTTAAAATATTGAATGGTTATGAAAATATTGATAGAAATATGTTTTTTTCAGTTAAGAAAGATAGAAAGACTAGAGGACATGAAGTTACATTAGTAAAGGAGCAGTGTAGATTAGACGTGAGAAAGTTCTCATTTTCACAAAGGACTGTGAATGAATGGAACAGATTATCTAATGATTGTGTGGGTGCTAGTAGTGTGAATATGTTTAAAAATAAAATCGACACATACCTCAGAAGGGCTGGATATATGTAGATAAAAGGGTTGGACTCTCGATAAGCTAAAGGGCTTCCTTGTCCACCTGCCATCTAGAGTTAATTCTCTGGATGGCAATCTTGTTAAATCTTGTTAAATAACATTCGATTGTATATAGATAACATGGCTGATCACCTTGACGACCGGACACCAAATAAGGGCAATGACGTGTGACTAATGGACTCAATTGCCCGGAGAATAAAGGCAGTCAGATGTCTTTTTTAATTTAAGCCACACTATAAAACAAATGGTATGACTGAAATGTAATTATAATTTTAAGTATATCTTATGTCATCAATAACAATACAACAAAGTTATGGGTCGAGATCGAATATCGAACTCAGTACCCCTACACATGCTAAGCAGCACTCTACTGATAAGGCTAATCTGTCATGCATGTTAAAACATGTTAGTATAATGTATGTCTGAGTTACCCTTATAACATTTGACAGTGAGGTAAAGAAAAAGAAGTTATGGAGTGTAGGCCCTATATATAGGATTGATGGTATCTAGATCTATGAAAGCGGAACAAGAGTACAACAACTTACACAAAATTCTTCATCTTCGTCGTCCACTTAAACGGGGACGCCTGTCGCCCTCACAAATGATGTCGTCATCCTAAAAATCTCGATATCACTATGTAGTTTCTAATTTAGGGGGGTGTCATCTGGTCACGCTTTCACGGTTTCACAGCAGCACATCTCGGACTGGCCAATCTTAATTTTGTTATATATATATGTGCTTTGATTCCGTTGTGTCCTGTTCGGAGTATGAACAGAATGACCTGGTCAGCTCTGCTGTCATGGTAGCAGCTGTCACTCTTGTTGTGCGTGGGGTGCTGTTGGCGCCATTTTTTTTATCAGGGTCTTGATGATGGTCTTTTCATCATTGTATGATACTCTTTAGTTATTTTGTTCCAGTTTTCTCCCTTCTTTTGCAATCCTGTCAGGTGTTTCGTTTCCCCTGATTCCGCACTGTGCAGGGATCCACTGTAGTGTTTTGTTTTGTCTGCACACTCAGTGCTGACAGAGTAGTAGTTAGTTCATTTAATTCCTTCTTTCGGGGGTTCTGGAGGGCATGGAGTACTGAGAGGGCATATATAAAGATGACAGTGTTTTCATGTGTTTTCTCAAGTTGTTCTGCAACTGTACTGCAGCTCTATTCAGGACTTCCGCTTCAGCTTTGAAATTGGTGGAGTATTTGCCGGTTGCAACTGTTTGCCGTGCTTCTTCTTATCTGTACTGTATGTACACTCCTCCACATCCATATCAGATTGCTTCAGTGACGGACCCATCGGTGTAGACATGGGTCTGCTGCTCACGAGGGTACCGAAAGTGTATGAACTCCAGGGATATGCCTTTTCTCTCCTCATCAGATTGTGTTTCCTTCTTCTGGGTTCCTGGGATGTGGTCTTTGATGACAGGGAAATGTCTCCTCTTCCATAATAAAACAGATGCATTTGACGGTATGGGTTCTGGCATGTGATCCAATAGTTATGGGTCTTTTCTCTCAAGCATCCTGCTCTGTTGTATGAAGGTGGATCTTTTGAGTCTCCCTTTTGTTGGCTTGCTCATTCTTGGGTGGATGGGATGGTCTTTCAGACTTTTGAACTTAGCTGCTTGTGTCAGCACCTTGGCGTTTCTTCTGTCTTCTATAGTTTGTAGACCAGTGACAGTTTCCAGTTCCGTGATAGGTGTGGTTCGCATGGCTCCTGTCATGATTCTTAAGGCTTGGTTGTGGAGTCTGGCAATCTTATCAATGTTTAATTTGGCAGCTGTAGAACTTGCTGCCATGCCATATTCCAAGACTGGACGGACTCTTCCCACATAGAGTTTCTTCAGTACACTTTGGTCAGCGCCCCAATTTGTGCCAGAAAGTTTTCTCATGAGAGACAGCCATATCTTCGCTTTTGCTTGGCATTTGTTCAGGTGACTTTTCCAGGTCAATCTACGGTCAAGCATGATTCCAGTCTCTCCATACTTGTGGTACCACTCCTGTTCGCCAACTGTCATTGCACAGCTAAAGGTGCTTCTTCTTTGATTTTGGACCGATATGAAGCAACATCTCATTTGTGATCTCGTCTTGTCCTGGAGACATCTTCAGTTTTAGTTTTGTTATTGCTTCCTCAAGTTCTTTGTTGGTGAAGGGGGTGTTCATTGTGGGTTTCATCTGGCTGTCTTCAAGGACGTTGTGGGATTCCCTTATCTCTCTTCTTCGTTCTGATGCTATCTCAAGGTTGCTGGTCTCCGCGTACAGGGTGATGACGTAATTGGCTACCTGCTTGCTCCTGGTTGTGTTGGAGTATGATTGGTGAGCTTTTTCTGTTTTCATCATTCACGGCATGTGCCAGTTTCCAAAATGTGCTGACGTCTTTGTCCAGGTTGAGATGCTCTGTTTTTCTTTCCAACTTCTTCGTGCTTCTTGGATGAAGGTTCTCCTGTGCCTTTCTGTAGCTTTCTTGAGTGTAATGTTATTATCCACTGCGGGATATTCTTCAACATGTTCTCTGGATTCAGTGACGCGATCTTCGAGCTCTTGAAGCTCCTCAGTCCAGAAAGGTCTGTAATTCTTCCTGGCACCTCGAGGGATATATTCTTTGGCAGCTTTGAGTATAGTCTGGTAGTGCATTCACTTTCAGGTTCTGATTCTGCTGTTTGTTGTGAATTTATCCTGTGTACTTATCAGTCAGCAAGGCAAATTTCTCCCAGTTAGCCTTCTTGTAGTTCCATCGTGGAAATGAGTTGGCGTCCTGCAGTTTGAAGTTAATGTCCAGAGAGGTCTTCACTGGTATGTGGTCGCTCCTTCCAAGCTGTTTTTTTTACCGTTGTGATGATCTTTTTGAGATGTCACCAGTGGCAAAGGCCAGGTCAGATGTCGTTGTTGTCAGCCATCTACTTGAGAAAAACGTTGGTTATGTCTTCGGGGTTATTTACAAGCTGAAGGTTGTTTTCAGCTTGCCAGTCTTCAACTTCTTCTCCTCTCCTGTCAGCATCTAAGTATCCCCAGTTTTGCGAATGACTATTGAAGTTGCCAATGATGAGGTCAAGGCATAACTCTCTGTCTAGCGGGCAATACATGTTGTAGATGTTCAGCTGTTGAGTGTCTACTGTGTAGCAGACGCCATGGATTTCTGCTTTACTAGTTGTGTTGATGTTGAATTCTTCAGCTGAGGTGGAATTCTTGACAACAATAGCCACTCCGCCTTTGATTCTGCCTTTTCTGTCGAGTCTGAACACCTGGTATCCTCTCATGCTAAAGCGCTGGGTCTCCTACACATGTGCTTCTTGTAGACAGGCACTTTTGATTTGTTCGTGTTGGAGTCTTTCTGGAAGGGGAACCTTCTTATTGTACACTCCCTCTGCATCCCTCTGCAGAATGTTAATATGTTTTGGCGCTGTCTTTTTTGGGTCAGTAGCATTTATCCTCAGTTCTCGTCTGCTGGCCGTACAGGACGAGGTGAGGTGACCTCCGGTAGCTGATTGTGGGCCCCAACAAGGCTGTGGGCGAGATGTTTTGATCGAGTCAGACATCCTAGAAACAGGTTCCGTTGGTACTACACTTCATGGTCACCATTACAACAAAGGTGTCAGAGCACATACATTGACATGGACTCTCTTGCAAGGGCTACTGATCAGTTGAGACATAATCCATGTCCAGAAAGAATGCATGTACTGTTGACATCTGAAATCTTCACACTGGCACAGCAGCGATTCACAGAGTTTTGTTCATCGCTTGGACCAAATGGGTTATCATACATTGGTATTGTGAGTTTTTTGCTGCAATATATACGGTCCACCAGAGAAGCAGATTGGAACTTGCACATTCATTGTTTGCTGGAGATGATGTCATGGTTTGCAGCATATGACAGGATAAATTATGCAAGATACTTGACTGCATATGTTCTACAAATGATTTCACTTCCTGAAAGTCATCCAGACGCACACACACTGATTATCAATGGTGAATTTACAGTGCAAAGATCGACAGGAAATTCATTTGGCCTCATCCCACATGACCGAACCATTGAAGTGAGAGCAAACCGGGACCCAAAATCCCGTGGTAGAATTGTAGGAATCACACTAAATCATGGAACAGTTCTTAAGGGGATGGTACTTAGGGCTGACCGAGGGGAATACTTACGTCTGTACAGGGAAGTGTCAACAACCGAATGCAGCTACAGGTCACAGAACAAAGGATGCTGGGAAAAAATGTCTGCCAGAAGACGAAGCTGCTGTGCGACGCATTGAGATATGCATCACAAACTGGATTAACACCTTTCAAACAGATGCTGAACTATGTCGTGTGGCTTGTGGAAGAAACGCAACAAGTGACATTTCGGCTGACTTGTTGGGAGCACGTGCAAAGGGAGAGGAAACTGTCAGGGTAAACCACACAAGAAGCAGACGTCTGTCTTGAGATTGACCCGTGAACTCTTTGGATGATTCTTGGTAATCAGCCAGAGTAGAAACATATACCAGAGCCATAACTCTTCAAATATTCCTAGGGACCAGTACCCCTACTATTGCAACACCTTGGTCAAGACTGTCAAAGCATCTGTGCTGAAGGAACTGGAGAAGGATGCCAGTGCTGTTGATGTAATACCCTGTGACAACACTTGGATTGTCGGTGCAATGGCAATCCTGTAGGCACTCAAGGTAGACATGACTATGACATACAGGGACTTGGCACGTTTTGTCTTCAACACAATTGTTAGAGATGTTGGAAAGTCACAGGTTGACTGGATTATGGTCACGTATCCCGAAATGTCGATCAAGAATCCGGAGAGAGATCGCCGTACGACGTCTACAGCAGGGTTGCTGACAACAACAGTTAACACAGAGAACCAAAGAATTGACCACCAGTTCAAAAAGTCACTTCGAAGTGCAGCGTTCAAGAAAGAACTATCACAATTTCTTCCGGATACGTGGCAGCAATCCGCGTATTCACCAGAATTGAGTAGGCGGTATCTTTATGTAACCAACGGAGAAAAGTGTCACCTTCTCCAAGTAGCGATGACGGGCAGAAATCATGTGACCATGACACCAGTTCCTAAGCCGCGCTGTAACCATGAAGAAGCAGATAGTCGCCTTCTTCTTCACGTCTCTCATGCGGCCCAACGTGGTTCTAACACAATAGTCCTCAGGTCACCTGATAGCGATGTAGCCATAATAGCAGTTGGAATTAGTCATTACGTTCCAGCTACAATGCTGTTTAACACAGGGACACAACAGCGGAAGAGAAATATAAATATCACTCAAATTGGATCTACCATCGGACCAGACATGTGTGAAGCCCTGATTCTGATTGGCCATCACGCACTTAGTGGTTGTGACTCAACTAGCGCGTTTGTTGGTCACGGTAAACCCAAAGGCTATAAACTGCTATGTGAGCACCGTTCCTTCAGAAATACCATGGCCAAACTTGGCAAATCCTTTGTCGTCGTTAAAGAACTGTTGCAGAAACGTAAAGCGGCAGCGTGCGTCCCGTATGGGCGATCACAAGAGTATGATGTGAACAGATTGCAACATAACAAGTTTGGGTCGAGGACAACCGATCCAGCAAAGTTGCCACCATGCAAGGACGCATATGACCAACACGTCAAGCGTGCTAACTATCAGGCAGCCATTTGGCGGAACTGCTTGACGGCACGACCATCAGTGCCATACCCTCAAGGCAATGGGTGGTCTGTTTACGAAACATTTTGGTACATTTTGGTACACATTGGACGGACAGTCCAACAGCTCTACAGGCAGGACCTGAATGCTTCAGCTGCAAATGTAAGACATATGCTGTGTGTCCTTTGCTCGTGCAAGCTGAGTGGGTTAATATGTACTGGTGTTTGCCGCTGTAACGCCGATGATTGCGTAAATAAATCGATCACAGACATAGGAGTAGACACAATGCTGTCAGAAGGCGACACCGATATGGAGTGACATGTTCTATGATGGTCCGTGAAACTGTTTGTAAGTTGGTGAACATTAATAATATTATGATGTATTTAAATATGTTGTCATCATTACCATACTATTTGCGATTTGTCAAAAAGTCTAATTACATTAACATAATTATGAAGTCAATGCATGCATCTCATAATTACGCTTTTATATGTCAAAAAAGACAAACGTGTTATTAAATACATGTTAGCCAGACATGTAGGTAATCACACTGAAAGTCTTTTACACGAACACACGTGAGCTATTCCCACTCTGACAGGGCTTTGTGTTTTGTTCGATAAGGGTGTAGGGTTACTGAAATGTCTATATAATTGTTCAAACATAAACAATAGCAATTATTCCTTCAGTAAGTTGAAGTAATTGACCATATAAACATAGACACCTGGTCTGTTGACATGCAATTTTATACAAAGCATTATGTTGTAATGCATGTGATTCCGTTTACCGTATGTCGACTAAAAATCTGTGTAATTCATACATTATTATATGGGCGAAAAGTTAAATGTATATGCCTGATTTATGGTAACAAATTGCTTTTCATTACGTTATGACCAACTATATGAAACTATAAGATGATAAACAAATACATGTTTGATTTAGAGCATAGTGTGGGACGATTTGTTATTTCCCGCCATTTTCTTGATTTAGGGGTTAGGGTTACATATAGGATGATATCTTCATTAGTATTTAATATTTCTCGCCAGTCGTTTTTGTAAGTGATAGTGCATGGATATGGGAACATACTTATATGAAAGTATCGGGTCAATATACTAAGGGTATGGGTGGAACAAACGGAAGCACTACGAATATAGATTTTACTGAAACAAGTGAAAAATGTTTACACAAAATGACCGAACGTATTATATTAATGATTGAAGGTTAAACATTTTATGGTACAGTACTGATGTACATTTACATATGTATCTACCCGTGAATTTATAACGATATTCAAGTAAAATTATTTTATTTATGGCATATTTAGTGATTTTAGCTATTTCTGAGAATTGTTGTCAACAACTCGTGATAAACGTTTTTAGTGCTTTAGGCCGAAGGTCCAACGAACTGATGCCATCACTCCGCGTCCGCCGTGCGCCGTGCGCCGTTACCTGCCATATCTCAGAAATCGTTCAGCAATTTGTTCTCTAATTGTGCATCGACGTATCTTAAAGTACTGCCACTATGCACAAGAAATCTGTATTTGATTGAATAAATCTGAGGGCCTCGTGGTTTTTTCTTGTAGAACAGATACCTTAATGTTTGGTTAATGTTTGGAAATTATTAGTTTATAGTTCAATTAAAAAGAAAATATAAAGAATCCTACGTTGGCGGGAGGATGCAACGAAATCCTAAATTTCCAGAACAGCACCAGGACTAACCAGGATATGCATCTATTTTAAGCTTTAAATTCCCACTGAAACATGGGCATATTTTTGAAAACGCTACTGCATCATGTTGCTATAACAATCATTTGTTTCTGAGAATAATGCATTTCAAGCAACTTGAAACTAAAATATGTTTTCAAATAAATATTTTTTTGCCATTAAGTGCTGCAAAAAATTTGCCTACAATTTGATTAAAATAAATACAAAATGTGGAAAACGGTTGTATTGCATGAACGACATGGTGAAGTATAAGCATGTGACGCTAACAACACTTTGTGCCACTGTTTGTCATAATGTGTTAGTCATAATAATATTCTACAACATTTAGATACACTGTCCCTTAATATATTTAGAAAAATGCAGGTATTTCATTGAAGAATGGCTGTGTAAGATACGATGACGTTACTGTTTCAGTGAAGCCACAAGGTGTGACCATAACTGGCCTTGCCCAGTCCATCACAGAGAACACAAAGAAAGAGTTGAAGTGTCGTGTGACTCGAGTGAAACCTGAGGCAGACATCTACTGGAGAAAGGGACCCAAAGGCCCACTAATGCAGGGAACTGTGAATAAATTAAAGAAGTCAGATGGAACCTTTGAAGTCCAGTCGGCCTACACTGCGTCCTTCAGTCGCAATGACCACAACACCAAGTTGTATTGTCTTGTCAATCCACATGGAACTAGTTTCTGGAATAACAACACCAGCGCAACTGTTAGTGTTAACTGTGAGTATTGGGTAGTGACTTTGGGTGTAACAAGATATTGTTGCGGATATATCATACTAACTTCTATCATAACTAACAGCACTTTGTGCAACTCACAAAGAATGACATATTTCACAGATTATGTATCATATTGTTCTAGTAAGGTAAATCATCATTAAAACAAACAGCCTTTTGGGATGAACCACCATGAGTATAATTAAAAATTTGATGATAATGTTCATTATTATGAATAATAGAAAATTGTATTTTGGGTTTCATACAATTAAACATATTAATAAAATTGGACCATAAACTAAGTAACTGTACAATAATAAAATAATACACTTCTGTGATATTCACTAAGTTATATATTCTATTGTATATTTAAGATATTATTGTAATATACTGTAAAATGTGTCACAAAAGTCTCTAATCAGATAATAAATAGAATGTTTTGTTTAGTACCTTTAAAGTACATGCATACCTAATAATTTGGTATAAGTTAAATGTACAAGATCCTTGCAAAAATAATTATGTTAACCTAATGAAACTGTAATAATTACATTTAAACATAGTCATTATTCAAAATGATCATGGGAGTTTATAATAATATGTGTACTAAATTATTAGAAAGTAAAGCATAATACATTTGCTTAACCATGTACTAAAACTGTTTCAGACCCACCCAGCACCGAAGTTAAACAGACTAGTTCTGACAATCCAAAAGATGGGAGTTCAGTAACACTGACCTGTGACATCACAGCCGGCAATCCCACGACCAATATCAAAGTGACATGGAAGAAAGGAAGCACAAAAATACCATCTTCTAGTCCCTACCAACTAAGTGGCAGAAACTTGACAATAAGTCCACTTGACCATTCCCGGGATGACGGCGACTACTCGTGTGCTGCAGAGAATGCTGTAGGACCTGGACCCTCCAGTGCAACATTTGCACTTCTGGTTAACTGTGAGTACTGTTTTATTTCACAACATGCACAGATGTGAAAAAGGAGTAACACATTTGTTTATAAAATAGCAAAAATTCATCTTAACATATATTGTTCCAGACATACTCTGTTGCATTAATGTTCTGAATATAAATATACTAGCCAAGAAAGAAACAAGTTTCTGTTATAAGTGCTATAATTTAATTATATAGACATAATTTTTATTATCGGTAGTGTGTGCATGTGAGATATATGGCCGGACGTGCCATCTGACCACAATGGAAGTCTGGATTCTGCTTTGCAGTGACCTCATGAGTCTCTGTAATCGACAATGATGCATCACTCTTCTTCAATCAGAGTTACTGTACACTGTTGGATGTTGGCCAGTTCTCTATGAGAAATGTGGAGCTAATGGCAATACATATATATATATATATATATATATATATATATATCATGAAAGATAATACTGTCTAGTTGTAGTTGTTTCCAGCACTCTGCAACTTCTACTATTAATTGACTAGTCAGTATATATATATATATATATATATATATGCATATATTTATATGTATATGTATATGTATATATATATATATATATATGTATATATATATATATATATATACACTGACTAGTCAATTAATAGAAGTTACAGAGTGCTGGAAACAACTAGAACTATACAGTGTTATCTTTCACGAGAACTGCATCTTGAGACCAGAGAGGATAGGGGCCATTTGGTCTCAGCCCATAGACGTTCATAATATAATAATATTCTTCCATGATGTCTATATGCTCAGGAACCTGAGCTCAGATATGCAACAAAACAAAAATCGTTAATTATAATCACAGCCTTTGTTGCATGGAAGATGTCATGTTATTCAGCAAAGCCTTGAATTGTTTTGGCTTCTCTTACCGCTACTTGCTTTTAATGTTACATATCTTCTGTTGGGTCTGAGCTTTGATGTGTTTGTGTTCCTTCCATTTATGTTGAGGAGTGATGTCACTCTGCCATATGTAGAAGGTTTTTCTCTTGCATTACAGGAAGTCTTGAAGCTCCATATTATTCTCTTCAAACCAGTCTAAATGCTTGCTTGATGAAACATACATATGGTACACATGTATACAACATGCATAGAAACATACATACATACATCATGCACCTAGAAACACACATACCCTCTCACATACAACATGCACCTAGAAACACACAGACAGTCTCATATACAACATGCACCTAGAAACACACATACAGTCTCACATACAACATGCACATAGAAACACACAGACAGTCTCACATACAACATGCACATAGAAACAGATAGAGAGTCTCACATACAACATGCACACAGAAACACACAGACAGGCTCACATACAACATGCACATAGAAACAGACAGACAGTCTCACATACAACATGCACGTAGAAACACACAGACAGTCTCACATAAAACATACGCATAGAAACAGACAGAGAGTCTCACATACAACATGCACATAGAAACAGACAGACAGTCTCACATAAAACATGCCCATAGAAACAGACAGACAGTCTCACATAAAACATGTGCAGAGAAACAGATGATGCTAAAACCAAAATCTAACTTAATCTATCTTTGCAAAAAGTATTTTAAGTTGGATACGAAAAACATTATGGCGAAATGGTGCTGGCACATTATTGTATCATATCTCATTCTGTTTGCGATTGAATATTCAGTATCAGGTTATAAATAGTGAAATGAGAGCACTCAAAAGCAGCGGTTTGCGTGTTTTGACCATTTTGCACAAATACAGTTTTGTTGTTGCTATGCCTGATAATATATTAAAGTTAAACTCATACCTAAATGTCTAAACATGAAAGTATTGCTGACCTGTTGATACAGTGGACTGGAAGTTTTGATTTTGTGTGGAACTAATATTTGAATAATTAGTATGGAGGTCTTGATTCCCTCCCCTTTAGTTCTCTTTGTAGTTAATGTGGAAAGGGTTGTTTATTTGCGAACAGTAAATATCAAAAACTGTGAATGGTACATAAGTATATTAGATATACAATCAACAGTAACAGCCACACAATAAGTTACTGTACAATCATCTTTCGTTAGTATTTATAGGAACACTTGACACACCATGCATAGGACAATATTTTTGATGCATTGTAACTTAGAAGTTTTGTTGATTATCAGTGGTTGTTACAATAATATACCCATTACATTACAAATCCCACTGTTGTTCCTAAATCACCAGATGACGTGGAGTTTTTGGAATCACCTCTAGTAGCTGTTGTTGATATCGTCATTGGCTCTCATTGTCCATTTTATGTAGAATTTCTTGTCAGAGGATGGTGTTAGTATTTAAATACGTTTGTCCATATATTTGTAGTATATTTAAAGTCATAATGTCAGTTTTATATATGTCAGTATGTCTGTGTCAGTTTGACAACAACATTAATCAACAAATCAGGTTCATTTTCTAAATTAGTCAGACCAGTAACTTAAGCTAATGTAGAGTTAATGTTTAATTGAACTGTTGAGAAAAGATAGCTAGAACAATTACACCATACAAAGGATCTTCATATACAAAACCACAACTTACCAGTATCTGTAGCTGAAAAACCAAGAATTATACCCAACGAGGGACCTGCTTTATCATAGATGTGTTAGTTAATCATTGTAGTCTTTGAATACCCCGAGTGCATTCTAAGTTGCACATGATGTTGCAGTTGCAAACTGATTATCAAACCAAATGTGATCGTGCCATTGATGTATTGTTACCATTTATTTCAGATGTACCTGTGTGAATTGAGCTTAGCACTGGTATTCTCAATAAAGAACAATAACACTTAGCCAATTCCTTCTGAACCTGGTTGAGTTGCCAACACACGTTGGGGCATATAATTTGTTGGATTTGCAATAAAAACGTGAATTTGTATAATGCCATATTGTTCTGCATGTGGATGTATCAGTACTACTGTGAACAATTTCTTTGAACTTCTTTGAACAGATCTGAAGTCAAACAGTAGACTCACAACGTTTCATAGATACACTGGTTGGAAACAGTCGCAGTATACTTTGGCTCAATTTGAAGAAGTTATAATATTATTACCAGTTAATGGGACAAGATCCGGTGAAATGTCAAAGACGTAAGGTTTTGAAGCTGGGAGCAGTGTCGACAGTATTTTTAATCACGATATATGGTGACGGGTTCAAGTCATATTTCATTTTGGTGAACTTTACCAAGGCCTTCTCATTCAAACCAAATACTAATACACAAACGTCCGTATACTGGAAAGTAATTCCCACACACTCTGATAACACTGTTGAACAAAACCATTGGCTTGTATAGTGTTGCAAGCTGGTTGGATGTGAACAAATGTTTTATAGATCTAAAATTATGGATTTACTGTACATAATAAATTATTATATGGATAGGCTTAATGCAAATAGGATATACTTATGACTGCCATGCCCATGTACTAATTACATATATTATGCCAAGTTCAGCAAGCCAGTCGGAAAATGGTATCAAGTATACTATTCTGTGAAACAGCTTAGTAGGTTGGAACCAGTTTAATCATATTGATTATCACCAGGTCACGCAGTACATGACTAATATATACATTTTTGTCAATATGAGCTCTACTGTCTAGTGGTGGTTCAGATATTCCCAGCTGACAAGTACGAGCATCTGACACGAACACATCACTGCGCCCACTCCAGTTCCTGATCTACTTTCAATTATGTACACAGGTAACGTTTCAATGTGAACATAGTTGTACTTTCGTTGTAGATAAGCCGATCGTGTCTGTGGAGACACCAGACCCAGTGGTAGAAGGACATTCAGTGACCATTACCTGTCGGTCACAAGCTAGACCAGCTGTGAACAAAGTCACATGGAAGAAAGGTCAAGATGTCATCATAGTAACCACTGATAACAGATACACTGGAGGGACTGTCCAGAATCCTTCACTGACTATTAAAAATGCCACTAGGAGAGACGCAGGAAAGTACACTTGTCAACCGGTCAATGACGTTGGACGTGATAGCAAAACAATGACACTTCAAGTGTATTGTAAGTACATTGATGATAGTATATATATATATATATATATATATATATGAGCTGTTTGTGGAAGTATATCTTACTTTGTAGGCATGTGTGAAATAAAAAATAGTACTGACATTCTGATTTATGTCATAGTATAGAGCTTGCCTATGAGACAGCAGACTGTGTGATATACATGGTATTTGAGTTTTGTTTCGCGGCAGTTGATATTATGGCACAATACGCATGCTCTTTACGTTATGTTCTCATCAAAGCCGAATTAATGAAAAACGCAAAAACTGCTACTGAAGTGGCACAGCATCTCATCAAAGTCACAAATATTTTGAGACAAAAAAGACCAGTAACATTCGCATTTGGTGAACTTCAGATAAACCCTATGGTCAAGCAACCGTGACGCCAACAAGTGTGACAGTGGCCGTAGGAGGACATGTGTCTTTAACCTGCCACTCACCCACTGAGTCTGGCAACCCAACACCTACCTGGTTTGTTTGGAGCAGAGAGAACAGTGACTTCAGCAGCACCACAACTGTACTAACTCTGACACCTTCAGGAGTGGGCGAATCTGGCAATTACAGGTGTAATGCTGGCAACTGGCTTGGACAGAGTGCCTACTCGGACTGGATCACTGTTACAGTGCAAGGTGAGTAAATGAGTGAATAATTATGAGGCGGAATGATATGAATGATTGTCCATTTACAAGAACAGTTGCATGTTATAACATTACATTTGCTGCAAGTCATAGTGTTGCTGTGTGGCGTGTATACTGTAGTAGTCAGGGATGTTAGGGATTTTGTGGTTCAGATTCTTCCAAAAGCCATATTGGCGAAATCCAATATGCCGCCACCCGGGTTAGACAGTGAAAGATCAGCAGTTACTACTAAACAATTGTACACAGATTATTCAGGAACAATTTTTATTAAAATACTTCGGAGATGACATCTGCTGACAAAGTGCTATAATTATGCCGCTACGCCGCTATGTTCGTTTAAATGTTCAAAATACAATACAAGGACTGCTTTACCAGCAATATACCAATGATTAACAATGATTACTATTACTACCTATACGTTCTGGCTTGCGCTCTATGATGCCTGCAATAAGTACTACTGGTCATCACCTCCCTCGTTAATAGTGCACCCGCCTTCGCATTTGCAGAGGGTCGTGCATCGGATACCAGCGCGGTTGCATTTCCCGTGGATGTCTTGATGCAACCGCAGTGCAAGAGAATGGCACATGCCAGTGAAGCGTCGCTGAGAGTGGTATATAGTGGTTGTCATGTACTGGTGCCATCTTTGTGCCAGCCCCATGCACTCACTGAAGTCGGGGATTTTCTGCTGGACCGAGGTGGCCTGACTCCAGTAGAAAATCGCCTGTAGTAACGCTCGCTTCACATGCTGGAACAGAGCGGCTTGGGTAGGTGGGATGTTTTCCAGCGATCTCCTTCCAGTGGTGAAGAGGCGATGCCTGGCCTCATTGACACCGGCTGCGCCACACCCCTTGCTGTACATGAGTATGATGAAGTGATCGATCCGCTGGATATGCACGGACTCGAGACTGAATATGTCAGGGTCGTGTATGAGCGCCATTAGTGTGTTGGTGAGGTCCGGTATGCTGGTCCAGGCTGCCCAGGTGGTCGTCTTGCTACATCCAAAAAACTGTGAAGTCATATCGCACCTTGTTAGGCTGTGGCAGAGGGGTAGGACTTTATCTTACCGAGATCTGACACAACTGGAGTAAGAGGAAAAGTTGCGTGACTAACGTCATGTTCTGCCTCTGTACACCACTGTCCTTCCTGCCTTTTTTTCTTGGGCTATGGACTGGAATGTCACGGTACTTTTCTCCGTTACCGAAGCCCACCCAGAGCTCCGATAGGCCGAGGGTCTCAAAACCCGGACTGCCAGAATCACGACATCGCTGTCCACCGTGCGAACATAGGCTGTTGAATGACCCTGCTCTGCAGCTTGTGCCAGATGCAGGAGGATCCTGGTGTCCGCCTCATAATGGTTGCACGGCTGAACTATTGCGAGGTCACAACGCCTGTTGGAGAGCACGGTCTCGAAGTGGGTACTCAGGAGGAGCTTTCCGCCCATGTCAGTCTTGGAGATCTGTGTGCTGAAGAATGACAACAGCTCCTTTTTATTCTCCTCTTTATATAGGAAGCCGCTGTTCCATTCACGCTTCGGGATTGGAGTGCTGCCATCACCGACCCTTGTCCGTGGCCCATTCCCACGTCGTTGCTGCGTGACAGCTTTGAGGTTATTTTCGTCGGGGTAATTATCCCATACGGCGTTGGTGCGTTGGGTATCACACTTCATTTGGGCCTCCAGAAATGGTACGATGTGGAGTGTCACGTACTCGCTGAATGTATTTGCTGTTGTGGATCACTGCCGCCATATCCAACACCATGAGCGTGACTTGTTTGGCAGCAGCTGCGCGGCCAGTGGGTGCAATGAGGCATTGAAGAATGTCGGACTTCGTCCCAAATCGCAGCGACCCTCGATCCGCCAAGCTCGGTGGCTCCCTCTGATTTTCGAACCGAAAGAAGTCCGTCATGTCGGCATCGGACGCGACTGGAGTGAGAGGAAAAGTTGCGTGACTAAGGTCATGTTCTGCCTCTGTACACCAAAAACTGTACACCAAAAAGTAAAGAATTTTTTCAAATATAATTATGATGATTACTGTACCTCCAATAACAATTGCTAATCCATGATGACTTTTTGCGTGACATTGAGGGGTGACCTTGTCCTCACATTGTCAAAATAAGATCAAAATCTGATTCCCCGACCCCGAAAACCCCTAAAAAGTGGTATTATTCCTGATTCTAGCCCTTTTGGTTTTTAAATTACGATTGACCTCTAACCCGGGTGGCGGCCATATTGGGTTTCCAGGGGGGCGCCCATCTTGGCGCCCATCAAAAATCTAAAAAGTATGGTATGGACGACATGTGGGCCAAATTTGGTGCTTTTTTGAAGAATATAAACCAAACAATCCCTATAATGCCCTAACATCCCTAATTGTAGTGTATGTTTTGATGATTGTGGCTATGCGATCAATATTGTTGCAATGTGACATAAAGCTCTGAGTGGCCGTGATTTGTTATGTTGTATTTTCATTTATTACAGTTCCACCTGAAATGCCTACACATTTCACCATACTCAACAACTCAACATCGGTCGCCCTTACCCTCCAATGGCACCCTGGATTCAGTGACAATTACCCTCCGCAGGTATTCACCATACAGTACACGGCAGTTAACCAGCAGAACTTGTTTTATGGGAGGATAGTCACTGATGATGGGAGCAAACAGCAGCAAGTGACCATTGTTGGGCTGGAGCATGAAACTATGTACAAGTTCACGTTGTTTGCACGCAGCAACGACACGGATGTCATCAGAAGTGGTGTAACTACAGCGTCAGGCCGGACAACAGGTAGGACCGTAGGACGTGGATAAAGATCGATAAAAGACAATGGTCATTACTGTACCTCATAGACAAAGTGGAAGACATAATGACCTCACTATGTTTTATTGTCACAGCCATCAATATCTTGGATTTTGAAATACGGTAAAACCTATCATAACAGTCACCGTCTGGTCTGCGCAATATTATCGTCTTAGGCAGGTTACCGTTATGGAGATTAACATGAGTTGGATACACACTAGGTGGTGCCACACTATTATGAATGGTTACGTTGACGTTCGCTAGTTGGTACTGTCGCGAACGATAACAATAGTAGTACACTACGCAACTTGCTATATTTAATATTTATCCAACATAAAGTGAATTAATAATTTCCCAGGAATAATACGTCATATTCAAATGCGAAGTGCCGTCGGTTATACACGAAAAGATATATCTTCACCGCTATTAGTAAAGGTCATGGACGTCCTTGTCGCAAGTGAAGTCGCTTCAAAATATAATGTTTGTATTCCTTGCAGTGTGTACACGGGACGATCAAATTGTAGTCGAGTCACACGTGACGTCGTCAGGTCGTTGCGGCGACTTTACAAAGCTTCCTTTACACTCTCCAGCTAGGCCGAACAGCCTTAGGTAAAATATTCCAACGGAGCCTACCACCATCACCATCTTCATTGTGCAGCCGGAGTATCCCGTGGTTGGGCGAAGGCCTCAGCATGTCGTTTCCAAATATGCCTGTCTTGTGCTATCCTCTGCCAGATGGTGCCCTTTCAGTACTCATCTAGTTCGTCACTCCACCGTCTCGCCGGTCTTCCTCTAGATCGTTTACCTTCGTAAGGTCTTCAGGTTGTAATATTCGATGTCCATCGGTTATCTCGTAGTCTGCAGATGTGCCCTGCCCATGTCCACTTCTGTCTTCTGATTTGTTCTATCAAGTCTATGACCTTTGTCTTCTAACTTACCCAGATGTTTGTTTTTCTCTCCCGATATGTGATGTTTAACATACCCCTTTCCATCTTGTTTGTGCGGCTGCTAGCTTGTTCTTTGCCAAGATGGTGATTGCCCATGTTTCCGCACTGTATGTCATCGTTGGAAGTACGTATCAAGCAGGTTCCAAAGTTACCCTAGAAGATGTCGCGGTGTTTGGCGAATCTCCTTGTCTTGGGTTTTTTCTCAGATATTGTATCGCTGTCCCACATAGACGTAGCTTTCAACGTTCTCTATCTGCGTCGTGTTAATATATATTGGTATGTAATTTTATAGCATCACTTTTGTGTTCGAGATGTTCATCTTGAGACCTTGTTTTTCACTTTCATCAGCTAGCTCCTGCAGCATGTTTTGTAGTTCTTGCGGTGTAGTAGCGCATATGAGTATGTCGTCGGCGAAGCGAAGATGGCAGGTCAGTCTTCGGGATATGGGCGGGATATTATATTATCGGCCCTTCTGTTTCAGTTGGTTTACGACGTGTATGTGGTCTGTTGTTGAGTACCTGCTTTTGAATCCTGCTTGCTCTCGTGGTTGGTTTTCGTCCAGTGTCTTCTCTAGTCTATTCGTTAGTATATTTGTGAGTAGTTTGTAGATGTTTGATAACAGACATATAGGTCTGTAGTTCTTTAACTCTTTCTTATTTCCCTTCTTGAAGATTATCACCATCTTTGCGTTCTTCCAAGCGGTGGGTATTCGTCTTTCTGATAAGCATTTAGTATACAGCTTAGCCAGTGTCTTCGAGATGATATCTTCTCCTGCTTTTAATGTTTGAATGTTTACATGGTCGTTGCCTGATGTCTTCCCATTCTTCATATCTCTTAGCGCAGCTTCCACTTCACATGGTGTTAACTCTGGTAGCTCTTTCGAGTCGGTGTGAATTGTAGTAGTCTGTTCACTGTTATATAGCTCGGTGTAGAATCCCTCTATTCGTTCCATGATCATATTTTGGTCTTGTATTTCTCTACCCTGCTTGTCTAGAAGTGTGATCAGTCTGTCTCGGCCTAGTGCCTGTTTTCTTCTTGCTTTCTTCAGGCTCTTTGATTACATAATCGTTTCTCGTATGATCTCTTGTTTGTACTTTCTGATGACCTTCTTCGCTTTCTTTTTGATGGTCTTGCATATTTCTGCGTACTCTATTTGTTTTTACGATCGCCGTTATCCACCATTTCTCGTCGGTTCTTCATTAGTGCTAGTGTCGGTGATGATATTCTCGTCACTACATGCATGTTGATTGCTTTGGCTACACTTGTTACACTTAGTTGGATCATCTCAGTGATGTTTTCGCTCATGGTGTCGATGTCATCTAGTTGCTGTAATGTCTCGAATCGATTTCGCAGTTCAAGTTGGAATTCACCCTGCTTTCTTCTAGATCATGGTATTCATGATTTTGTACTTTCTTGATGTTGCCCATTCTACCCAGGTGTCGCCTCTTTCGTTTCTCATACCTAGGCCAAATTTGCCTGTTGCCGTTTCCGAAATGTTTGTTCGTTTCCCTCCTTGCGCATTAAAGTCTCCCATCACTATCGTGTAGTGGGTTGGCTTTTCTAAAGTCTCATCCATGTCGTTGTAGAAGTTGTCCGTGTCATCTTCTGAGTATGATGTTGTTGGTGCATATAGTTGTACTATCTTCTGCTTGTAGAGCTTTGTTATGCATAGAACAAGTTCTGCTACTCTGTGGCTGATGCTGTTAATCATCACTATATTGTCTTTCCATTTCTTGTTTACGAGAAAGCCTACTCCAGCTTGGCCGATGTTCGCTGTGGAATGGTATAGTAGATGGCCGCTTTGTAAGGTAGTGAAGCATTCCTCTCTTCTTCTGACTTCTCCGATCCCGATCACGTCCCATACCAACTTGGTTTCCCTAAGTTCTTCCTCCATGTCTTGTATCTGTTCATCTCTTAGTAGTGTTCTTAAGTTATATTTTGCTATCTTCTGTCTACTTACTTTCTTTCGGCGGCTCTTGTTGACACATATATTCTTAGCACCCCCTGCACGCAGGCCTAGTTGACCCGAACCGCCTCCTTGGTCATAGATTCTTTCGATGCTGCTGGGGACTGGGAGCCTTGGCTTCATTGTACTATGCATGCTGGTGTTGTTGGCCTACCCTTCCACGCTGGCCGGTGCGGGTTGGAAGGGGGAGACGTAGGATGAACGAAATTGCCCAAGTTTCGACATAGCAGCCGAACCAGTACCGAACCATTGCTCAGCCGGTGTCGGGATTTGAACCCCGGTCCCTCCAGTAGAGAGTTCGGTACTCTAACCACTCGGCCACTGCGCCCCACTGGAGCCTACCATATATGTGTTTATATGCTCGTGTGTTGTCTGAGCTCATTTTGGACATCAAAGCTCATTCTGCTACCGTTTCATGGAGGCATTGCAAAGGATGCCATTGTCGCCGCAACGAGCTGATGAACCCCGGTCCCTCCAGTCGAGAGTCCGGTACTCTAACCACTCGGCCACTGCGCCCCACTGGAGCCTACCATATATGTGTTTATATGCTCATGTGTTGTCTGAGCTCATTTTGGACATCAAAGCTCATTCTGCTACCGTTTTCTGGAGGCAGTGCAAAGGAAGCCATTGTCGCCGCAACGAGCTGATGACGCAAATTTTGACTCGATTGCAATTTGACTGTCCCTTGTACACTGTCCCATGAAAATGTTATTATGGGGAAATAATGAATTCACTTAGAGCTGCCTACAAGCGGCAGGATGACTATAAATTGTTCGATCCAAATTAACTAACCGTTGTACACAATGACAAGGTTACCGTTATGGACAGGTAGTTGGTAATGCATACTATTAGGAAGTAATTCGGGACTTTCAAAAGTGATCATTACATACAGCTCATACAGTTTACCGCTGTAGTAGACAGGTGGCTGCTAAGGCAGGTTTTACTGCATATTGCGTTATATTGTTACATATTTGACAAAATACATCAGCATTGGATTGATATATATAAACGTGGGTTCATAATGACTTGGACGTTATAAAATATAACTGCTGATAGTGATTTCGAATAACGCCATATGTAGCCTGATGGTGTAAATATATTATTGTTTATCAATAAGAAACAAAACGCAATTGCAAGTTGACATTTGTGTGTGCAGTTAATAAACAATTGCATAATTATAGCGATTTTTGTTGACCACATATATTATTTAATGCAGCATCACCAGAAATCGAAATAGAAGCAACTGACCTCCAGGTGGATCACATGACTGTCACATGGTCAGATAAAAGACACAGTTCCCGACGTAAAAGATCCACTTATACAGTTGTGTCAGTTGTTGTTCACTACAAACGGGACGGTGGAGAGGAGAGCCGTTTTCCACCAGAGGGCAGTGTCGATGCCAAACAACAGACGGCAGTCATCTCTGGACAGTTTGATACCGAATCAACTTATCAGGTTTGGCTGAAAGTGTACGAAGGTCAGCTGATGTTTCCGTCCAGGATAGGACAACGCGTTGAAGCTACCTCTAAAACAGAGAAAGGTGCAGAACCCCTATTACTAATTATTTGAAAGAAAGGTACAGAACCCCTATAACTAATTATTTAAAATAAACAATATTAAGAAGCATATATATCTACTCAAAGAGGAGAAGTATGGCGTTTATACAAATAAGTAATAAACATATCGACAGTAAATGATGTAACAACGATGGGCGCTGTTCTGTAGCTGCGCTCAAAAGGTGCCAAAAAGTTACTTTCAGCACAAAATCAACACGTATTATTTGGAAGATGCGTTATCACCCTACGTCCACTTGAGTCCCATAACCTGATGATGACGTTTGCGCATACCTACTCATGATGTCATGATCATCGTTTATCATTTCTGGATTAACTATGTTTGTGATTTCTTGGAGATTTGTTTCTGGTTAAGGACACTATATGTTGTCCAAGAAAACTGGTTTGCCATCTTGTATGTTGATAGTTTTATGAATGAAAATCTGTAGAGCCATTGTTTCGTCGAATTAGGTATGTAATAGAATTGTATGAAACTAACTTACTTATGGTTATTTTTACAAATGTGGAGCATGTTTGTATGTTACTCATGTTGTAGGATGCAGTTGCAGCACAATCACAATTTTTGCAGCCGTTTTGGGCAGCATCCTTGTTGTCTGCATAGTTGGACTGGTGTTTGGCTTCATTTGGAGAATAAGACAGCAGTTACGTTGCAAAGGTACAATGTCTTCCATATTCGAAAATGCATTTGTTTTTAAGTCTAACATTATTAGTTTCCATGCCTAATCAAATATGTATGACACACATACAACATTATTTGATACACTTGGTAAATTGAATTAATTGAATTATAATCCTACGTTGTATTTTGTTCTAACCATATAACTCAAGGATACGTGTTTTTAACAACTAGAGACATCTACTAAGAAGCAGTTGTGGTACTGTGGAGTAAGCCTTCCTAGAATGTTTGTGCTGAGTGGGTGTTGGTGGTATCTCACCTAATTGTATCGATGAGTTTATCTTTATTGAGAACATATTACTTATCTCTTGTTGTTGCTGTTTCAGAAGGTCCTGATCAAACGAGGTATGTTTTCTGTGTTTTTACTTTTATATCTCGTGATAACCATGGAAACAATGGTCAGTTATTATTAGTAAACAACAAAACACACAATCTGCTCTCTCTCTCTCTCTCTCTCTCTCTCTCTCTCTCTCTCACTCTCTCTCTCTCTTTCTCTCTCTCTCTCTTTCTCTCTCTCTCTCTCTCATTTAATATAATTATAAACGTAAAAGTATAAAATATATATGTTTATTCTATTCACACGATATAAACCTGAGGGAATAAAATATTGCAGACAGAAATGACACAATGCATTTAGAATAGAACCTGCTAACAATGAATATAGTGAATATTATTAAGGTTTCACATTATTGTCATGTAAAAAGACTTGTTAATAGTATGATGTTGATGAAACTATTTCAGTCATAATCGTTCATTTTTAATTGCAGAAATACAAGAAACCGACACCCACCACTTGAGATGTCTGCCAACATTCAGTCATCAGCGGAAGTTGTTGACGACACCAAACAATATCAAGAACTGAGTGATCGTACAACGATAGACGCTTCAGCGTACCGGGGTAGGTGAATAATTATTAATTAAACATTATCAATTTTGTGCAGTTTAAGCGTAACTTCTAATCACACCGTAACATTATTGTACTGCTTATATGCAATTGGGCTTTTCGTTTCAAATTAACCATATCAATGGCAATACATACCAATAAATAGCATGATACAACTGTTTAATTTATTTCTACATAACGTTGGTAATATAGATCACACGTGCGTACCTATACAGGATCAAGATGGTCAGGAAAATAACGTTTTTGAGACAGCGTCTTAATTTATATTGGCTGAAGAAACACATCATAAAATATACGGATAGTGCAAAGTTATTTTTCCTTTGGGAAGAAGCGGCCAACATAATGACTAGAACGAGAATACCTTCCGCATACGTATTACTGTGTCTTAACTGTCCCACTAGGTGGGGGTAGTCTGTTGACGTCCATAAAAGTAAAATGGCAAACTGTTGGTCATCTAAAACAAATATGAAGTACTACTGTTTGTTTATATTCGAAGGTATTTAAAGCCGTAATTAATAGCTGTTCATTCATTGGTATTCGTTGTTCACATACTTGAAGGAACCTACGCCCGAATCGACGAACCAGAAGGACTACAACAACCTGTTTCAGGAGCAGCATATGAAAACATAGACGCCATTACTCACCAGAAATGCACCTATGTCAACGTACGTATTCCACATAAATCACCTAATTATATCTGCTTCAGAACCACAATGTTGTTAGCACAAGAATTATGAATGTTTCAGTGGTTTTCCGTTGCAAACTCTGGATCCATCTTTGGAACTTTTAAACATTACCTTAGCCCTGAAATTGTTGGAATTATCAATATGCATCACAAAATTTGTATTTGGAAAGGGAAATATAGAATTATAACTAACTAGTATTTCTAGATTCTTCAAATTAACACAAAACAAGTTATCAACTTAGTAAATGATATTACAAACGGAAGGGTTTGGTATCATTAACTGATGTGTATTTTCTTGCAGACGCCATTGAACAATGGTGATGCTGGGGAGTATGCTGAAGTGACTTAAGAGATGCTGCGATGCCACAGACAGCCAATGTGTCATCATTTTCCCGTCAAATTGAGCACTGCCAGATGTTAGTAACTGATATGTGTAAGAACAGTCTCACTCATCAGATTATGCATCAATGCAATGAGCTGTTTCCTCAATTGATCACGGACAACAGACAATGTATCTCCCAATTGCTACACTACTAACACATTGTATTAATTACATGTATACTTTTATGTGTGTTCAATGCCTACCATATGGGTTGTACACCACTTGTGTATTTCGCAACATACCGTTTACGGCATTTCACTTCTGAGCATCGTTGGCAAGTTGTTTGTTCTTGTCATTCTGAACAGACTCCACTTGCTGACAGAGTCTACCCCGAATCCCAATGTGGCTTCAGAGCAAATAGCACAACTACTGATATTATATTTTCGTTTCGACAGTTACAGGAGAAATGCAGGGAACAGAAGAAGTCACGGTACATTGCCTTCATTGATCTTACCAAGGCCTTCTACCTTGTGAGTAAGGATGTTTTGTTCAAAATCTTACCGAAGATAGGACGTCCCCTAATCTATGCAGTTTAATCAGGTCATTCCACGATGATATGAGAGGTACAATCATGCACGACGGTTCTATTTTTAACGTTCGCAGTTGCGTCAAACAGTAATGCGTCCTCGCCCCAACCATCTTTGGAACAATATTTTTGGTGGCAGTTAGTCTTGGACACAGTACTCCAGTCAGGAGCATCGACTGAAATCATTTCACATGCGCTGCCTGCGGCGCATCCTCGGGATCTCCTGAAAGAACCGTGTACCCAACTCTCACGCGCGAAGTACGTGAACCTGGTGACCCTGCACAGGCAACGCCACCTCCGCTG
>CM034540.1:20137568-20162562 GCA_020002185.1 Paraescarpia echinospica
AAATCTCACGCGATAACACGTCTATTTGCTTTGCTTTGCTTTGCTTCTGAAGCAAATCTCACGCGATAACACGTCTATTTGCTTTGCTTTGCTTTGCTTCTGAAGCAAATCTCACGCGCTAACACGTCTATTTGCTTTGCTTTGCTTTGATAACCCGTCTATTTGCTTTGCTTTGCTTCTGAAGCAAATCTCACGCGATAGCTCGTCTATTGTGGTGGAATCTCACGCGATAACCCGTCTATTGTGGTGTATCTCGTCCATAGTCTCGTCTCTTGTCTCGTCGTAGTCTCGTGACATATCTCGGTCATAGTCTCGTCTCTTGTCTCGTCGGTACTCTCGTGTGACGTGTCATCCGAAGTCTCGTGTGATGTGACATCCGTAGTCTCGTGACATATCTCGGTCATAGTCTCGTCTCTTGTCTCGTCGGTACTCTCGTGTGATGTAGCATCCGTAGTCTCGTGACATATCTCAGTCATAGTCTCGTGTGATGTGTCATCCGTAGTCTCGTGACATATCTCGGCCATAGTCTCGTGTGATGTGTCTAGTTCATCTAAGTTCAATTCGTGACACGTGTTGGTCAAAGCATAGTGTTTCGTTTGTACAACTAGTTGATCTGAGTTCAATTTGTGCGGCGTAATCGGTTAAGTTTCTGTTTCGTTTGCGCAACTAGTTGGTCTGAGTTCAATTCGTGCCGTGTGTTGGTCAAAGCATAGTGTTTCGTTTGTACAACTCGTGTCTCGTCGGTACTCTCGTATGACGTGTCATCCGAAGTCTCGTGCCATATCTCGGACATAGTCTCGTCTCTTGTCTCGTCGGTACTCTCGTATGACGTGTCATCCGAAGTCTCGTGCCATATCTCGGACATAGTCTCGTCTCTTGTCTCGTCGGTACTCTCGTGTGATGTGTCATCCGTAATCTCGTGACATATCTCGGTCATAGTCTCGTCTCTTGTCTCGACGGTATTCTCGTGTGATATCTCGTCCGTAATCTCGTGTGATGTGTCATCCGTAGTCTCGTGTGATGTGTCATCCGTAGTCTCGTGACATATCTCGGTCATAGTCTCGTCTCTTGGCTCGTCGGTACTCTCGTGTGACGTGTCATCCGAAGTCTCGTGCCATATCTCGGTCATAGTCTCGTGTGATGTGTCATCCGTAGTCTCGTGACATATCTCGGTCATAGTCTCGTCTCTTGTCTCGTCGGTACTCTCGTGTGACGTGTCATCCGAAGTCTCGTGACGTATCTCGGTCATAGTCTCGTCTCTTGTCTCGTCGGTACTCTCGTGTGCCGTGTCATCCGTAGTCTCGTGTGATGTGTCATCCGTAGTCTCGTGATGTATCTCGGTCATAGTCTCGTCTCTTGTCTCGTCGGTACTCTCGTGTGATGTGTCATCCGTAGTCTCGTGTGATGTGTCATCCGTAGTTTCGTTCAGCGTGTTGGTGAAAGCATAGTGTTTCGTTTGCGTGACTAGATGATCTGAGTTCAATTTGTGACACGTGTTGGTCAAAGTGTAGTGTTTCGTTTGCGTAACTAGTTGATCTGAGTTCAATTTGTGTAGCGTAATCGGTTAAGTTTCTGTTTCGTTTACGTAACTAGTTGGTCTGAGTTCAATTCGTGCAGTGTAATCGGTTAAGTTTCTGTTTCGTTTACGCAACTAGTTGGTCTGAGTTTAATTTGTGCAGCGTAATCGGTTAAGTTTCTGTTTCGTTTACGCAACTAGTTGGTCTGAGTTCAATGTTCGATTCGTTCAGCGTGTTGGTCAAAGCATAGTGTTTCGTTTGTGTAACTAGTTGATCTGAGTTCAATTTGTGACACGTGTTGGTCAAAGAATAGTGTTTCGTTTGTCCAACTAGTTGGTCTGAGTTCAATTCGTGCAGTGTAATCGGTTAAGTTTCTGTTTCGTTTACGCAACTAGTTGGTCTGAGTCCGATTCGTGACACGTGTTGGTCAAAGCATAGTGTTTCGTTTGTACAACTCGTGCCTCGTCGGTATTCTCGTGTGATGTGTCATCCGTTGTCTCGTGTGATGTGCCATCCGTAGTCTCGTGACGTATCTCGGTCATAGTCTCGTCTCTTGTCTCGTCGGTACTCTCGTGTGACGTGTCATAGTCTCGTGTGATGTATCTAGTTGATCTAAGTTCAATTCGTGACACGTGTTGGTCAAAGCATAGTGTTTCGTTTGCACCACTAGTTGGTCTGATTACATTAACTGAACAACACAGACATCAGTGGCTATCATCTCTACAGAACTACACAGACATAACTTGTTAACGTATCTGTACTGAACTACACATATACATAAGTGGTTAACATATCTGTACTGAACTACACATAGACATAAGTGGTTAACATAACTGTTGAATCTATGAGTTCGTTTTCGGTTACCCATGCCAGGTTAGTTGTTTTACGACAGAAGCAAGTTTGGAAGGTTTTACCGAAGAAGCACGAATTTAAATACTATAGTACGAAAAAAGATAAAAAACGTTCTAATGGACATTTGTACACTTGATCCTTAATACGGTAAACTATATAAATACTGGTACATCTTATCTGGGAGGTTATTATGTACCTGTACTGTTCTAACATGACGCTTCACTTTCTTCGAACAATGTAGATAGCGAGCACTGCGCCGTCTTGTATTGATATATGATCTTTGGCATCAAGGTGATCGAGTCGACATTGCGCATCGCACATAACGCGTTTATTTATTTAATAATGATGTTGAACGCGATTATGCACCTACGTACATACGTACATACGTACACACGTATAGGTTAAGAACACCAGCATGATAAAATACTGAAACAGTATTGGTGGTCTCTAGGCACAGATGAAATACGGATGAGACTTGGATAGGATATATCAGTTCAAACAGTTTGACACCAGTTTGGATCCGGTTTGTATGCGGACTTTCAACTGTGACCGTTGGTAAGTGCAAATCTCGTATGACGAATACTGTTACATGACAAACAGTTTGACCAAAATATTACACAGATAGCTGGTAGTTTGAATGTGTTAACAGATAAGTTCGTATATTTCCCTATGCCTTAACACGGGACAGATACACGGATGTTTTTTTCAACACACAGTCAGAGAGCATTCATTACGAGTTCATAACAGTTTATACCGGTTAGCAGGGGCATTTTTCACTCGCTATAGTATGTCACTGCCCATAACACCAAATGATGGGCTTATATTCAAGCACGAAAGCTCAAAACAATGGCTAACCAAAGCACTATCTGATTAACCAAGTCAACCTCGGGTACAAAATTACTGTGCGTAGCAGTTTGATGACATCAACAAACAAACAAACAAACATGCCCAGACACATCTCGAGTACATCAAAGGTCTAATTCCAAAATGATCACTCTGTTCGAAAAAACGAGGCTATAGGCCCTGATATAACATAGTCCTATATGTAGTCTACATTTCGTATACATTACTTCAGACAAAACGATCTCCGTTGAATTTATAATCCTTTTATTATATAAATTACGCCTTATTATAACACCACATTTTCGACATGTCATTGTCAACCAAATAAGGGGTCGATCCCTTGGCGAAGCCTCGGCCTATGGGTCAAGCAATCTCGTGTGTGACATATTCAAATGCTGTTTGGTATATTTTATTTTATTCGAAAAGTGGTCGGCTACCTATGCGATAAAATTCCCTATACTTTAGCCCGGGGTCGGAACTAGCCACGCACACAAGGCCCAGCTCGCTCGTGATTGGTCAATTGTATAACTAGTCACGCACACAATGACCAGCTCGCTCGTGATTGGTCAATTGCATAACTAGTCACGCACACAATGCCCATATAAGGTCATTTGCATAATTAGCCACGCCCACAATGCCCAGCTCGCTCGTGATTGGTCAATCGCAGACCGCGCAGAGGCTGCTGGGATACCCTCATTTGCATAATCCTTAACTTTGTCGCTTCACGAAGCAAGTGCAAAATCCCTATCTCTTAACATGGGGTTTGCACTTGCACCGCGGCGCGGTCCGCTGTACTTAACCTCCTTTACTACTGCAGCTGGATGGTTTCATGCGGTTTCGACACTGAATCTTGAACTCTTCACTTGTTTCACTGTGCTGAAGTCTCTTTCACATACAGCGGAACTCGCTGGAAGTGCCAGCCCTACGAAACTAAACTCAATCGATCTATCAGCATTGATCAACAATACATTTTATTGTTTTTCCAACTTGTTTTTGAACCACGCTTACGTAAAATTTCCCCTTCGGAAGAATACAAATGTTACCATAATTGGCCATAAAGATCACATCGGTGATTCCTCGAGATGGTATAAAGCCACACAGGGTTTCGGCGAGTATCTCTTCGGCAAGCGGGAGTATACAAATTCAGATGAACCCGGGCGAGTATCTTCCTAGCAATGGAAAATAAGGCAATGCCTCGGTAGTTCCCACATTTTGATTAGTCTCCCTTTTTGTAGATGGTGATGATGTTACCATTTCTTAGGTCTGGTGGAATTTCCTTTTCTTACTAGCTCTTGCATATCATTCATAAAGTTTGGCTGCAAGGTTCTCGCCAATAAATTTTAGATTTCCGCGGTAATGCCACGAGTGCCATATCTATTGTTTTTCGTTTGCACCGTGGGAAGCTTGACCTCTTCCCGGTTGTCAGGATATTTAGGAATGCTCTCTCTCTCTCTCTCTCTCTCTCTCTCTCTCTCTCTCTCTCTCTCTCTCTCTCTCTCTCTCTCTCAGTGTTGTGGGATGGACAGGATGGTCTCATCTGTCTCCATAGATTCACGGTTCAAGAGCTGCGCAAAGTGCTCCTTCCATCGTTCCTGGATGACAGTGACACCTTTCAGGCGGGCCCCGTCTTGAGACCATAAAGCCTTGTTAGACTGTTTTAAATAAACGTAGAGTTAGTTAGTGATTAGAAGAACAATGACACAATGTGTCGTGCTCGTTGCACACATCACATAATGATGACCTCCTCCAAATAATTATAGGATTTACTAGGCATGAAGACATTGAAATTTGTTTACGCTTTGTAACTAAGCCAGCTAGCAACACTTATCGAATCCCTGCTATGGCACATAGCTTTCCCAACACATCACAATTGACCAATTTGTAGTAGGCCTAACGATTTATTAATAAAAAACAAATAAAATATCAACTAACGGTGTATTTGATCTTCGTTGCGTACGAACGACAGTCATTATGTAGCACCAGATACAAACACGCATCTTGAAGCCATTGTTGACTGCCTAAACGCGCGCGTACACACACACGCACACACACACACACACACACACACACACATATTACAAAATAATGACATTGACTGATATCTAAATAAATTCTGACGTCTGAATAACTGAACACCCGACAATAAGTATTACAACAAACGTACCATGTGGGTCGGTGTATTAAATATATAACATTCTCACGGATATGCTAGCCCTATGTTACTATCTAGTCTGGTTGTCATTTCAGTAGGATCTGTTCATCTGAAGTAAGAGTGAAAATTGTTGCATTAAAATAATAAACGTATACCTACTGTGCGGACTACCAACAACAGTGCAATATATATAAATATATATATATATATATACATATATGTGTATATAATGACACATTATAGGTACTTTAGCATTATAACTTGCACATTAGTTTCAATCAAATCAACGTTCACTTTTCAAACAATAAGACACAATAACATGTTTCAAGACATGTGACTGTCCAATTACAGACATATTCAGATTAGTAGCAGTAGGCGTTCTGCAGTTTCGTAAGACCGTGGATCTGCGACCTGGTGCCGATGATCAGTTATTGTTTGAGCAGCATATGTTGTGGCTGTAAAGGCCGATTCTTGAGTGGCAGTCCCTGTTGCATCAGTTGCTCTCTGCCCTATTTTCACCTTGGTATTTTCTCCTGCGGGTACGTTTTTCTTCTACTAGCCTGTGGAGGCTCTCCTCTCTTGAGACCCCTGCTGAGTTCCTGCCTCCACGTAAATCTTTCGCGAGCAAGCCCCTCCCAGTTGCCAACATATATGTCTAGTGGCTTCAAGTCTCGCTTGCATATGTTCTTGAAGCCCACATGGCCAACTCTCCGTAGAGGATGTGTTTTGGAAAGCTCCGATCTTCCATCCGATGCATGTGGCCGAGCCAGCGGAGGTGGCGTTGCCTGAGCAGGGTCGCCAGGTTCACATACTACTTCGCGCGTGAGAGTTGGGTACACGGTTCTTCCAGGAGATCCCGAGGATGCGCCGCAGGCAGCGCACGTTAAATGATTTCATTCGATGCTCCTGACTAGAGTACTGTGTCCAGGACTCACTGCCGTACAGTAGTGTACTGAGCACGCAGGCGTTGTGCACGGTCACCTTTGTGTGCTTCGTTAGCATTTCGTTGTTCCATACTCGCTTTGTAAGCAGGGCAACTGAAAAGACGGCTCCTCCAATCATTCTGCTGATTTCTGCTTGTAAGAAAAGGTTGTCTGCAATGGTGGACCCGATGTATGCGAAGAGGTGGACGACCTCTATCTCATAGTTTTTTTATTATGATGGCTGAGGGTGTTGTCACATTCTTGACCCATGATGTTAGTCTTTCTCAAGCTGATTTTCAGTCCAAAATTCGTGCATGCCTCTGTAAAGCGGTTCATGATGTCTTGTAGCTCCCCTCAGTATGTGAGATGACCGCTGCGTAATCCGGGAACAGAAAGTCTATGACGAGCGCTAGGCCCACCATGACCTTCGCATTTACACTACATACGTTGAATAGGTTTCCGTCAGATATCGTATGCATGTACATTCCCTGTGTAAAAGATCCAAAGTCGTGCTTAAACTTAAGGGCAAATATTATTCCAAAGAGGGTTGGGGCGAGGACGCATCACTGTTTGACGCAACTGCGAACGTTAAAAGTCTCGAAGGTAGAACCGTACCTCTCATATCATCGTAGAATTACCTGATTAAACTGCAGAGATTAGGCGACGTCCTATCTTCGGTAGGATCTTGAACAAAACATCCCTACTCACAAGGTAGAAGGCCTTGGTAAGATCAATGATGGCAATGCACCGTGACTTCTTCTGTTTCCTGCATTTCTCCTGTAATTGTCGAAACGAAAATATCATATAAGTAGTTGAGCTATTTGCTCTGAAGCCACATTGGGATTCGGGGTAGACTCTGTCAGCAAGTGAAGACTATTCAGAATGACACGAACAAACAACTTGACAACTACGCTCAGGAGAGAAGTGCCGTAAACGGTAAACAATGTAACATGTTGCGAAATTCACAAGTTATGTACAACCCATATGGTATGCATTGAACACCCATACAAGTATAAATGTAAATAATACGATGTGTTAGTAGTGTGGCAATTTGGAGATACATTGTCTGTTGTCCGTGATCAATTGAGGAAACAGGTCAATGCATTGATGTATAATCTGATGAGTAAGACTGTTCTTACACATAACAGGTACTAGCATCTGGCAGTGCTCAACTTGAAGGGAATATGATGACACGTTGGCTGTCTGTGGCATCGCAGCATCTCTTAAGTCACTTCAGCATACTCCCCAGCATCACCATTGTTCACGGGCGTCTACAAGAAAATACACATGACTTAATGATACCAAACCCTTCCGTTTGTCTAATTTACTAAGTTGATAACTTGTTTTTATTAATTTGATAAATCTAGAAATACTGTTTAGTTATGCTATATTTCCCTTTAAAAATACAAATTGTGTTATGCATATTGGTAATTCCAACAATTTCAGGGCTAAGGTAATGTTTAAAATTTCAAATGATGGATCCAGAGTTTGCAACGGAAAACCTCTGCAACATTAATAATTCTTGTGCTGCCAACATTGTGGTTCTGAAGCAGATAGAATTAGGTGTTTCACGTCGAATACGTACGTTGACATAGCTGTGTTTCTGTTGAGTAATGGCGTCTATGTTTTCATATGCTGCTCCTGAAACAGGTTGTTGTAGTCCTTCTGGTTTGTTGATTCTGGCGTACGGCCCTTTAAGTATGTGAACAACGAATACCAATGAATGAACAGCTGTTAATTACAGCTGTAAATACCTTTGAATATAAACAAACAGTAGCACTTTATATTTGTTTTAGATGACCAACAGTTTGGCATTTTACTTTTATGGACGTCAACAGACTACCGCCCCATCTAATGGGACAGTGAAGAGACAGTAATAGGTATGCGGAAGGTATTCTCGTTCTGATCATTATGTTGGTCGCTCCTTTCCAAAGGAAAAAGAGCTTTGCACTATCCGTATGTTTTATCATGTGTTTCTTTAGCCAATATAAATAAAGAAGCTGTCTAAAAAACGTTGTTTTCCTGAGCATCTTGATCCTGCATAGGTACGCGCGTGTGATATATATTACCAACGTTATGTAGAAATTAATTCAAGCAGTTGTATCACGCTATTTATTGCCATTGATACGTTTAGTCTGAAACAATTTGCGAAACGTCCAATTGCATATAAGAGTACAATAATGTTACGGTATTTTTAGACGTTATGCTTGGACTGCACAACATTTATAATGTTTGATTAATTATCATTCACCTACCCCGGGATTCTGAAGCGTCTGTCGTTGCGCGATCACTCAGTTCTTGATATTGTTTGGTGTCGTCAACAACGTCCGCTGATGACCTTACGTCGGCGGACATCTCAATTGGTGGGTGTCGGTTTCTTGTATTTCTGCAATTAAAAATTAATTATTCTGATTTAAATAGTTTCATCGACATTATATAATTAACAAGTCTTTTTACATGACAATAATATGAAACATTAATAATAACAACAGTACTGCAGTGGAACCTGCATTAGGCTTAGCGGATACCTGTCTATAACAAAATCGAGTCTAGAAAGGACACATTGTCCAAAACCTGTTCATTACGATAACCTGGTCCTAAACAATGTATTATGCAGTCTCCACTATATCCACTGTTAGCAGGTTCTATTCTAAATTAATTGTGTAATTTCTGTCTGCAATATTTTATTCCCTCATATTTATAGCGGGTGAATTTTTATTTTACTTATATATATATGAAAGGAGATAGTGGGCAGATTGTGTGTTTTCTTGTTTACTAATAATAACTGACCGTTGTTTCCATGGTTATCACGATATATAAAATAATGGCTAAATAGTATCTACGATAAACCTATCTATGAAAATGACGACCTGTATAAACACAGAAAACATACCTCGCTTGATCAGGACCTTCTGAAACAGCAACAGCAAGAGTTAAGTAATATGATCTCAATAAAGATAAACTCATCGTTACAATTAGGCGAGATACCAGCAACACCAACTCAGCACCAACATTCTACGAAGGCTTACTCCATAGTACCACAATTGCTTCTTAGTAGGTGCCTTTATTTGTTAAAACACGTATCCTTGAGTTATCCGGTTACAACAAAATACAACATAGGATTATAATTCAAATAATTAAATTTACCAAATGTATCAAATAATGTTGTATGTGTATCATGCATAGATGATTAGGCATGGAAACTAATAATGTTAGACTTAAAAACAAATGCATTTTCGAATATGGAAGACATTCTACCTTTGCAACGTGACTGCTGTCTTTTTTTCCAAATGAAGCCAAACGCCAGTCCAACTATGCAGACAATAAGGAAGCTGCCCAAAACGACTGCAATCATTGTAATTGTGCTGCAACTGCATCCTACAACATGACTAACATAAAAAACATGCTCCACATTTAAAAAATAAACATACGTAAGTTAGTTTGATACAATTTTATTATATACCTAATTCGACGAAACAATGGCTCTACAGTTTTGCATTCATCAAACTATTAACATACAATATGGCAAACCAGTTTTCTTGGACAACATATAGTGTCCTTAGCCAGAAACAAATCTTCAGGCAATCACAAGCACAGCTAATCCAGAAATGATAAACGATGATCATGGCATCATCAGTAGGTATGCGCAAATGTCGTCGTCAGAGTATGGGACTCAAGTGGACGTAGGGTGATAACGCATCTTCCAATTAATACGTGTTGATTTTATGCTGAAAGTAGCTTTTTGGCACATTTTGAGCGCAGCTACAGAACAACGCCCATCGTCGTTACATAATTTACTGTCGATATGTCTATTACTTATTTGCATCAACGCCATATTTCTCCTCTTTGTGTAGCTATATATGCTTGTTAATATTGTTTATTTTAAATAATTAGTTATAGGGGTTCTGTGCCTTTCTTTTAAATAAATAGTAATAGGGGTTCTGTACCTTTCTCTGTTTTAGAGGTAGCTTCAACGCGTTGTCCAATCCTGGACGGAAACGCCAGCTGACCTTCGTACACTTTCAGCCAAACCTGATAAGTTGCTTCGGTATCAAACTGTCCAGAGATGACTGCCGTCTGTTGTTTGGCATCGACACTGCCCTCTGGTGGAAAACGGCTCTCCTCTCCACCGTCCCGTTTGTAGTGAACAACAACTGACACAACTGTATACGTGGATCTTTTACGTCGGGAACTATGTCTTTTATCTGACCATGTGACAGTCATGTGATCCACCTGGAGGTCAGTTGTTTCTATTTCGATTTCTGGTGATGCTGCATTAAATAATATATGTGGTCAACAAAAATCGCTATAATTATGCAATTGTTTATTAATTGCACACACATATGTCAACATGCAATTGCGTTTTGTTTCTTACTGATAACCAATAATATATTTACACCATCAGACTACATATGGCGTTATTCGAAATCACTATCAGCACTTATATTTTCGTAACGTCCAAGTCATTATGAACCCACGTTTATATATATCAATCCAATGCTGATGCATTTTGTCAAATATGTAACATTATAACACAATATACGGTAAAACCTGCCTTAGCAGCCACCTGTCTACTACAGCGGTAAGCTGTATGAGCTGTATGTATTGATCACTTTTGAAAGTTCCGAATTACTTCCTAATAGTATACATATATCAGGTGTAATCCTTAGGGAATGTGCTGCCTAATTAGCAGGTCCACTAACTATGCTTTTTAATATGTCCTTAAACTGTGGAACTTTTCCAACTTGTTTTAAAAGAGCAAATGTTATTCCTGTGTACAAGGGAGATAAACGAAATGTGTGCAACTACAGACCTATCTCTCTCTTACCGCTGTTTAGCAAAGTGTTTGAGAAAGTCGTATACGATTCATTGCGTGAGCATGTGCGTAACACAATTTCGGGCAGCCAACACGGATTTGTGAGGTGTAGAAGTACAGTATCTAATCTAGCGTGTTACTTGAACGCCATTTCTGAACAAGAAACAGGTTGATTCTGTTTATTTGGATTTAAGTAAAGTATATGATTCAATACGCCACTCATTGTTAATTCACAAGATTAGATCATATGGCTATTTCGGGCAATGCATAGAGTGGTTGCAGTCTTACCTTGTCAACCGAAAAAAACACGTGGTCCTCGAAGGCAAAACATCTGACTGGAAGCCAGTGTTGTCTGGTGTACCACAAGGTTCACAAATAGGACCACTTCTGTTTATCTTGTATATTAACGATCTCACTAATCATGTTGATTCATGTGAAATGTCATTGTTGCTGATGATTCCAAATTATTGAAAGAAATTACGTCGGTGACCGATTGTCATTTGGTGCAGAAGGATCTGGACAATGTATGTCTTTGGTGTGAGAAAAAGCACCTTAAAGTTAACGTTGAGAAATGCTGCATAATGTCATTCACTAACAAAAAAACGTGTATCCTATGACTACACGATTATAGGCCAGTCTCTGCCCAAGGTCACCGCTGTCAAAGATCTCGGTATCACATTTACCGACATTTTGACTTTTAAAGATCATATTAATCATTGTGTTTGTAAAGCTTTTAAGATGAGTGGTTTTATTAAGCGCGTTTGCACAATATTTACCGATGTACAGGCTCTGCGATCGTTGTATATATCTCTAGTCAGAAGCCAGTTGGAGTATTGCAGTGTTATCTAAAATCCCTGGCAACGTACGTTTATTGACAAAATCGAACGAGTTCAAAAGAAATTAATTAAATATCTATGTTACAAATCCAAAATACAGTTCTCCTCTGACAGTTATCCTGAGCTTTGCCATCATTTTAGACTACCTCCCCTTCAACATCGTAGGCAAGTTGCAGATCTTATGTTTTTATACAAGTGCGTGCACTCCCAACTAGACTCGTCGTATCTGATAGGGGATATCCAATTTCACTGTCCTTTTAGAGTTTCCAGTAACAGAATCAACATTAGAAAACACTGTGTTTTGAATAGATTGTAACATTGTATTTAAGTGATCCAACTTGTGATATATATTCAGGAGCTGAACCATTTAGATGTTCAATTCAATTACATTTCTATGTATACCATATGTTTGCCTGGTATATCTGATGTTGATTTTGTGTGGTTGTTATGTCCTTGTTGTTATTATTTATACGTAGTGTTTCAGTTATCAGTCCTGTTACTGGGTCCACTGGACCTGTTGGAAACTGAATAAATACAATACAATTACCAACTACCTGTAAAAAAACGGTAACCTTGCCATTGTGTACAACGGTAAGTTAATTTGGATCGAACAATTTATAGTCATCCTGCCGCTTGTAGGCAGCTCTAAGTGAATTCATTATTTCCCCATAATATAACTTTCATGGGACAGTGTACAAAGGACAGTCAAATTGCAATCGAGTCAAAATTGGCGTCATCAGCTCGTTGCGGCGACAATGGCTTCCTTTACACTGCCACCAGAAAACGGTAGCAGAATGAGCTTTGATGTCCAAAATGAGCTCAGACAACACATGAGCATATAATCAAATATATGGTAGGCTCCAGTGGGGCGCAGTGGCCGAGTGATTAGAGGACTCTCGACTGGATGGACCGGGGTTCAAATCCCGGCGCCGGCTGAGCAGTGGTTCGGTACTGGTTCGGCTGCCGTGTTGAAACTTGGGCAATTTCGTTCACCCTACCTCTCCCCATTCCAACCCGCACCGGCCAGCGTGGAAGGGTAGGCCATCAACACCAGCATGTATAGTACAATGAAGACAATGCCCCCAGTACCCAGCAGCATCAAAAGAATATATGACCAAGGAGGCGTTTCGGGTCAAGTAGGGCTACGTGCAGGGGGTGCTAAGAATATCTGGGTCAAGAAGAGCCGCCGAGAGAAGGTAAGTAGACTGAAGACAGCAACATATAACTTAAGAACAATACTAACAGATGAACAGATACAAGAACTGGAGAAAGAACTTAGGGAAACCAAGTTGGTATGGGATGTGATCTGGATCGGAGAAGTCAGAAGAAGAGAGGAATGCTTCACTACCTTACAAAGCGGCCATCTACTATACCATTCCACAGCGAACAACGGCCAAGCTGGAGAAGGCTTTCTCATAAAAAAATGGAAAGACAATATAGTGAAGGTTAACAGCATCAGCCCCTTGTTATATGCATAACAAAGCTCTACAAGCTAAAGATAGTACAAGTATATGCACCAACAACATCATACTCAGAAGAAGACACAGACAACTTCTACAACGACATGGTCTGTGACCTTAGAGAAGCCAACCCACTCCACGATAGTGATGGGAGACTTTAATGCGCAAGGAGGGAAACGAACAAACATTTCGAAAACGGCAACAGGCAAATTTGGCCTAAGTATGAGAAACGAAATAGGCGTCACCTTGGTAGAATGGGCAACATCAAGAAAGTACAAAATCATGAATACCATGTGCCAAAAGAAAGCAGGGAGGAGATATGGACATGGAAAAGCCCAATTGAAGAAACGAAGAACGAAACTGACTATTGACGACTGCAATTTGATCGTCCCGTGTACACACTGCAAGGAATAAAAACATTATATTTTGAAGCGACATCACTTGCGACAAGGACGTCCATGACCTTTACTAATAGCGGTGAAGATATATCTTTTCGTGTATAACCGACGGTACTTCGCATTTGCATTTGAATATGACGTAATATTCATAGGAAATTATGAATTCACTTTATGTTGGATAAATACTAAATATAGCAAGTTGCGTAGTGTACTACTATTGTGAACTGTAGGTTTGTATCGTTCGCGACAGTACCAACTAGCGAACGTCAACCATTCATAA
Organism: Paraescarpia echinospica; assembly: GCA_020002185.1. Lineage (NCBI taxonomy): Eukaryota > Metazoa > Annelida > Polychaeta > Sabellida > Siboglinidae > Paraescarpia > Paraescarpia echinospica. The sequence continues at coordinate 20,151,646 of CM034540.1, forward strand.
TAGTGTGGCACCACATAGTGTGTATCCAAGTCAAGTAAATCTCCATAACGGTAACCTGCCTATAACGATAATATTGCGCAGACCAGACAGTGACTGTTATGATAGGTTTTACTGTATTTCAAAATCCAATATATTGATGGCTGTGACAATAAAACATAATTAGGTTATTATGCCTTCCACTTTGTCTATGAGGTACAGTAATGATCAATGTCTTTTATCGATCTTTATCCATGTCCTACGGTCCTACCTGTTGTCCGGCCCGACGCTGTAGCTACACCACTTCTGATGACATCCGTGGTGTTGCTGCGTGCAAACAACGTGAACTTGTACAACGTCTCAGGCTCCAGCCCAACAATGGTAACTTGCTGTTGTTTGCTCCCATCAGCAGTGACTATCCTCCCATAAAACAAGTTCGGCTGGTTAACTGCCGTGTACTGTATGGTGAATACCTGCGGAGGGTAATTGTCACTGAATCCAGGGTGCCACTGGAGGGTTAGGGCGACCGATGTTGAGTTGTGGAGTATGGTGAAATGTGTAGGCATTTCTGGTGGAACTGTAATAAATGAAAATACAACATAACAAATCACGGCCACCCAGAGCTTCATGTCACATTGCAACAATATTGATCGCATAGTTACAATAATCAAAACATACACTATAGTTGGGGATGTTAGGGCATTATAGGGACTGTTTGGTTCAGATTCTTCCAAAAGCACAACATTTGGCCCACATGTCGCCCATACCATACTTTTTCGATTTTTGACAGGCGCCAAGAAGGGCGCCCCCCGGGCCGCCATATTGGTGAACCCAATATGGCCGCCACCCGCGTTAGAGGTCAATCGTAATTTAAAAACCAAAAGGACTAGAATCATGAATAATACCATTTTTAGGGGTTATTGGGGTCTGGGAATCCGATTCTGATCTTATTTCGACGATTTGATATCAAGGTCACCCCTCAAGGTCACATAAAAGGTCATCTTGGATTAGCAATTGTTATTGAGGTACAGTAATCATCATAATTATATTTGAACAAATTCTTTAGTTTTCTAGTTTTCACAACAAATGCTATATAGTGGTACAACTCGTTGCTAGAAAGCGACGAGTCGATGAAGCCCCCTGCCGAGATCGGCGTCTATCCCCTCTTCCCAGACAAGGCCGCATCCGCGTCTTCAATGAAGCACGCGATGGAGCTGACGATGCAGGGCACTGAGTTCCTCAACCCGGACCAATCCACCGTTCTTGGTGCAGAAAAGCCACTGTATGCTATCATCAAACTCATCCAATGGCAATGCCCTGACACTTTGGGAGAAGACAAGCTGGTTGTTATGATGGGCGCGCTGCACATCGAAGACAAGATGCTTCTTATGACAGGCAAGCTGCTGCGCGACTCTAGGGTAGACCAACGTCCTTTCTCATGCGGAGGTCCTGACATCCGGTCACGCACAGTCTGCGTTCAATGAACATCACATCAAGCGCACGCGATACGCCCATCAAGTCTCCCTCATGTCGCTGTACCTGCTCAAGCAGACCGCCTACTCGGAGTATTGCAAGAATGTAATGAGCCCACCTGAGTCAATCGATACGTGGAATCGATGTTCCCAAACTGTACCCCAGTGCAATTTCTGGTCAACCATAATCGAGCTGGAGCTGCTGATGATTCGCGTTGTGCGGTCCCTGCGGGAGGTGGACTTCGCACTATAATGTGCAAGCATGTGACAAACTCTGCGGCTGGTTTAACGTCATGGGCCACAAGAATTACGCGCGTTGGCTGCCGGTACATGTATGTGATATGGTCGAGCTAGCTGAGAAACACCCTGAAGTACATGCGGAATTGTTGTACAGAAAACAATTAGAAAGTTCAGCCTCATGACCAAGGACCAAGCCCATGAACAGTCCAACAAAAGCCCCCAGGCGCACGGCGAGCAATTGGACTCTATGAGAACCCCGAGGCCCTTACACAGTTCATGCTGGCCAGACCTGACAGAGCACGTATGGCTGAGGAGTTCGAGGCCGTCCACGACCCACCATCGTCATCCACCGCTCATCACGGAGGAAGGACACAGCTTCCAAGGCAAATTTCGAAAGGATGTACTATCGTTCGTCTCGTAGAGCTAGGCAACCCTTTCCTTGCTACTAGTCAGGAGCTTGTAACACTCGATACACAGAATGTCATGGAACAGGCCGTCGCTACCTCTCTATCTCAAATCCGTGAAGCTGGCCAAGCCCTTCACGCAGCATACGTCATGGAATGGCTGGAAATGGCTTCAGTACCAGTATCTGATACCATCACGCGGAACAGCATGCTAACCTTCGTCAACCGACCTGACCCCAAGAAAAAAGGGAGAAAGGACAATGGTGTACAGAGGTAGAACACGTAACTTTTCCTCTCACTCCAGTCGCGTCCCGATGCCGTCATGACGGAATTCTTTCGGGTCGAAAATCAGAGAGTGCCACTGAGCTTGGCGGATCGAGGGTCGCTGCGATCTGGGATGAAGTCCGACATTCTTCAATGCCCCAATGCACCCACTGGCCGCGCAGCTGCTGACAAACAAGCCACGGTCATGGTGTTGGATATGGCGGCAGTGATCCACATGTTGCGCCCCACAACAGCAAAGACATTCAGCGAGTACGTGCTGCTCCACATCGTACTATTTCTGGAGTGGAAGAGTGGTACCCAACGCATCAACGCCGTATGGGATAATTACCCTGAGGAAAATAACCTCAAAGCTCTCACGCAGCAATAACGCGGGAATGACCCACGGACAAGGGTCGGTGATGGCAGCACTCCAATCCCGAAGCGTGAATGGAATAGCGGCAGCCTGGACCAGCATAACGGACCTGACCAACACACTAATGGCTCTCACACATGACCCTGACATCTTCAGTCTCGAGTCCGTGCATCTGCAGCAGATCGAACACTTCATCATACTCATGTACAGCAAGGGGTGCGGTGCAGCCGGTGTCAATGAGGCCAGGCATCGCGTCTTCGCCACTGGAAGGAGATCGCTGGAAAACATCCCACCTAACCAGGCCGCGCTGTTCCAGCATGTAAAGCGAGCGCTACAGTAAACTACAGGCAAGTTTCTACTGGAGTCAGGCCACCTCGGTCCAGCAGGAAATCCCTGACTTCAGTGAGTGTGTGGGGCTGGCACAAAAATAGCACCAGTACATGGTAACCACTATAGACCACTCTCAGCGACGCTTCAGTGGCGTGTGCCATTCTCTTGCACTGCGGCTGCATTAAGGCATGCATGGGAAGTACAACCGCGCTGGTGTCCGATGCACGACCCTATGCAAATGCGAAGACGGGTGCGTTAATAACGAGGGCGGTGATGACCAGTAGTACTTATTGCAGGCATCATAGAGCGCAAGTGCGAACATATAGGTAGTAATAGTAATAATTGGTAATCATTGGTATATTATTGCTAAAGCGGTCCGAGAATTGTATTTTGAACATTTAAATGAACATAGCGGCGTAGCGGCATAATTATAGGATTTTTTCAGCAGATGTCATCTCCGAAGTATTTAAATAAACATTTTTCCTGAATAATCTTTGTTCAATTGTTTAGTAGTAACTGATGATCTTTCACTGTCTAACCCGGTTGGCGGCCATATTGGATTTCGCCAATATGGCAGCCGCGGGGGGCAACAAATGTTGTGCTTTTGGAAGAATCTGAACCAAACAATCCCTAACATCCCTGACTACTACAGTACACACGCCACACAGCAACACTTTGACTTGCAGCAAATGTATTTTTAAAACATCCAACTGTTCTTGTAAATGAACAATCATTCATATCATACCGCCTCATAATTACACACTCATTTACTCACCTTGCACTGTAACAGTGGTCCAGTCCGAGTATTCACTCTGTCCAAGCCAGTTGCCAGCATTACACCTGTACTTGCCAGATTCCCCCACTCCTGAAGGTGTCAGAGTAAGTACAGTTGTGTTGCTGTTGAAGTCACTGTTCTCTCTGATCCAGACAAACCAGGAAGCTGCTGGATAGCCAGACTCAGTTGGCGAGTGGCAGGTTAAAGACACATGTCCTCCTACGGCCACTGTCACACTTGTTGGCGTCACCGTTGCTTGACCATAGGGTTTATCTGAAGTTCACCAAATGCGAATGTTACTGGTCTTTTTTTTCTCTAAATAGTTGTAACTTTGATGAGGTGATGTGCCACTTCAGTAGCAGTTGTTGCGTTTTTCATTAATTCGGCTTTGATGAGGACATAACAAAAAAAGCATGCGTATTGTGCCATAATATCAACTGCCGCGAAACAAAGCTCAAAGACCATGCATATCAAACAGTCTGCTGGCTCATAGGGAAGCTCTATACTATGACAGAAATCAGAATGTCAGTACTATTTGTTATTTCACACATGCCGACAAACAGTTCATATATGTGTGTGTGTGTGTGTGTGTGTGTGTGTGTGTGTGTGTGTGTGTGTGTGTGTGTGTGTGTGTGTGTGTGTGTGTGTGTGTGTGTGTGTGTGTGTACTATCATCAATGTACTTACAATACACGTGAAGTGTCATTGTTTTGCTATCACGTCCAACGTCATTGACCGGTTGACATGTGTACGGTCCTGCGTCTCTCCTAGTGGCGTTCTTAATAGTCAGTGAAGGATTCTGGACAGTCCCTCCAGTGTATATGTTATCAGTGGTTACTATGATGACATTTTGACCTTTCTTCCATGTGACTTTGTTCACAGCTGGTCTAGCTTGTGACCGACAGGTAATGGTCACTGGATGTCCTTCTACCACTGGGTCTGGTGTCTCCACAGACACGATCGGCTTATCTACAACGAATGTACAACTATGTTAACATTGAAACATTACCTGTGTACAGAATTGATAGTAGACCAGGAACTGGAGTGGGCGCAGTGGTGTGTTCGTGTCAGATGCTCATCCTTGTTAGCTGGGAATACTTGAACCACCAGCAGGCAGTAGAGCTCATAATGACAAAAATGTATATATTAGACATGTACTGTGTGACCTGGAGATAATCAATATGATTAAACTGGTTCCACCCTAACAAGCTGTTTCACATAATAGTATACTTGATACCATTTTCCGACTTGCTTGCTGTACCTAGCATAATATATGTAATTAGTACATGGGCATGGCAGTCATAAGTACATCCTATTTGCATTAAGCCGATCCATATAATAATTTATTATGTACAGTAAATCCATAATTTTAGATCTATAAAAACATATGTTAACATCCAACCAGCTTGCAGCACTATACAAGCCAAAGTTGTTTTTTCAACAGTGTTATCAGAGTGTGAGGGAATTACTTTCCAGTATAGGGACTTTTGTGTATTAGTATTTGGTTTGAATGAGAAGGCTTTGGTAAAATTCAACAAAATGAAATATGGCTTGAACCCATCACCATATGTCGTGATTAAAAATACTGTCGACGCTGCTCCCAGCTTCAAAACCTTACGTCATTGACATTTCATCGGATCTAGTCCCATTAACTGGTGATATTTTTTCTTCAAAATGAGCCAAAGTGCATTATACTGCGACTATTTCCAACCAGTGTATCTATCCACAGTTATCAGTCCACTGTTTGACTTCAGACCTGTTCAAAGAAGTTCAACGAAATTGTTCACAGTAGTACTACTACATTCGCATGCAGAACAGTATGATATATTAAAAATTCACGTCTTTAAGGCAAACCCATATATATCCAACAAATTATATGCTACAACATGTTTTGGCAACTGATCCAGGTTCAAATGGAATTGGTTACGTCCCGGGAGATCCGTGTAAAAATAACGCTGCTTGTTTATTGACTGCTTCTAGTCAAATCATCGCGTTACCAGCAAGATGTCAGCCTTCATGTTAACGGAGATTCCAGTAGAACCTACTACTTTGAGAGCACATTCTAAGTAAACCACTGCTGTCAAAATGTGATTGTGGTTGCAAACGGTTAGGTTGTATTAAATGTTTTAGGTGCATAACCTCAAAAAGTTGTCTTTTGTTTCCCTTTAATTCATTTTAACTTTTTGTAACCACATTGTACCTAGAAAGAAAACTGAAAATACCCTTTTCCACATGGGTGAACTGATTTACTAATTTTGTGCATTTAGAATCCTTTCAATATGCAATTTGACTTACACAATATTTCAAACAATTATATCAATTAATTTGAAGTTGTATGACGAAAAAGATAACAATCATTATTACCATTCTCGATCATTTTCACGTTTATTTTCTCAAATATGCCACCAACATTGATAAATATAACTGTAAATGATCCTTTAAGCAATCAAGTGTGATTCACTGATGGCCCAGAAGAATTCTGTTTGGCACTTGTGAGAAACTTTCACCTGCATGGAAAAGAGAGGCACACAATGTTTGTATCTATGATAGATATGCTACACGTGTTATTGTTCTTGATTGAGAATACCAGTGCTGAGCTCAATTCACACAGGTACATCTGAAATAAATGGTAGCAGTACATCAATGGCACGATCACATTTGGTTTTATAATCAGTTTGCAACTGCAACATAGTGTGCAACTTAGAATGCACTCAGGGGTATTCAAAGACTACAATGATTAAGTAACACATCTATGATAAAGCAAGTACCTCGTTGGGTATAATTCTTGGTTTTCCAGCTACAGATACCAGTAAGTTGTGTTTGTGTAGATGAAGATCCTATGTATGGTTTAACTGTTCAAGCTATCTTTTCTCAACAGTTCAATTAAACATTATCTCTGCATTAGCTTAATACCAACTGTATGAGTTGAAAGTGTAACTGGTCTGACTAATTTACAAAATGAACCTGATCTGTTGATTATTGCTGTTGTCAAACTGACACAGGCATACTGAAATATATAAAACTGACATTCTGACTTTAAATATACTACAAATATATGGACAAACGTATTTAAATACTAACACCAGCCTCTGACAAGAAATTGTACATGAAATGGACAATGAGAGCCAATGACGATATCAACAATAGCTGCTAGAGGTGGTTCCAAAAACTTCACGTCATATGATGATTTAGGAACAACAATGGTGGACATTGTAATGTAATGGGTATATTATTGTAACAGCCACTGAAAATCATCAACATTTCTAAGTTTCAATGCATCAAAAATATTGCTCTATGCAATGTGTCAAATGTTCCTATAAATACTAACGAATGATGATTTAACAGTAACTTGTTGTCTGGTTGTTATTGTTGATTGCATATCTAATATACCTATGGGCCATTCACAGTTTTTGATGTTTAGTTCGCAAATAAACAACCCTTAAATTTCCACATTAACTACAAAGAGAACTAAAGGGTAATCAAGACCTCCTTACTAATCATTCAAATATTAGTTCCACACAAAATCTATCAAAACTTCCATACAACTGTATCAACAGGTCAGCAATACTTTCATGTTTGGACATACCTGGCATGAGTTAAATACAATATCAGGCAGAGCAACAAAAAACCCTGTATTTGTGCAAAACGGTCAAAACCTGCCAACCACTGCTTTATTTCTAGGTGCATGTTGTATGTGAGACTGTCTGTCTGTGTCTATGTGCATGTTGTATGTGAGACTGTCTGTCTGTTTCTATGTGCATGTTGTATGTGAGACTGTCTGTCTGTTTCTATGTGCATGTTGTATGTGAGACTGTCTGTCTGTTTCTATGTGCATGTTGTATGTGAGACTGTCTGTCTGTTTCTGTGTGCATGTTGTATGTGAGACTGTCTGTCTGTTTCTGTGTGCATGTTGTATGTGAGACTGTCTGTCTGTTTCTATGTGCATGTTGTATGTGAGACTGTCTGTCTGTTTCTATGTGCATGTTGTATGTGAGACTGTCTGTCTGTGTCTATGTGCATGTTGTATGTGTGACTGTGTGTCTGTGTCTATGTGCATGTTGTATGTGAGACTGTCTATCTGTTTCTATGTGCATGTTGTATGTGAGACTGTCTATCTGTTTCTATGTACATGTTGTATGTGAGACCGTCTGTTTCTATACATGTTGTATATATGTGTATCATATATATGTTTCATCATGCCAGCATAGAGACTGGTTTGATGAGAATAATATGGAGCTTCAAGACTTCTTGTAATGCAAGAGAAAAACCTTCTGCTATGGCAGAGTGACATCACTCCTCAACAGAAACGGAAGGCACACCAACACATCAAAGCTCAGACTCAACAGAAGATCTGTGACATTAAAAGCAGGTAGTGGTAAGAGAAAGTAAAAACAATTCAATACTTTGCTGAATAACATGACATGTGAAACTTCTTCCATGCGACAAAGGCTATGATTATGACTAACGATTTTTGTTTTGTTGCATATCTAAGCTGATGTTCCTGAGCATATAGGCACTATGGAAGAATTCTATTATATTATGAACGTCTATGGGCCGAGACCAAATGGCCAAAATCCTCTCTGGTATCCAGATGCAGCTCTCCTGAAAAATGACACTGTCTAGTTCTAGTTGTTACCAGCACTCGGCAATTTTTATTAATCGACTAGTCTGTATATATATATATATATATATACATATATATATATATATATTAGAATACTAGTATATTATGAACGTCTATGGGCCGAGACCAAACCACTGACCAAAGAGATACACCCAGAAACCAAGTGTGGCTTTAGGTCATCTCCAGGAATATTTAATAATTAAGACACCAGCAAGCAGGAAACCAATTTTATTTGGCAATATTGTATCATCACACATTGCTGCAACTCTTTGAGCTAGATCATAGTGTTGCACTTGTAATGTTCATCGCAGGCATACAGATAGCATATCACAGAAACATGGAACACTGAAAGTGAGCATCTGCAGAGTTCATTGATGACAGTCTCAATGCCCATAGATACAAAGATAGATGACATCCTCATTCCTGAACTATAAATGTTCATGCTCCACCACCGGAATTTGATCTGGTTTCAGCAAGACAGTGCCTGATGGCTGACGTGATATCGCACCGCGAGTGCAAACATGCCTCAGAACAGCAGCATTTACAGTTTGCCTTTAGCTCCACATTTCTCCTAGAGAACTGGCCAACATCCAACAGGTTACAGTTACCCTAATTGAAGAAGAGTGATGCCTCATTGTCGATTACAGAGACTCATGAGGTCACTGCAAAGCAGAATCCAGACTTCTATTGTTGTCAGATTGCACCTCCGGCCATATATCTCACAAGCACACTCTATTGATGATAATTAAATTATAGGACTTACAACATAATTTTTTTTCTTTTTTTAATAGTATATTCATATTCAGAACATTAATGCAACAGAATATGTCTGAAACCATATGTGTTAAGATGAAAGTTTGCTATTATGTAAACAAATGTGTTGCTTCTTTTTCATATATGCTTATGTTGTGAAATAAAACAGTACTCACAGTTAACCAGAAGTGCAAATGTTGCGCTGGATGGTCCAGGTCCTACAGCATTCTCTGCAGTACACGAGTAGTCGCCGTCGTCCCGGGAATGATCAAGTGGACTTATTGTCAAGTCTCTGCCACTTAGTTGGTAGTGACTAGAGGATGCTATTTGTGTGCTTCCTTTCTTCCATGTCACTTTGATATTGGTCGAGGGATTGCCGGCTGTGATGTCACAGGTCAGTGTTACTGAACTCCCATCTTTTGGATTGTCAGAACTAGTCTGTTTAACTTCGGTACTGAGTGGGTCTGAAACAGTTTTAGTACATGGTTAACAAATGTCTTATGCCTTGCTTTCGAATAATTTAGTACACATCATATTATTATAAACTGTAATGATCAGTTTAAATAAGGACTATGTTTAAATGTAATTATTACAGTTTCATTAGGTTAACATATTATTGCAAGGATATTGCACATTTAACTTATACCGCATTATTAGGTGTACATGTTCTTTAAAGGTGCTAAATAAAAGTATCCTGTTTATTTTATTAACTGATTAGCACACTTGTGTGACACATTTTAAAATGTATTACAATAATATCTTAAATATAAAATAGAATATATAACTTAGTGAATAACACACAATGTATTGATTTATTATTGTACAGTTAATTAGTTGATGGTCCAATTTTTTATGTTGAATCAAACGAAACCCGAAATACTATTAATAAAAAATAGTATATTATTCATAATAATGAACATTAGCATCATATTTTATATTATACTCATGGTGATTCATCCCAAATGGCTGTTTGTTTTAATGATGATTTACCTTATTAGAACAATACATATATAATTTGTGAAATATGTCATTCTTTGTTCGTTGCACAAAGTGCTGTTATTTATGATAGAAGTTAGAACGATATATCCGCAACAATATTTCATTACACCCAAAGTCACTACCCAATACTCACAGTTAACGCTAACGATTGCACTGGTATTGTTATTCCAGAAACTAGTTCCATGTGGATTGACAAGACAATACAACTTGGTGTTGTGTTCGTTGCGACTGAAGGACGGTGTGTAGGTTGACTGGACTTCAAAGGTTCCATCTGACTTCTTTGATTTAGTCACATTTCCCTGCAATAGTGGGCCTTTGTGTCCCTTTCTCCAGTAGATGTCTGCCTCAGGCTTCACTCGAGTCACATGACACTTCAACTCTTTCTTTTTGTTCTCTGTGAAGGCCTGGGCAAGGCCAGTAATAGTCACACCTTGTGGCTTCACTGAAGCAGTAAAGTCATCATACTTTACAAAGCCAATCTTCAATTAAATATCTGTATTTCTCCAAATATATTAAGGGACAGTGTATATAAATGTTGGAAAATACTGTCATGACTAACATTACGACTAGCAGTGGCACAAAGTGTTGTTGAGAATAACTACCGGTACCTGGTGAGTTGGAACTTGTATATTATAATATGCCAAACGTATGGCAGACTCAGTACAAAGACGCTGAACATTGTGAATACCCCAGTAATTATTACACAGG